>JBAJHX010000096.1:4482088-4522174 GCA_037176925.1 Amniataba percoides
GGCAGGCAGACAGGCAGGCAGACAGACAGGCAGACAGGCAGGCAGACAGGCAGGCAGACAGACAGGCAGGCAGACAGGCAGGCAGACAGACAGGCAGACAGGCAGGCAGACAGGCAGGCAGACAGACAGGCAGGCAGACAGACAGACAGGCAGGCAGGCAGACAGACAGACAGACAGACAGGCAGGCAGGCAGACAGACAGGCAGGCAGACAGACAGGCAGGCAGACAGGCAGGCAGACAGACAGACAGGCAGGTTAAACTCAGGTTTTGGACCTCATATCGACCTGTGTGTTGTTGGTTCTGGTCTCGGCCTGGTTCTCCTACCTTGTTGGGTCCTTTGAACACACAGACGGTGGAGTTGACGGGACACCCCCCGTTGTTCTCGGAGCAGGGGTTTTTCGGTACGCAGATCCTGCCGTCGCCCTCGTAGTCGGGCTTACAGGCGCAGCTGACCTTTGACCCCTGCGAGGAGCACTGAGCGTTGACGTCGCAGTCATTCCCCGAACACACACCTGAAAGCAAACAATCACTCCAGGATTTTATCCTTAAAATGAAAACAAACATTCTCCAAATAAAATATTTCAGGATGTGATGCATCCCTCTGAAAAATCAAACAGTTCTCAAAATCTGACCCAAAAAAACAAGTGGTCTCTTGGTTCAAGTTGCCCCCAAAGTTCAGCCAAATGGGGGTAAATTGGGTTATTAATTATGCTGAAGTAAAACTTTTCACCTTATAGGACAAATCTATACAAAATTACTTTTAACGGTTATTAAAAAAGTGTTTTTCTTCAACAAAGCCTATTTAAATATTTGAGAACAAAATCATGTTCAAAATAAAGAACAAAAACAACTCAACATCCGTCAGTGCTGCAGGGGAAAATGAACTTCTGCTCCCTTCTGGCTGTTCTGAGTTTTATTTATGGACTTCTCTCCATCACAGGGTGAGTAAAAAATGTGTGGTCACATGATCAATTTTGTCTATCGCTGCCAAGAAACAAGGGGTGGTTCAACTTCACCACAAATCATCTCACTCTCCCTGTTCGGCCTGATTCTGGTCTAATTCTCGTGGAAAAAAACGAAGAGAGAAGCAGCTCTGGGTCGAGGTCTTATTGAGGCCTCGATTCGAGCTGGAACAAAGAAAGCGATAAGCCGACAATGATCTGTCTATTTCTGGCTCCAGTCATTGTCTAGTTTTAATCTTATTTTAGACCCATTTCTGACTTGAGTCCTGATGTAAATTGGACCGATAGTGACCGCTTAAAGAAAAAGTTTGGATCAAATGAAACATTTAATAAAATCTCAGGTAACTGCTGAGCTCTGTGTGTACTTACTTGCACATTTGCCCTGCGGCGTCTTCCTGTATCCGGGCAAACATTCGCATACGGCTTCGTCTCCGTCTCCTTTACAGTACGAATACGGGCTGCAGTTTGTGCATCTGGTGCTCACTGCCAACGACAGACACTCAATATTAAACTAAATCAATTCGACAAAAACAATCAGCTTGTTTTTCCACACTGACAGAAGAAAAGAAGAAAACTGTGACGCATCAAACTTCAACACTTCTTTGGGACTGACTTTGAAATGTTAATTTAACTTCAGATCAGACAATTCAAGACTTTTTCCAGTTTTACACTTTACAAACGTTTTGTTTGTTGTTTGTTTGTTTTGCATTTTGATTTAGAGGTTTAAACAAAATGTCTTGAATATAAATCAGAGATAAAGCAGCACAGGAGTGTGCTCATTTTTAACAACATTAAATATCATAATGAAATGATTATGCCAATTTAACAGACTGATCTTTTTAGTATGTCTCATTATTTTGTTGGACTATCATTAAAATAAAATCAATTTCTGCATAATGTTTTTTTTTTTTTTTTTGCCAGGTTGATAAAAACGCAGGAAATAGTTTTCAAATGGTTTCACAGCTCTTTCACAAGTCTCATATAAACTCAGTCATAAGTATCAAATCAAACTGTTCGACTGAATATTTGTAAATGATCTAATCCACTTAATCCTAATAATATTAAAAAGGAGCCATCTGCAATTTGATTTGATTCCATCAGACTTATTTCATAGCACCTCTCTAATCTGTATTTCTGTTTAGTTGTATATTTACTTTGTTGTAAAATTTATATTTTAAGTTATATAATTAATATATTTCTATATTTTTATTACATTACCACCATAATTTTTAAAAATATTATTATTTCTTTAATCTATTTTTTGCATGAGTGGTTCTATTCTTCACATTTTTTGCTTAGATTTAACCACCACCCAAGAATTTCTTTGCCATTGTTTGCTTGATGTAAATTGTTGTGCATACGACAATAAATTCTTCTCACTGTCTGTTATATGTCAGTGTTCATAAACATCTAATCTGTAAATCTGAAACACACAGTCATGAAATACTGAAGATTTATCCCAACGTGTGCACAGAAAAACATTAATGCTGTGCGTTACTCGTGCAAGTTTGACCGAAGGATCGTTTGTTTTTCTTGTGCAGAATCGGCTCTAAACCTGCATCTGGTGAGTGTCAGTTTCATAATTAGGGTGTCAGAATAAATAAACATCCTCTAAATCTGCCAAGGCGCCCGTCAAACTGAAGCCTAAATAATTAAATCATGATGCTGATTTGTAAACTGTCTGAATTTATGCTCCAAGTTTGTCCACAACAACTTTTAAATAGGTGTTTTCTTATTTGGCTGCCTTGAAAATGTGCATCCATGAATTTAATAAATATCAATAAGTTTTCTCCAGGTTAGCAGAATATTTACGTAACGTACTAAAATCCAGCGTCACGGTCTTACCTTGGTCACAGCGCTTCCCCGTGTACGGTGGCTGACACAAACACTGTCCGTCACCCTCTGGACCTTTATTACACACTCCATGGACGCAATGACACTCTGTGACAGACACACAAACACACAACACACAGCTGTCAAACTACTGAGGACCTTCACACAGCTGATAAATATACGGTCAGCAGGTTGTTTTCCCACTTTTTCACTGAAGCTTTACCTTTATCACACTTTTCTCCATAAGCGTTTTCATTCTGACACTCTTGGCAGGCAAAACCAGAGAAGCCTTCCTAAAAAGAGAGGAAAAAACTCGGAGTTAATCATTTGCGATATCGCCAAGACAGGAGAAACATGCCGGGCATCCAAACTCACAACTCCCCCAGAGTCCCCCCCACCCCAACGCCCAAACTCACACAAACACATCAAACAGACGCTCAAACCCTCGAGACTCTCAGTCAGGAATGTCGATCATGTTCGTTCGCTGATAAACACACGAACGATATCGATCTCTTTGACAGACAGACAGGAGGGACAGACAGACAGACAGACACACAGGAAGTATACTGACGTCACAGACGCAGGTCCCGTTGCCGACGTCTCCATCCAGACAGTTTCCATGGAAGTTGCAGGTTTTCCCCGACCAGCTGGGACACGCTGACAGACAGACAGACAGACAGACAGACATGTGAGCAAAGAGACTATTAGTATTACTATTTATAGGGCCTCATTTCTGCTTCTGTTTCAGGCTCCTGTATCACACTAACACAAGTTTTGCAGTTTCACATGTCGCTGTCAAAAGGTGCTTATTTGTCCTGTTGATTGTTGTTGACAGCAGGAGGAAGAAGAGGAGGAAGAGTGAAGAAGAAGAAGAAGAAGAAGAAGAAGAAGAGTGGAGGAGGGAGAGTGAGTGTATTTCTGTCTGAGTTTAGTCTCATTCAATCATCAATTTTATTTCTTTTGTTGTATATTTCATTCATTTTTCACCACTTTTAAAAGAAGTCATATTTGTAATATCAGGAACCAGAAACATTTTCTTAACATGTTAAGAAAGATTTTTTTCAGGGTTGTTCATTTTATCTGTGCTGTGATTTTTGTTTTGCTTTTTTATTACAAATTGTAAATTTATATTTGTACACTAATGAACAGAGATGAGCTGCGAGCAGGAAGTGAAGTAATCAAACAGGACAAAGGCGGCTCTCATGATTAAAAATTATCAGAAAACTAAAATCAGACTTTGACCACACAGAAAGAAAGAATTCAAATCTAATCTCAATCAAACTGTGCTAAAAAAAACAGAAATATAAAGTCAACAATTCCTCTATTAAATGCTCAGCTCTTAATAGTTCATTTTTCTATTTAATATTTGTTTAAGTGGAGATTTTAAATATTTGAATCTAAAATATATAAATATATAAATATATATATATATATAAAAAACTGAAAGCTTAACTGTGAAAAGTAATCAGTGCTGAATGAAAAGCACTGAAATTTTTTTCAGTATATAAATGTTTTTTAGTATATTTTAATATATATATATATTTTTTTAAATATATAATTGAATAGATGGTGCTTTAAGATATAGTTTACACTAAGTGGTCATTTTTTAAAGTGTTTACAAAGTCAGATGGAAAGTTTCAGTGTTTTGATGATAAAAATAAACATTATATAAAAATATATAATTGTCTTGGCTGTGTGTTGTGGAAATAAATAACATACATGCTGTGACAGAAGTGATTTAAATAAATAAAGTTAGTTTAAAGCAAAGCACAACACTGCACACCATCAGTCTGCAGTGTTGTTTTCAATGACTGTTTGTTGTGAATGTGACTTCACATTAATCCTTAATTATCAACACCTGCACAGTTCACACATCTGCCTCAAAGTTCACGGAAACTTCAGTGCAACAACAGCATTTAACAGCAAATCAATTCACATAAGTTCACCAGCAAAGTGTTGAAAGTAATAAAGCAGAAAAACGCATTCAGAGGAAAATAAACAACAAAGCAGCGACTTTTTTCATGAACAAGCAATTCCTATAACAAAGATTTTTACTTACTCCTTTACTTCTTCTTTCTAAATACGACGAAAATTTCCAATCAAAGCAAAAAAAAAGTAAAGTTTTACAGAAAAAAAATC
Source organism: Amniataba percoides (assembly GCA_037176925.1). Classification (NCBI taxonomy): domain Eukaryota; kingdom Metazoa; phylum Chordata; class Actinopteri; order Centrarchiformes; family Terapontidae; genus Amniataba; species Amniataba percoides. The sequence goes on from JBAJHX010000096.1 coordinate 4,487,023, forward strand.
CGCAAAATGCAAAATTTTTCTACCCGACAGAAAATTAAAGCGATGCAGATCATGTGATCAGAGCGGAAGCTGATTGGTGCAAATAAATGACAATCAAGTAAACAACCAATCAGAATGACAGAAAATCTGCTCAGTCCCTCCTCCTCATTAAGGTAACTAAGAACATTTACTCAAATATTAAACATAAGTTTGAGGTACTTTTACTTTGTTTTATTCCTCTTTGCTTTTATTCTGCTTCATTTAAGGAGATAAAATTGCACATATCCAAAATATCCAAATAAAAGATTTTTTTCACATGTTTCCCAGCTTACCACGTGCTCAGATGTTAAATAAAATGACTATAAGGGATGTGGAGGTATGAAGATAAAAATAAAGTCAGTCAGATGGATTAAGAGAATAAGCTGAATCAGGCACCAAAACTCTAGTAGTTACAGGAAAATGAACCCCAGTATTTCCAGTAATTATCTGCAAAATCTGCTTCTGTTTCTCAGAAAAGGATTTTTTGTGAAACTTTAAACTTTTACGTTATGACTGACGTACTCATATTCAATAAAACATACTTATGAAATCACAGGAAATCTTTATCACAGCAGCTTAAAAAACATGAACAAGGATTTCACAACATAAAATGATCATATTAGCAGTTATTTTCTGGAAAAGCAAATTACACCATTTTTGCTTAAAATACTCGAGAAATGAGAGTTTGCATGTGTCTGATTGGCTGCTGCAGATGACGTCACTTTGTGTGGCGGCAAAAGTTGAGCCAAGTTCAAGTGTTTTTACCAAACATGTTTTTCTGCCTGAGCCACATGTATGAATGAGGAGACGTTTTTTTTACAGCCTTAATGTGGATGTACTGTGTGTGTGTGTGTGTGTGTGTGTGTGTGTGTGTGTGTGTGTGTGTGCCTTACGTAAACACAGAGGTCCCCAGAACTGAGGGCAGCAGCGCGGCTCCATGAAGGTCTTCACACACACGTGCTGACATCCCTCCAGCTCCAGCTCTCTGGAGATGTGCACCACGTAGCTGCAGCACAGAGAGACCACGAGGTGAAGACGCTGCTGCGACTACAAAGCTACTGTCTGTGTGTGTCTGTGTAAGAGGTGTGTGTGCGTACCTGCAGTTGGTCGTGTCCACGTTGCTGAAGCCGTGAGGGCAGCTGCTCTTGATGGCGCAGGAGGTGCAGGCGGTGTAGACATCCACCCTCTGTGAGATGTCACACCGACCGGGTGGAAGAGTCTGACGGAGCGAAGGAGATCTGTGATGACACGAACAACACTACGATCCGACGCCACACATTTACTGCTATCAAACATCCCTGTTTTTGATAAGCTGGTGGTGGAAATAGACAATCAGACAAGGCCAAAGGTTTCCTTTCAACACTGGAGATTAATGCATATTAAGATGTGAAACTTTTAGCTTTGAACGCTTAATTTTCTGTACTCTGGTGAATTTTAGGCACAAATGAAATATAACACTGTGAGGCACTCTGGTATTCTGTTTTGTTTTATTTGTCTTTTGCCTGTAGATTTTTATTTCATTTTTTCTTTATTTCATTTAATGCTTCTGTCCCTGCTCAGTCAACACACTCGTTGGCTTGTTTTACTCTTTTGTTTGGGGAAGTGACGTCTTTAAATGTGTATAACAGCTTCTCATGTCTGTGGCGAAAGCTCAGTTGTGTGTCAAAAGACCTGAACTCAACATGTTTGTTTGTGAAACACAGAGTTGACAGACCCCGTGACATTAACATTAAAATTTCCCTGCTGTTTCGTAAACATCCCCGCTGTGGGACGAATAAAGGAATCTTGAATCTTGAATTATCAGTGACGAACTGCACCGTCGAGCGCCTGATTTAAGTGGTAACAGAATAAAATTGAGCAGAGGTCTGTCAGCTGAGAGAAAGTTACAGAAACTTTGAACTTTAAAGGGTAATTTTGTCCTAAAAATCATTAAATGAAATCATTGCACAGAGAGTTCAGATCATTATTATTATATTGGTGGGTCTAATAGGCACCTGCTCTCTCTCTCTCTCTCTTTCTTTATTCTTCTCGTTTGTTGCACCATCGTTGGAAAATCTTCCTTCCTGGACTGAAGAGTAACTTAAACTCTTCATGCAAAATGAGGCACTGCCAACGTTTTGATCAGGGCTCATTCATAAACTCCTGTCTTTTAATAGCTCACATGTGTTTCAGAAACGGTCCAAAATGTGCATTCAACCTGAAACGTACAGCTGTGGTATCAGAGGAAGTAGTGGTGTTACTGAATGAATGAAAACTTCCATTCATGCCCTCATAACATAACATACTAAATAATATCCATGTGTGTATTCAAACATGATGCTCATCTGACATGTCGACAGGTGTTTTTAAGTGAGGAGTGTTTCATTATCATGCAACATGTCAGATAATAGATTATTATTATTATCAGTACTTTCATATGTGGGTAGTATTTTAATGATGCAGCTTGTCAAACTATACAGTGACAGTGTTTTAGAAACTAGCTGACAAAAGTGAGCTCAAAGATGGGATCATCAGCGTAAGAACAAAGTGGCACATGCAGATAACCGAAGAATAAAAATGACTTTTGAGAGAGATATTGAAGGTTTTAGTGGTGAGAGCAGCTCCACAGAAAATGAATAATTCTGCGATGTTGGTTTCACTGGAGTTCAAGTTTCTGATTCACAGCTGGAAGATCAAGTTAAACTGTGATCAGAAGGTAAAAAAGAACAAACATCTCAACTCCAGCAGACCAGATCGATAAAGTGTCACCCCTCAGTGTCATCTGTCTGAATGTTGATGCTGCAAAGACCCAGATTTTTACACAAAAATCCATTTAACGCTGTAACATAAATTCTGCTTTTTATGTAGTAGGATGGGAGATACTCAGACAACAACAGACACACTGGGCGGTCATCGGCCTGGATTTCAGACACAGCTAAAGTTGTCAGTTTTCTTCCCTTTCTTGTTCTCTGAGTGAAACTGCCACCACAGATGTTTAAGTTTTAGCTGACTAACTAACTTTTTAAAGGAGCACTCCACCATTTTTACACAACAAAACCAGTTTGCTGGTCCTGGTCAGCCACATTCAGCCTGTTACATCAGTCATGTAATGTACTCTGTGAAGGGAACTTCAGGGGTGATGGAGGGTACAAGATCTCTTGATTCATTAGATTATTTGTCGCTTGCAATTTTCACTAAAAATGTCTTTTAAAAGCTTACGATGCTCAGCGTTTACGTGGCTGCTGAGGCGAGTGTGTCATGGTTGTTTCTTTGTTGTGTAGTTGTGTGAGTGGCCTTGTTGTTAACTTGTTAAATCACATGTTCTTGTTGTTAATGTTATTCCTGATGATTTATAGCTGATTGGCACAACACACCAGTTCTGTGGCTTCTGTGATTTGTTGTCTGGGAAAATAACCCTGATGATGTCACAGTGATGTCATCAAGGTAGTCTAAGTTTGAGATTTAACGTCCACACAGGATGAAGTTTGTTTTTCTTTTTGTTCCCCCAGCAGGTCAAAGATTTTACTTATTAATCTTTGACATCTTTCACTTTCATTTTGCGCCACAAGCAGGATGATTTCTTTTGTTTTTGACTGATATCTTTTGACAGCTATTGAATGAACATAAAATGCCATAAAATTTGCTTTCGATAAACCTTGATGATAAATTCTGGATTATTTGGTTCATTCATTCATTCTTCAGCACCAACATCAGAACTTTGTTTTTTTAAAACTAATATCATTCCCATCAGCCTCTGTTTTACTTTGTTAAACCAAGATGTTGATGCAGGAAAACGTTACGTGCTGGACTTGTTTCAGCTTTTTGCTGCTGTCACCGTGAACAGGTTCACATGCTGACGTTCGCATTTAGCTCAGAGCACAGCTGTGCTGCTCAAACCTGCTCAAGCCTGAGTCATTCTGCAGATTAAAAGTCACAGTTTATCAGCCGATGTTGATTTTATTTTGACGCTCTCTTTTTCTAAATCCCTCTCTTATGAGTTCACCAACTTTCATGAAGTACAATCATGGACTGCTGAAACACTACATTTGGGGTTTTTATCAGAGGTGTACTAAAACAATGATGCTACCAACATTAGTTCAGTATTTTCAATTTATGAAAAAAGACTTTGGTTGAGTCTATGTGATCCAAAACTTTTCATTCATTCAGCGAACAAAAAGTGCAAAGATAAAATGTTCTGCTAGGTCAGACTCTGGAAGAAAAACATTGTGTTTGCAGTCATCAGAGAGTAAAGCAGCCCACTTATGAACAGGTGACACCGTGTCTGAGGGGAACAGAGATGTGTTACCTGTTGTAGTGAAGTTTGCAGGCACAGCAGCAGCAGCAGCGGCAGCATGGCTCAAAGTGTCACATCCAGGGGGCAAAAATAAATCCACCGACACAGCGTCCTTCTCAGTCAATAAAAGTCAGTATAAAAAGTAGAGAAACTATTTGTGTAGCTTTAGATCTTCACATCAGTTTTCTCCTTAACATCTGGTCTGAACGTCAACCAGCTACAGGAAAAATCACACAGATAACATCCTCTGCAGGAAAAACAAAACTATTACAAAACAATGGACTTCTTCCAACAACAATACGTGGACGAAAACTGAAAGCAACCTGCCGTTATTAGATGCAAAAACTCAGGCAAAGTATCAGTACTTTAAATGTGAAAAAAAAACAAACTGAAAGGTGGATCCAGGCTCTGTTGGGATCATCAGCAGTGTCCTTTGCTCATTTTTATCCAAAAGGCAACAATCCCTGTAATGCAGAAACTATCAAACAAACAATAAACAACAAATAAACTCTCGGCTCAGTGTCCCGCGAGTTGGAGAGCAGCGAGAGAGGAAGGAGCGGCGGCTGGCACGTCTTTTCCTCTCTAATGTAGGAAGAGAGAGAGAAAAAACCAACAACAGAAACTGGCAAAGTGGGAACCTCCCAGCGGAGGCCTTGCCCTCCTACTACTCCCCCAGCAGAAACAGCAGAGGCACTGGTAGTAACACAGTTTGTAAAGCAAAGTAGCAGCAGTTATAGGAGCACTTGTTTCAGTCTCAACACTGACAGATGTGTGATTGAGCAGCTAAGTTAATGTACGTGTAGGAACACACACCACTTCCTTTTCTCCCGATCAAACCTCAGGACTCTGTGGTGACTTTACATGCACTGTTCTGTCTGTACATCACTCGTTTCTTCCCCAGAAAATTAATTTTAAAAAAAGAAAGAGGAAGAAAAAAAAGCTCAGCTGTACAAAATTATGATTTTCTTTTAAATGATCAAATCTTTGCTCTTGTGAAATATCAGATTTTTACTCCTTTAGGCCTCTAAAAACGAATCAAATTAAGCAATATGAGGAGCGAACTTTGCTTTTTTTAAATTTTGTGTATGCGACCTGTGTTTATAAAAGGTCACGGGGTTAACATGTTGGGAATCAGTGCTCACAACTACACAGTACTTGGCCTGACTTTACGCCAACACACTTGCATAAGTTGCACATTTTAACGCTGGTGTATATATTTTCATACATTTGTCACACAGTGCCCTGTTTATTTGGTCCAGCAAGTTTAAACGTCTGCAGTTAAAACAACAGACCTGCTAATATTTTGGTTTAAAACGTTTTATAACAGATGCAAAACAAACCACAAACTACATCCTCTAAAATGACCATGCACAAAGGCAGGATTCACTGCAGGCTGTAGTATCAAAACAATGCTTTTTTAAAAATAACACGCGTACCTGCAGGATGAAAGTATCGTACACACATCTAAAACCTACAACACTAAACAGGATAAATATCCTGCATTCAGTATTTGTGATATGAAGTAACAGCAGCAGGAACATTATCGACATGAAGAGGGTTTTTTCAGTTTTTGATAAAGATGTCGGTGAAGCATTATTGAAGGGTTGTACTCCAGTCTGAGCACAGATTACAGCAGATTAAACAACAACTGTGTCGTACTCTCATTGTCACGTATCTCAAATTGTGATGATTTGGCTGCTTTGAGATCAGCCGAGGAATCACATGCTCCTCTATCGTTTGGGGAAATTCTTCGGTGTGAAGAGCTCAAAAATCATATCCAAAATATAAATATATTAAAGTACTACTTTATTTTGGAGCCCTTTGTGTTACTACAGTGCTACAACATTAAGTAAGAAGGCACAACTTTCTTTTCAAAACATCAACATAGAAAACAGACCATTTCATGAGATGCAAAAAATAATCGGGCATTTTTTTGCATCAGTTTTTCTTTCGATTTATTACCTAACAGTGGAGTTATTACAGCCCAGGAATCAAGTTGTGATAACTGCATGCTGTATTTTTGAGACTTTTTTTCTTTTTGAAAAAAGTTTTTTGAGACTGTACTCTGAGACTTTACACCTTTTCTGTTATCTTTTGTGATTTGCGTTTCATCCGAGGTCTCCTGTGGAAGTTCCTGAAATTCTTCAAATGCTCGTTCTTTAACCACTACGACAGAAAAATGATAAAAGAGGGCATAATTATACGACTGTGACCTCTGACTGTGAAGTCTGTCTGAGAAGAGAGAGATTGTGAGAAGCCTTTTCTCTTCCTGACAGGAAGTTTTGGCCGGATTTCCCCTCTCGGTCGTCCCAGTGGGGCAGCGTGATTTGGGCGGATTTCCTCGTCAGCTGACACAACTCCTCGTCTGCTTCTCAGAACGAAAAGGAACGAACACATGACAGAGGCGGAGAGGTGAGTCTGCCCAGAGAGAGCGTCAAAGGTCAAACTGCGAGCGGACAGAACAATCGCAGGAAGCAAGCAGACAATAAAGTGCTGCAGAAGTCCGGCCTTGCTCATTGGCTCCAAGGCAGTAGATTTTTCCTTCCACATTTCCCAGCACAACTGGGAGATTTTTTTTTTTTTTTGTGGGTTTCACCCCTTTATTATAATTATTAGACAGGATAGCTGAGAGAGACAGGAAAGGGGGGAGAGAAAGGGGATGACATGCAGTAAATAGCCCCGGGGCGGGAATTGAACCCTGGGCCGTTGCGTTCATGAACACGCGCTCTACCCACTGAGACACCTGCGCTCCAAAACTGCAAGATTTTAACCGGCAACAGCCCAGCTGCGATTTTCAGCAACGCCCAGTTAGTCTGATTTTGCCGTTAAACTGTTGCAACATAATCATGAACATCATCAGGACGCCCAGTTCTGTTATTTTCAGCCGTTTCAGCAGTGTCATCCTGAACTTTGCATCTAATCCTGTTTCTGCAACATGATATTCAGTTGTGCCAACTTAAAAATTAGCTGCACTGAACGCACATTTAGGAAAATTATCGCCATTTAAATTAGTTTATAATACATTATTATAGGCCAAAAGCTAATTTTAAGATAACATCAAATAGCAAAGTTATAAATTTACATAAAATATAATCTAATCATACATTTATATGCTGGCACTGACTTGCAAAAGGAAATTATGTTTTCTCTTTCAGATTATTGTGATAAAGTTCATTTTAAAGATAAATTTTTAATGCGAATTTGATCCTACAGATTTACAACCATAACAGGATTAAATCTGAAATTAGGCTTCTCAGAAGAGGCACGTGAACATCTTTATAATCTGGACGTCACAGATGCTCACATGAACAGAAACACAATCCACAATCTTCACCAGCTTAATGTATTGATTGTATGATAAAATTAGCTGATTAAAGTACATCTGATGGACGAAGGAAAATCATTAGTTTTGCAGATATTTACCAAATTAAAATGTGATTATTATTAAAATTTTGACCTAAGAACTGGTGCTGGAGGAAAATTTAAAGCAGCTTAATGTAACTTTTCATTTTGTGTTGATTTTGGCGCCCCCTGTGGACAAAGGTGGTAATGTTTTACATAACGTTAATGTCTAAAGAACTGAAGTAAATCCAGTTGAAATTACCATGACCTGGATGACTGAAAATCTAGTTAATCTAATCTAGTTAGGTTACACATTTCCTCCACTTCACTTCTCACTACAAGGAAACGACTTCACCGGGAGGAAAGTGGGTGAAAGCTCCAGAGCCACCAACACAGAAACACAAAACCCCAACACAGTTTCATCTGAAAATCACAAGAAAATCTGACTCGGTGGCAGGGATTAAGAATAATTACAAGAAACTAATCATCTTCAGCATCTTCACTCCACACAGTGTTTTTAAGAGATCACCAAACTCATTTCAACTCTCTTTCAGGGTAAAAAATAATCTCTGAACCTTGTTTAAGGGCCAAGCTTCCACTGGTTGTGATGTTATTCAATCACAATACGTTCAGAGATGATTTGTGTCGTCAAATGGAAACTATGAATGTTTGTACAAAACATCACGACAATCCTTGAAACAGTTGGTGGATTGAAACATCAATATTGACATTGATAAGGGAACAATGAGAAAAAAAACACAAACTCATTTGTTTTTCAGACTTCAGAGATGTAGTTTCACTTGAATCTGCCTGAGAAAATACAAGATTAATCAATTAAAACACTGCGTGAAGGACGCTGATAATTATTATCTTTGGTTGTTGCATCCTGGCACACACACACACACACACACACACACACACACACACATAAAGTCATGAATCAGAGAGTGAAGGGAGGCCTGAGGTCGTGGATGTCTCTCGGTGTCCCGGTGACCATCTCAACCTCAACAAAAGCCTCCAATCAGCACTCTGAGCTGGAAAAAGCCGAACAGACAAGAAAGACCATGAAAGATAAAAGGAAGCGAGAAAGGATTTACTATCAGTGTCACATCCGGCTGCTGTTCCCCGCTGTCTTTCTGCTCCGACTGTTTATCAAATCAGACTTTCACTGGACTCGACAGAATATCTGGAAAACGTTAACGTGATCACATGTACGTGATGTACCAATACATCAGTACAGGTTATCAGGGGAGACCAACCGAGGGGGAAAAGGTGCAATGAGACTGATTTAATCTGCTTAATCTGGAAAAAAATCCTTTCATGCACAGTTTCTTCTTCTTTACTTATTTCCTCCAAATTACCTGTCAAGTGTTCTTAATCGTAATATTTTAGATTATATTGTCTGCATGTTTTTTCTCGACATATTAAACATATTAAATGCCACAGATACACCTGTCTTTATGTACCAGATAGAAGAAAACTAAATTACTGAAGCATTTACTACAAAAGGAAGAAGAATTAGCATGAATACCATGATGCAGCTTCAATCAGCTTCTTTTGGGAACTTAAAGATTTTCATTGATTGAATGAAAACTGATTTTAGCAGCTAATCTGAACCAACGTTTCATCTGTCAAACAGGACTAAAGTCAAACACGAATTAAAGATGCCACTAAACTTGACTGTTAACTCATTTAAACAGATTCGGCTGATGTGAATCTAATCTTAAAATAAGACAACCTGAACAGAACTGCTGTAAAATGACCATTAACCCACCTGAACAAATGTTTTTTTCTGTTAATCTCAACATAACCTCAATGAAACTTTTCCATATTTAGATCAATACTGGATTGAAACTTTGCATTTAAACTTGATTTAGCTAAACTACTAAACGTTTAGCTGTTAAACCGCTCAGTGTGTTTGCTGCTAAACTCAAACGGTTGCAAACTTGTCTCAAGACTGAAAATCTAACCCAGGTTAACCAACCTGAGCCGACCTGTTTTACCTGCTAAGCTGAACTGAATCTAACGTTTGCTGATAAACTGGATCTTTATCAAGTTGAACCAAACTCCTTCCGACCTCTTGAAGATCTGTAGTTTTTGTACCTGTAACTTTATATTAAGACCTCATTTAATACCATTTCATACTATAAGGTATTAATGGAAGTGCATCACACCTCCACAATCCTATAAATTTGTGAGTTTATTTTGAAGAAATGTACTAAACTGCATCTGTGTATACGTCAGATTTTACATTTTTCCACCATATTCAGTAAAAATGTGTTTAGAGGTTTGATATTTGTGCTGCAAACAAACTAAATAGACAAAAAACAGACCCCCCCCCCCTGCAGATGTGATGTTTTCCTCAGTGCTTTCTCATCCTGTTTGCTCTTTAAAATGCACCGTCATGTCACCTCGCTCGCTGACCGTCACTTCGTTCCAAACAGAAATCCTGTTTGGATCCAAACTCTGCAAGTTTTTGAGAGACGAATGAATTTTCTTTCACAGTTTCTTCTTCTCGTGAAAGCAGCACCTGGTCTTTAAATTCTTTCCTGGTTGACCCACTGGAACCAACAAAACGCCAACCTGAGGTCAACGCGCCAGTTTTGCTGATCAGACACTTCCTGGTACAGTATCTCTGCCCTCGGCCTGTTTAAGTGTCCCGAAAAAGGAAACTGGCAGAATTTCATGATGAGCTGCTGCGACAGACAGGAAATAGAGGAAGTTGAACGAGTTGAAAGGTGGCGGTGTGTTTCGTGCTTCTGAACCGCCAAGTCATCAAAACCTCAGTGAGCAGCAGCTACAAACTGCTGACGGGACATTTGGCGAATTCTTTCTATTCACGATTTGAAGATGTTTTTCTGTCTCCTCTGAAAAACAAACGGATCTGGACCTGGACTAAACCAGTTCACAAGTAAAAAAATCTCACCTCACAACCTTTAATTGGACACGCAACGCAAATTTTGACTAAAACTTTGTCCATATTTTACCTTATAATTAATACCAAATTAGCTTTTTCCAAGAAACCCACTTGGAAATTAAATAAAAAAGAACTTTTAAATTCAGTTTCAAGGTCTTCTCTTCACTGCCGCAGATATTTTGAGATGAACAAATTCTGAATCCTTTTATTTAGTTGTATGTAAACGTAGTTAAAGCACCAACAAGGAGTTTTTAACGTGGTTATGAAAGAGGCTCAGTTTAATCAAATCAGACACTTTACAACCAGCAGACCAGAGAAGCAGATGTTGAATTTGTAGTTTAAAAAGGCAAAGTTTGGGTCTGAGGAGTACATTATCCTTTCAAAAGGAAGCAGGAGGTGAATTTTGAATCTTTAGAGAATTTTATTTTCTATGTCACATTTTGTGGTTGTGGCTGATACTCACATAAATAAACACTAATGTTTTATACACAGGGGCTGCTAAAATCAATAAAAACCCCAAAGTTTATTGTAGCGGCTTTAAATAAAAATGGATCTAAAAATCTTTTAACTGAATGTAAAATGCAAAAGTTGCATAAATACCCAAATTCATAGAAACATATGAAGTTCATGACCTCGGCTGTCGGTAGGAGATACGACACTGCAGCTCACACGTTCCCTTCATAACATCTTTGAGGTTTTTAGGAATTTTTTGGCACAAAATGTCAAAACATCCTACCTGTTAGTGCTAAATCATCGGCATCAACTCGAACAAAGCTCGGTTCACAGTCCTCAAAGTCGTCTGCACCTAAAATCTGACAAACCGAAAAATAGTAAAACTTTTCTTCCTTCAGAGGAGAATCGATAAAAAAAGATGTTCGACAAGTTCAGAAACTTCAGCAGCTGGACGATCAATCAAGTCAAATTATTGGTCTGGATCATGTTTTATGTTTTGTTTTGGATTATTTATTCATATTTTGAAGTCCATTTTCAGTCTGAACACCTGCTTTTCAGATCACTGCACTGATATAAAGACAATTCTTGAAACCTCATTCAAAATATGAACAATCGCTCATTTCTCAAGAAATTTCTAGAGTTAAAAATTCCTTCAAATTATCACTTTTATTTGGAACAACCACAGAAACATGGGGTGAGTCACAGCTTACTGATCCAACGGTAAAACTGGTTTTCTGATTTAACTGCTGCATCAGCTGAAAAGCTTGCAGACTGCGGTTAAAATGAGCTGAGCCAAAGAGGAATTAGTGTAACATATATATATGTTGAGTTTTCATTTTCATTTTAATTCAGTGGCATTCCCCTTTAACAAGACAACATATAACAAACACAACAGCGGTGGAGGGTAGAAAACATAACGTACGATGAAATAAAACACAAAGAAAATATAAAAAAAATAATAATACTCGATAAGGACACTAAATACGACATTTCAGAGTTCATGGTGGAAATATCAGGAGCTTCATGTTGAGTATAAAATCTGCTTCAGGATGGAAAACATCCGTCTGTCCCAAAGCAACAATTATATTAATATAATATTAATAACAATATACAGTTTAATAATACTGCTTCATTGATTACAATGTGCAAGGAATAAAATCTTTAGATAGTAGATTGTGCAGAGCAGCTGTGCAGTGTGTGTGTGTGTGTGTGTGTGTGTGTGTGTGTGTGTGCTATTTAAAACAAGTCTGACATTTTGGATGTCCTCTTATCATCACATCACCCAGAGTCAGACTGCACAAATGTTAAAAAACAAAAAAAAAAAAAAAAAAAGGAAATGTATAAAAGTGTTTTTTGGTTTTAAGAGCAACTTTACATGAACAACATTATAAATCAAAAACAGCTTTGGAGTCGTGGAAGATTTTTTTTTCACTTTGAATGGCGCTAGGCTAACAGTTTCCCCCCGCTTCCAGTCTTTGTGCTAAGCTAACACATCCTGGGCCTGTGGATCTTTGTTCTGGACACACAGAGATGAAACTGGTCTACATCTTTTAATCCGACTCTGGAGAAGGCAGAGAACAAGAGGATATACCACCAATGACAAGCTGTTCCTTTAAGGTACAAAATAAAAGTCCTGTGGACTGTCTGCAGCGCCCCCTGCTCTGCAACACCAGCTTGTCTGTTTGTCTGTCTGTCTGTCTGTCTGTGAATTAAGTCATGAATGAAGCAGTAAATCTGCTCCATGTGAGACACTTGAGGTTGTGCCAGAAACTCCCATTATTTCGGCTCCTCCTCCTGTCTGAAATGGCAGCCTGGTGTCCGTTGAGTCCGAACAACCTTCAGTTTTCTTTCTGCGAAGGACACCAAACTGTGTGTGTGGACAGAGCCACGTCCCTTTCAGTCTGTAAGAAGTAAAAATAAAGGTCCCAGTATGCTTCAAACTAAGTGCTTGTTGGAGCATCCATACCTTTTCAACACTCACGCTTACTTTACGCAGAGACTGACCGAGTGTGTGGTTTTAAATGATCTCTGAAGTTCTCTTTGTCACTTCTCATAAAAGTACAAGTACAACATTATTAATTCCTTTGGGGAAAACTGTCTGAAAGAGCACACTGTTATTCCAAATTTGAGTTATTGATGACATCAGGACTACAAAGACACACAAAGATAAAACAAAATAAAACAGTTGTCGGAGAGAGAGCAGTGTCAGATCATACAGGAATCTTTGACTTTCATCGTGGTTGGACGACGCGTCGTATGAACTCGTTTCTTTGAGGCGCACTGAGGCCTCTGCGTTTGTCTTCTTGAAAATGTATTTAAATACGAGGTGCCAAGCTCAGACTTGAATAATAAAACATCAAAAGTTTAACTTGGCTCAGCTTTTGTCGCAGCACGATGTGATGTCAAAATACAACTCCCGATTTTATTTTCTCTGACATGTTAACTGAGAATAAAATCTCCACAAACAGCTGATCAAATCACAGAAACGTTGTGCTGTGATGCAACAGGCATCACTTTCAACCACAAATTCTTTCAAGGGGAGACTGTGTGCATGGATATCTTTGATTGTGTCTCGTCTCTGTGACCCTTTTCCTTAAGTCGTGCTCACAACTTTGTACAAGCCACTTGGTTTGAAGCATGCTGAAGCCTTTAATCCGGCCCTGAATCTGTGTTGAATTCAGCCGGTGAGCTCCACAGGAAGCTCTCGGCTGCACAGCGCCTCCCACTGGCGGGCGAGCAGCGAGATCAGCCTCTCTCTGCTGTCGGCTCCGGGGACGAAGACGCACCACTGGACCTCGCCCTCTGCGCCCCCGCTGGCTCCGCCCCCTCTGGGCAGGGCCTCCTCCCCTCCGGCGGTGAAGTGGTCCATAGTGAGGTGGCAGAGCAGGTCGGGGCCGGGCAGGTCGTCGAACACCAGGGTCAGAGCCTGGGGGTACGTCTGATACCCGAGCAGGACCCGGTCCAGGTCCCGGATCCTCCGAGCCTCACGGAGCTGGTACCGCTCCCTGCAGGGGGGCACGATGAGGAAGACGATGAGGAGGTGGTTCACTGCTCACGTAATGTCAATATTCTGACTTTTTTTTAATCACATTAAATTTGTTAATGTAAATTAATCTGCAACAAGTGGAAAGCGCCCACAAAGTAAGGACAGAGTAAAATTAAAGGCAAAACAAAAAACATTTTTTTTTTTATCACATTTTTTAAGAATAAAGGTTTTTAAGAAATATTCAAAAAGAAGAAAGGGCTTGGCACACAAAAACAGATCAAACAAGATCAAGCTCCCAAAAAAAAAAAGAGTAATTTCACAGCCACCACAGAAAGTAAATCCAGTAATCTCTCTTTTAGCTCTGTTTTAGGCTCTGAGGGAAATATCTGTCTCTTTAGCAGCTAAATGCTCCACTTTGCTCAGCAGCTGTTCAGTAATGAGCAACTTTAAAGATTTTTTTGCTTTTTTTTGCAGCATAAACAACATATGAGAGCAGTGAAAGTGGACTAGAAGAGTAAAGCTGTGGTCTGGAAAGATTAAAAAATGAGCTGAAACTAAAAATGCATCACATCATTATGATATATTATTACAATTAATATATTGATTAAAGCTGATTATACACAAATCATTCTGAGTTTCAACACAGTCCATTATCAGGGATGCAGGCTGATCTATATAAGATATTTTTTAATGGCTCTGTATCAGCTGTTGAAAGCTCAATCGATTTTCAGTCATTTTATGAGCACAGTCCAGTAAAAACACTGGACTTACGGTACAGAGTTAACAACAGGAACTGTCTCTTCCTGAACAACACAGAGTCAGTGAGCTGCAGAGAAGCACTCAGCAGTTTCAGTCAGCGATCTCCACTCTGAGAGGGAGCGATGCAGCAGATCTCATCTGCCTCAGGTTGATAAAACTGTCACTGCCTCTATTTCTGCAACTTTTCCCTCATGTGGATCTCTGAGGTGCTGTTGATCGTGAGAAACTTAAAATTTCAAATATTTTTGGGAGGGTAGTAGAAAGATAAAACCACTCATATCTGGTCAGTGACTAAAACAAGGTCTTGTTGTTGTTTCCGTGGTGGTGAAACGTACTGAGCTTTGTGGGCGAGATTAAGACTTCATCTGCCCGAAAGAGCCAGAAAATGGTCGCTCGGCTGCAGCTGTATAAGTTATAAATCAACGTCAAGAGCTCATAGCAAATGAAAATGATGTCAACCAGGCAGAAACATCAGCCACTACTAATTAGAAAGAGCTAAATAATCCTCGTCCCAAAAAAGAAACAAGAACATGACAGACTAATCACGTCAAATGAAATTAGATTATCAGAGACAACACTATGGGACACTGAACAATATATTTCAGTGAACTATTCAAGTTATTTTAATGTTTCCAGCTGATGTTAAGTACAAGTTTGAACGTCAGGATGCTGTTGACTTACTGTAGAGCTGCATCAGGTACAAAAACATTAATATCACATGTGAATTAATAAATAGTGCTAAATGAGTCAGATAAGTATCTTACACTAATTTTTTTAGTGAATTATTGGTGAGTCAGTATTAAAGACTCATATTAGTGTTTTTTATTTCTTGCTCAGTCACAGTGTCCTGTTTTCAGGCCTCAGTGAATATTGATTTTAGCTGTTTCGCCCCGAGTGGCCCGTGTTTCCTGCGACACCGTCGGTATCTGCGGCTGAACTGTCTACATGTCACACACAGTGTTTCGTCTGCCAGTCAGTGTCTCCTCTTCTTCCTCTTTTCCTGCAGCAGAGGAGTGCAAACACGAGGGAACAGCTTGTTGTTTGTTTGTTTCTTTACCCTGCAGGCAAAGTACAACTCTGCTGCAGTCAGGAGATGCCACTTTTAACTGATTTTTTTATATATTGTCTGTTTGCTCTGTCACCCAACTCTAAAAACCGTCACTGTAAATAAGTTTAATCTGAAGTTAGACCCATATAAAAGAAGAGATAAAAGCTGTGGTCTAGTAAAGGAGGACGGGGCGTCTTTGCTCACCTGGAGGGAGGCTCTTTGGCGAAGTCGGGCAGAGGATAGCTGACGTAGTCCTCGTCCAGTAGAAACACGTCGGTGCTGGTCAGGATCAAAGTCCTGGGCTGGAGAATGGGAGACGGGGCAGCGCCAGAGACAGAGGGAGAAAGTCCCGAGAGAGCGGAGGCTTGGCTGGGCAGGCTGCTGGGGATCTGCACCTGAAGGAGGCGAAATCAAAATAACTAAGACTAGGAATACAAACTCAGTGTTATAAATTATTTCTGCAGATTATGAATAATTTATAAACCATTTTAAACCTGCAATAACTGATTTTCTTTGCCACTAAGGGGCAGTGGAAAAAAGAAAAAAATATTAAAATGTTATTATTAATACTGAACACTTTGCAAACAGTTGCCCATTTATACATTCAGAAGATACAGAGCAACATTAGCATTCATTTGGAGTCGTGTTTGTGTCCACCAAGTAAATGTAAGCCCAATATTCACTCTGCTCTTCATTAGTCTTTTCTAACTCCTGAGAAAAACATCTGGTTTCTTAGCTGCTAAATTCTCCACTTTTTTCACCTGCAAAAAGGTGGCCGAGAAGACACTATGAGCTTGTTGAGAGCAGACAAAACAGTAAATTGACAGGCTGGAAAAACAAATCAGTGAGTTGAAAGACACAATTAAGTGTTGAAGAGCTGAGTCCAGTGACAGCAGCCATGATTCATCACGGTCATTAAAATATCAGTTATAGCTGTCCTAGATTAACTTTTGAGAAATTCGATATATGTTCAAATTTAAAAAATAAACATACCAACACTCACACAAAATTCACTAAATGTAACTTGTTTGTTTAACTTGGAGATAATCATTAGTGTAAAAAAACTGGAGGGACTGTGCTGGAACTGTTTTTTTTTCAGATGGGTGCAGCTTCCTGAATGTCGCCGTCACACTGCGATCGTCAGGTTTAGTAACATCATGGCTGCACAGAAACCGAAACCTCAGCTCATCGACTGGATCTGACAACCTGAACTTTAGCCAGAGAAGCACAGAAGCATTTTCCAGCATGTTAACTCCCCCTAAAAATCACAAACTACTGAGGAGGACGTTCGTACCTGGAAGACCAGCAGGTACAGCAGGACGTTGAAACAGCGTGAGGACGAGGACGCTGCGCTGGCCGGAGTCTTCCTCTCTGCCACGATGAAGGTCAGGTCCCCCATCTCCTCCTCACTGGGATAAATAAACTTCACCCTGCTGCTGTGCACCAGCTCGTAGTTGTGCATCTTTCCTGCAGGGGGAGACAAAATCAATTTAGTCTTCCTCACTAATAAAACAGACTAATTGTTCAAACTTTGCACAAATATAACATTTATTTATTTAAAAAATAGAGTTATGAGGATAAAATTATTTCTGATTATTTTAAATGAAAAAGTAATACATGTATTTAAAAATGACTGACTAAACTATGGTGAAAAAAATCTAATTCACAGATATATAATCGCAAACAAATTTCATTTCCACTTTCCACTTTTTAAATTCCATGAAAGTCCAAGTTTTTTTCTACTGGATATTACTTTTTTGAATTTGATTAAAACAGATGTCACATTTCCTGCAGCTGATCGTGTCCCAGCTTGGTTACCTGTGTTCATGTTGGTAAACTGGGAGTAGAAGTCCTGATCCGACGGCTCTGGAGGGGGAAGCTGCTGCTGCAGGCTGAGAGCCGACATCAGCTCCTGGAGGAAGACGCCCGTCCCGTAACTGTCTCTGCTGAGACAGCACACGATGTGATCGGCCGAGCGACCTGCAAACAGAGAGAGCAAAGAGAGAGAGGGATCGCTAAGAGGGTGATACAAATTTGTTTGATCCATGCAAACAGTGCAGACGAGATGTGTGTACATACACTGACCTACGACTCTGAAGTACTGGTCAAACAGCCCCACGTTGACAGACAGCAGCTCAGACAGTCTGATGGACAGACAGCAACACAGACAGACGTCCGGATCTCCAGAGTCCATTATGTCCAACACTGATAGAGGTGGAGAGCAAGAGAGAGAAGAAAGAGAAGAAATTCAACCACGAGGCAAGACTGAGCCAAATTTGTGATTCAATAGAGGAATGAGCAAAAGTAGGAGCAGGTATGATTGTAAGTGTGACTAAGTAGCAGTGCAGTAAAGACAGGAGAGAGTTACAGAAGATGCAGAGAGAGTAGTGTACAACATCTGACAAAATGACTGTACCTAAAAATGATGAATAACTAAATTTCACAACTGGAATAAATCAATAAGTATTAGACAGAACTGCAGATATGGCTTAGTGCAAAAGATTTATAAGCAGCAGTGCAGTTAGTAAAGTAGAAATGGTGGCAGGAGCAGCAGCACTAAAACAGCTGTGACTCTCATCAAGTCGTCTTTCCTCACTGAGGTGATCGTGTCAGTTTATCTTACCTGAGTGGTGACCGAGTGTGGAGGCAGAGTCCTCCAGCAGGAAGTAGATCGTGTCGGTGGAGAGCAGCAAGCAGCAGGTGAGCTCAGACTCTGGTGACTGATAGAGAACCACAGACAGCCACAACACCTGTCTCACCTCCTCGGACTCGGACTGATTGAAGCAGAAGAAAAGAAAATTAACTTTTTAAATAAATTAAAAAAAAGAGGGGTCATTTGGTTTTATTTGCTGGCTTTCTTAGTAAAATTGTGTATGTGTGTGCCCTACCATCGCTATATATTTATGAAAATATGACAGCAGTTGTTGTCCTCTGAGGCCGGAGAGGAGCTTCAGTCCAGGGGAAAGACCTGCGGTGAGGTGGGGGGACGGCTGGTTCTCCTCCACCTGGAGGCCGGAGGAGTCCCAGCTGAGGAGGAGAAGGGGGAGGAGGAAGGAGGGACGTTTATTTTAAGTGTCCTGTTAATGGACATATAAGTCTCACAATTCAACATTTAACTGTTTGGAGAAAAAATATATACCTATATTTTTCTTTGGGAATTTAAAAACTATACAATAATATTAGTTATTATATATTAAAAGCTCAAACTGTGAAAATAAACAGTAAATAAACAATAAATCAGTTCTCTCGGTGGATAAACTCTGTATTGGAGACACTGATTCTACATCAGCACAAACATATCTGATGTTTCTGTTTCAGCCAACATCAGCTGATATCTGTGATTAAAACAGAAATGCTACTGATAACATGCTGAACAGACTCTTGTGATTAAATGCTGAATTTAAAGCCTCATTGACGTCCATCAGCATTTACTTTTACTATTTTTGTTGGAAGTGGGAAACACTATGAAAGTCATATTAGAGAAAGTAATCGATACTCTGAGTGTCTACCTGCCGGTGCTGTGTGATTTCCCCGCACTGGTACAACAGCACTGGTCTCTGGATCTGCAACAGCCTGCGAACACAAAAACAAGAAGATATCAAACAAATAAGAAGAAGAAACCAAAAAAGGTCAAACTCAGTGAAATAAAACCTGAGAAAAATTCCCTTCCTGATCAAAGCGTATCAAAGCAGGTAGTTTGTCTTCACCTTGTGTGTGTGTGCAGGGCCGAGGCAGGGCCACCATCTTCAGCCCCTCCAAAGACGCTCTCCGCTGGCTCAGCTCCCCCAAGAAAGAGCTCCTGTCCTGGGCCAGAGGGAAGAGCAGCAGCAGCCTCTGACCGCCCAGCAGGAGCTCCACAGCGTGACTCCTCCTGGACACCATGTGAAGGTTAAGAAACAGATAATGACAATAACCAAGAGCACGGAGACAAAAAATAATGAGAGCACAAAAAACATCAAATTTACAAAGATGTGCAATTCATGTTTGTGTGAATCTAAATCTAAAAATAAATAAAGTGTGTGTGTTTTTTAAATTACAGGTCATTCATCTACTTACCTATGCTGATGTTTCGGGTCGGGGCAGGAGGTGTTGCTGGTTCTGTCCCCGACCTGAGGAGCTCTCTCTCTGGGGTGAAGCACCACGGAGCCGAGGGGCACACGGACCAGCCTGTACCACGAGGAGGAGGATGAGGAGGAGGAAGAAGAAGAGGAGGAGGAGGAGGAGTGTCGAACGTCGGCGCTCTTCTCCCTTTCTGCCAGCTCTCTGAAGTCCATCTTCAGCACCCAGAGATGTCGGTAAGTGAGGAAGAGGAGAGACGGGAGGCTGGGCTCTGTCCTGGATAAGATGTCTGACAGGAGGTGGTGGTGGGTGTCCGAAGAAGAGGAAGAGGAAGAGGAGAAGAGGAGGAGGTGGGCAGGGTAGCCTCCCTGGGCTCCCTGACTCTCCTCCAGCTCCCAGGAGTTGATGAGCGAGCGGGGGAGGAGCTGAGGAGCGTTGGGAGGCTCTCGGTCAGTCTGAGATGCTGATGCCTGTAAAAACAGGTGAGAGGGGTTTTATCTTCCAGGTGCTCTCACAATGACAGAATTCACAACATGCGTTTACACTCGTTTCTACAGAACACAGCAAAAAATAAAACTGATCTTATTCATCTTATTAAACTTTAATCATCTTGATTTTATAACTTGTGACATGAATTGCTATCTGCAAATCAAATTACACTTTTTGGGCAATAACGTTCAGATCTGCTCTCTACTGGAAGAAAGAAAAATGTGTTTGTGTTGCGCTCTGACCTGGATCAGCGCCGTCAGCTCAGTCCTGGTCTGCCGGAGCTCGTCTGCCTCGGAGAAAATGTACCACCGGTTCGACCCGGTTTGGAGCCCGAAGGCGAGGCAGGAGCCGGGGACCTCGGTTTGGGAGGAGAGCAGGAGCTGCGAGTACGGCAGCAGGAGGTCCATCTGCAGGCTGGACAGCACCTCCTCTACAGGAGGACTCTGCTGATCTGAGAACAGGAGAACAGATCAATATTAATACATATTTACATATTTATATATTTTCATCATAACATATCAGCATGCAGCAGTTCTTGGTATTTATTGTATTATGGATTATGGATTCATCTTCCACTTATTTTTTAGATTCATGGATGACTTGTTAGCCTATAAAATGTCCAAGGTATTGTTCAACCAAACAAACTGTGTAAAACCCAAAGATGTTGAATTTACTATCAAATAAAACAAAGAAGAGCATCAAGTTCTGAAGTTTGAGAAGCTAAAACAAGGGAATATTTGGCATTTTTTCAAGAATGACTTGAATGATTAATGGCTAATTGGAGTCATATAAATTAGTAATTATTAGTTTAATTTTCTGTTGATCAGCTTCATTGTTTAATTTCTACTCTATATTTTTGTTTTTTTCATTTTTCCTTTCAGTGTTCTCTTGATACACATTTATTTGTTTGTGTTGATTTGGTAAATTATGATATCACTGTAAAATAGCAGCGACGGTAGATTATTTCTTTTTCATGATGATGATGATATTTAACAGGTGTGTGTCTGTTTCAACTTTGAAAAAGGAAGAAAAAGCAGAAGAGGTCTAACCCTTGAATTAATTATTCAGTTGTCTCTTGGTTGTTAAAAGAATATTTCAGTGTTTATACTGTAGTGTAAATCTTTCCTGTGAAATGTGAAAATATTCTGTATTAAATATGATTCGGCCTCAACTTGAACTCGGCTGTTCAGTTTCATGTTTAGATTTCAGCAGCCAGAAATTTTGTTTACATTTCAAAACGGAGCACGGTTGAGGTCTAATTAATGAATATCTCGCTCGTTCCTCCTACTCCTGATTCAGCAACACAGGCGGAGGTGTGGGTGTAGGTCAACAGTCACAACATGATTTTCTATCACAACAGTCAGCAAAACAGCTCAGTGACTCCGCTGTTTGTTTTTAAGGAAAGGTAAACAGATTTTCTGAGGCGTCTCAACACAATTCGAGCTCTGTTTCACTTCCTGTTACTAACCAGAGTTCTGCATTTGGTCTGGTGATGCTTCTGTCTGTCAGATTAGGTTTTGAAGAACTTTGAGCTTTGAAAAGCCTTTTGGACAAGATGGGTATGTTTCCAAGTTCTCCAAGACAAACTGCAGCAGAAGGTCTGAAGATTTGTTTTTGTTTCTGTGGATGAACGAAGGCCGTTCTCATGAGGCAAGATTAGCTGACTGGATGACAAACAGCTGCAGGTGTGAGGAGGTTTTTACATGTTGGATTTAAATTAAATCCAACATGTAGGTCCAAGAAATATGAAAAGCAGGAGGGAAACTACAGCTTCTATGTCTTGTTGTGTACAAGTGAAGCTGGCTGTGTGTACCTTTGCCCTTATTGGTCCTTGTGAAATCCTCTGATAAGTGCAGAAGCCCCAGCAGCCGGTCCGTCAGCACCAAACACGCCTCCGTTTGCTCCACCTCCTCCTTCACCTGGAGACAGTAGCACCACAGAACTCTGCTGACCTGCACCTCCTCCTCCTCCTCCTCTTCACACAGCTCCCCCTGGTGGTCATCAGACTCCTCTGCAGGAGGAAGATCGAGCGTCGTGGACGAGGAGCAGACCGACTCCTCCACAGAGTCATCCAGGCCCATCTCGAAGTATCCGTCTCTGGAGCCTGGACTGGAACAACGAGCAGGAAACAGAGGATGAATCAGAAATAATCTTTCTGTATTTTTTAAACATTTGACATGTTGATATTCTTCAGAAATTGTTCTGTAGTGTGATTATTTTGATCTTCATCTCAGAAAGTGTCTCATACTGACAGTTTTAATATGACTAAAAGTAATATGTAAATAACTTTAACCACAGCAATCTGTCTGAATTTTACAGGATTTCACTGTGAATCCAAGAAAAGTGAGAGATTCTGGGAGAAACAAATAAAAGAAAGCTGATGGTTAATTTACCTGAGACTTTCCACCTCGGTGCCCTCCACATGGGACTGAACCTCTCTGGATTCACTCCCCTTCTCTTCCTCGCTCTCCTCCACCGTCTCTTCCTTCTCCTTCATCTTCCTCTTCTGCTCCTTCAGCGTGGAGCTGAGATGATGGGAGAGCTGGGCAATGAAGTCTTTGTTGAAGGAGGAGAAAGAGAGCAGGTGTGCAGGTAGCAGAGGACACCAGCCTGCGCTGCAGGAAAGGCAAACAGCTTCAGCCGGTCTGGAGGAGGAAGAGGAGCAGAAACAACTAGAGGAGAGAGAGAGAGAGATTTTTGAAAACCTTTTCAAATACAGGTTTATCAGACAGCATCATTTACTCCCTTCAGTCGTACTATTATATTTTAGAGAGACCAAAAAGGAGACATTCAGTAGTAAAGTAGCTGTGTTAACATTGCTGACTCGTCCTGAAGCTTCAGTCTTGACTTCCTGCAGACCCTGTTAGCGGAGAAAAGAGGAGCAGTACCGCAGTATTATAGGAAGAGTTTCAGCTGCAGTAGTCAAACTTACATGAACTCGCAGCTGTACTACTCTCTGCAGAAGTTGCATCGGTAGATGTACATGGTAGATGTAAAACTGTGTTCTTATCTGGTGTTTACAAAGTGATAAAACTTCATTTGGACATTTCTGGTCTGTTGACAGCACAGACACATACAATAATCAATTACTATTACTAGTGTTATTTTTGGTACAGTAGTAAAATGCATCTTATCCAATACATTTGAAAATGTTTCCAGAGTGTTTCTTAATCTCAATTTAATTACACTTCAGTAAGAAACCTCTTAGTTTTCTGATCTGCTCCTGTTTTAATTTGCAAACTTCTTCCATGTGTACCTGTTGTCTTGATAAATTCAGTATTATCTGCATTTCCATAACAATGGAAACACCATCACCAGAACATTTATCTTTTTATCGCAAATACTTTTGTTCACTAATCAAAACTTTACTCATTTTTAATGCTGCTGTCAATATTCAGCAATTCAGCAATTCAGATATGTTTCAAATGAAAGGTTTTACTGACAGTAGATCAACAATAAAAAAAACCCTTTAAAGTAAAACAGGTGAGACATTTACTCCGTCAGTTCATTTTATGGTAGCAGCACCGTTACTTCATACTGACCAGACATTATTTGTAGTAGTTGTAGTAACAGTAGTAGTAAAACTTGTAGGAGCTCCACAGTGTGTTTGTTCAGACAGACAGATACCAGGTTGTTGCACCTGCAGATAAACACATGAAGCAACATTAGAAAAAAGCTGAAAAACACACAAAAATCCAAATAAATCCTTTCTTCATTTTCCACCTCTTCTCAAATTATATCCTACTGGTTGTCATGGTAACAGGCCCCTCCCCTCCCCAGGTGTTTCAGGTGTGTGTCTGACCTGGGTGGGGTCGGCAGACAGGAGGTGTGTGTTGGTGTTAAAGCTTGCGGGGAGAGGCACAGCGTCCACAGGTGGGAGGACGCTGGGGGGGGCCTCTTCTCTGCTCGTCACTTCTGAAACAAACAGATCGGTGACGCTGATGGTGAGAAGAAAAGTTTGACAGACGTGACTCTGAAAACTATTTTTGGATTGATTCTGTCATTTTCTTTGTGCCACAATTCAAGAATCATTTCAAATGTTCACAGTTTCGACTCAATGAAATTAAACTGTCTAATAACTGGATAGGCCAGGATAAATATTAATGTCACAGACAGACATTAGTGAGAATTAGCCGGCAGTCACACAACCTCCAGGAAAAGATTAGTGAATATCATTTACTGATTAATTATTCTTCTGTCACGCTCCAGCAGCTGTAAATCCAGCTCAGAAATACACTTGTCAGCGCTCCCTAGTGGACAACCTCAATAATGCAGACCCTAAATGACTTCGATTACACTGCATCTTTGTACCAAACTATCTGCAATAAAGTTGTCTAGCCCAGATAACAATAATAACAAGAATAATAATAAATCATAATACCAAGATAATATGACAAGCAAAGTGCTTTACAGATCCAAAGATCTGAAACATAACATGTAAAATGAGATAAAATAGTCTGGAAGCAAGCTACTCTGATAATATTGGTATAAACACAGAAAATACAAGTTATGTACAAGACTTACTGAAGCTGTGTGACCATTAAATTCAAACTTGGTGAATATTTGTGTTAGAAGACAGAGTTTCCACATGAACAGCTAAAACCAGAGGAAACTAATCCAATAAAAAACTTTAAAAATTAATAAATAAAAGCTGTTTTTTTCCTCAGACTGAGCAGGAAGCAAAGCATCCAAAACAGGAAACATAAAAGCTGAGGCGATGTCTCTCAGGACTGACAGCAGCTTCATCAGCTAACCTGATAAAGCTTTGTGGATTTTTCCACTGCAGCAGAACAAAATCCTTTGACTTTGTTTGCATGTTAAGTTTCTGATGCAATTACAGCTCAGAGGAACATTCAAATATGAAAATCACAAAGGAAAACCACAGAGATCCACACCAGCAGTACATGACTTCAATGGAAAAGACATCAGTGTGTTAGTCTCTGTAGTGCTAATCCTCATAATCTGAAGACAAAAGGCAAAATCAGAGAGAATTAAATCAACTTTGTCTTCTCTGAAAGCAGCAACCAGACAGATCCTACGTTTTCAAGTTTTTATAGTTCTGTTCAATAAGATTCAAGATGAATTCAATAAGATTAATTCAATAAGAAAAGTCATAAAATGTAACCCGGACGGAGAATTTTTTTACACTTAAAAAAGGAGTTTGGTTCATTGTTTCCGCCTGTTTTGTGCAGAGATGGGTTAAACACAAACTCTGATGGACGTCTTGTTTTCTTACAGTCAATGTTTCCTGCAGTGTTTTACCATCATAAAAAGTAAACCGATTATCCTTTTTATTATAAGACACTTGAGTTTTTAAAAAGTCAGTTTTTAGCTCTCTTATATTTGAACATTATTTGTGACATTTTCTGATGTTTTTTTTTTAGTTGTTAATTAATTTGGTTTCAAAGCAAACATTTGGTTTATATTTTAAAACACTTAACAGAGGTTAACTTGTTAACTTTAGCTCTTGCACAAAATTAATATTTTATAAACAGGAATAGAAAGAAATAGAATTAATACTAAAATACAGAATTTAACCTTTAATTCCTGCTAAATTGTTAATCATCTGTTGAGTAGGTGTACGAGGAACAAATTAGGAGCATTATGTGATTAAAATCATTGATAATATTTCAGTCTAAACAGAATAAGTCCATTAATGAATTAGTAGACTAACAGAAAATCTATCAAATATTTATCAATGACAACAACATTGAGCATTTTCTGCTTTTCTCTGTTTTTTACGTGTGTAAACTGAGCATCCAGACTATTGATCAGGAAAATAAAAAGTCTTTTCTACTGGTGAATCAGCTAATAATGAAAATAATCACAAGTTGCAGTTTCAGCGAGTGCATTCAGCTGCTGTTTTTGGAATCAGCTGTTTCTTATTACAGAAAAAAAGAGGAGAAAAAATACTTCCTGTCTGGCCGCTGCTTTACAGCAGAAATAAAAAACACTGCCCCCCCCTCCCTAAGCCCTGCGCAGCCTGATACATACATGATTACCTTGGCTGGGGCAGGCAGCCTGCTGGGCCGGACAGGAAGAGGAGGAGGAGGAGGAAGAAGAGGAGGTGACAGCAGGAGGAGCAACAGCAGAGGAGCAGCAGGAGGAGGAGGAGGGGGGAGAGGAGGAGGAGGAGGAGGAGAGGTGAGGAGGTGCAGCAGCAGACAGCCTGGTCTCCTCACTGATCTGACGAGAGGACAGAGAGAAGGAAGCCTTCAGAGAGCGGCAGTCACCCACATCATCAACCAGATCACATCCTCGAACCAGCGGCTCCATCAGCAGCAGAGAAGCAACCTCAAGGTGGATTTTATCAACTTCCACACACACAGAGATGCTCTTTTTATTTGGAAACAGACAAATAAATCCAGTTGTATGAGCATATTTATGTTGTAGAATAACTGTGAGGTTGTTTAAAAACTGTGAACACCTTAAATCTGCTAAAGTTTAAACATAACCTTCAGACTTGCTGTTTTCTCTAATTCTTGTAAAAGTACAGAAATCTGTGAACAAGCTGCAACAAAAATTTGTCTTTTGTGAACCTTTTATACCATCCATGCTCAACAGTCTCCCTCTGCAGAAAGACCTTGTGAAGTTTAGTGTTCGGGAGATATTATTGCACCGCACAGGAGGAAAAAGATCAATGCCTGTGTGGGCGTTCAGCCTTCGGCATAAAGGCTCCTTTACCTCGAAACATTCTTGTTGAAAGATGGATGAACATGCAGCTCAAATATTTAGATTCAGGATATTTAATGTGCACGGCAAACTCTGTACTTTTTCAGACCAAACCCAACACACTCTATAGAGCCTATAAGCCATTTTTGCCTCTAAATACGGCAAAATAAATAACATCATTAATGTGTGCAGAAGCATTTTATGAATAATCAATAAAAGCTTAACCAAAAATAACAAATAATGGTATTTTTTGTAGCTTGGTTCCAAAGGCTCTGAATCAGCAGTGTCATCTGTGATTTGTTTGATTCAAATCTGCTGGCGTTGTGCTTCTTGACCGCTGATTGTGAAACAGCCAAACCAATCAGAGTTTTGTAGCTGGGACTGAAAATGGGAACGTGATCTATGTCAACAGGTTGCTTTTCTGTAAACTTACAAGGCCCTTTGTTATGAAGCCTGGACACCCAAAAAGGTAACAATCTTGGTTATTCTGGATGCTTCACACATTTACCAAAAAAAAGCGCAAAAACTGCAGGTTATGTTTGAACACACAGATCAGTTTACAGTGGTGCATTTTCATTTTCAAGTTATAACCTCACACACTTCATCATGCCTGTTTTATGTCCACACTTGATTGATTTGTTGTGTTTGTTGCAACTCTGCTGCTGACGTGCACAATGTCTCTGACTCGGGTTCAGCTGCTTTAATAACAGCTGATCAATCTGCAGGCTTCAGAGATACATTAGTGATTAATGATAATTAAGTAATCAGTAATTAGTCAGATCTAATTGGTAAATTATGGATAATTATGTCATTATAAACCACTACAGGAGGTTAATTTATTGGGAAGCTATAATTTTAAAGTAAAGACATAACATTCAACCGTGACATTCAACATCTTGTCATGTGATGTACAGAAAAGAAAACAGTTTTTGTTTAAGCTTTTTTGTCTCACAGACCTAAAAATATTCATGAATTACTTACATACACCAGATATATAAAAGGAAAATGTATGACTGAAACTCTTTCAAACTATTTCCTTATCTTTAAAGTGCAAAGTGTTTGACAACACTGGCATAAATACCGTCGATCTACGCGTGTAAACTGGGCTCCCGTTGGACAGTGGAGACAGAGCGTACCTTCTTGTCGCTGCTGCTCATCCTGTCTTTGACTTCTTTGGCTTTCTGAATGGCTTTCAGCACTTCCACCGTGTCCAGCTCCTTTTCTGTCGTCACTTTACCGTCCAGACAAACCTGACGACGCACAAAGGATTATAAAAATATAAAAATTTGTTAACACATATACATGCAAACAAGTATTTTTTTAGAAGGTAGTAAAATCTGTGTTAATGCAAGCATTAATAGAAATGGCTGAAATAGCATTAAAAGGGGCAGCAGTAATATTAACAGACTAAAAATAAAAGGTTATAGTAATGGTTGTTTACCTGTTGAATGAACATCTCAACACAAAAAATCTTTTAGTGTTTCGGCTGTGTTTCCGTGGTATCAGCAGAGATGCAGTAGTAACAGTGACAGTATGGTGGATTTGATGGCGTACCTCTGCTGCGCGGTCTCCAAACTGGGCCAGGACTTTGGTTCTGTAGTCTGGGATGATGCACATGGGGTTGCTGGACAGGTTGAGTTTCTCCAGACAGGGCAGAGAGCCGATGTTCCTGATCTCCTCCAGCTGGAAACATTCACACACAGTCAACCCAAATCTACCTCCAGTGGCTCCTTTATTACATTCAGGATTGTTCACAAAAGCGTTGATTGGATGTGATTCCAGAGAGTCTAAAGTTGTTTTTTAAAAGTGTAAAGAGATGACACAGAAAGACGAGGACAGCCAAGGACCTTTGTTGTAAATAATATGAAAGATCAGTTACATCCACAGGTTGGTCATGTCCCTGATTAAAGTATTAATTTACTACCTTTGTTTCCTGCTGTGGCACATTTAGAGTAAGAGATTGTTTTTTACAGGTTTACCTTTCTTTTGTTGCCAAAACATGCAGGAAACTTTTAAACTGTTTCAGTAAAATGTAAATAGACAGATTCTCTGTATGCAGCTACTAGACCATCAAGACGTCCACGGTGTGATTACCTGTGCCAGCTGGTTGTGACTGAGGTCCAAATTGACCAGAGAGTACAGCTTGGTCAGGCCGGTGAGTTGGTCCAGCTGGTTGCCAGCCAGGTTCAGAGTTTTGATGTTGCCCAGACGGGTGTGAGCGGCTTCCAGGACCCGCAGGCTGTTATAGGACAGATCCACGTGGACCAGATTGTACAGGTGCTGCAAGCACAAACACTCATTTCAGCAGTGCTATTAATGACAATCTACACCCCTTTAAGTTGGTCCAGCAGCTCCTGTCAGGACTGTAAAGCTGCCTGTTGAAATCTGAGTGGAAAGACAAACCTCTACACAACAGCTAGTTTCACATTAAAGTCACCAGTTTGTTTAGTTGCACCATCTGTCTGACAAGATGACTGAACGAGGTACTAAAACGCACTCTCAGGTACTTTCCATCAGTATGTTTGTTCTCCAATTTCTGTGAATGATGCACAAAAGAAACATCACACATCTAAAATAGGTGGGATATATAGATTATCCTAAAAAAATAGTAACACATGCGGTGACGTTAAGTAGTCAACATATAGTGGATGGTTTTGTATGATCATACTAAGAGGGGTATGACTATATCGCACATAAATATCATCATATATAACAACAACAGTAAAAGCATCATCCATCTTGGCAAAAAACATCCTGCTGCTACACAAGACAACCAAGCTAATACTGGCGCCATCATGGAGGATGACTGTCATGACAGAGTTGATGGTCTTCATCAATCCGTCACATACCTGGAGGTTTTCCACCGTGGACAGCTGGTTGTAGCTCAGATCCAGAAACTCCACTTTAGGAATCAGTTTCTACAACAGAGAGAAACTCTGTTAGCTCACAGAAGCTGATGTATGCAACCTAAACTTTCATTAACGTCTCTGCTCAGTCTTTTTAAACACTGTATAAAGACAGAGTGTGTGAGGACAGTGCGCCCTGACCTCCTGATACAAAAACTAACTGATCAATCTATCAAATATTTATCATAAAAAATTCGGTATATAACATGTAAGACTTTGATTAAACGGGAGAGAAAGAGATTCATGTGATTTCACTGTGGTGATAAAAATTACTGACACTAACACTTTTAAACACCATTATCGACTGTGTTGAGGTTCGGTGGGTGTGTCTCACCACTGAGCTGTCGATGGTGCTGATGCAGTTGTGACTCATGTCCAGCGTGGTTAGGTTTTTCCACACGGGGATGACCGCCGTGACGGGACACCCAGACTCCGCCCCCTCCGCCTCCCACTGTGAGAACTCGCTCGCCTCCGGGACCAGGATCGACTGGAGGGTGCCAGAAAAAACCCACAATACACCCATCAGTACAAATGAATATGAATATGTATATGACAAAGCAGTATTTATTCTAAAACAGTACCGTCATAGTTTCCGTGGATTGGTGGATACTCAGAGTTGCCAGACTCGACCTCAGAGACGACAGACCTCGAATCTGCTGAGAGCTGCACTGACTGATCTGAAGAGGGAGACAGAAGTTAATATCCCCTGTTGTGGAAGAATTTAATTGAATTTCATATCAGTGTGTTTCCCATCAATAGTTTTACAGAAACATACTCGAGATTAAATGAGCCCCAATACCTCTGACGCATAATGGCATTTCACTGATGCTGATCTCCCTCAATGGCATTTGTGTTTCCATAAGGAAATTAATTTGTCTCCTCTTTTGGTGCTTTAACTATGCCGTTAAAAATGGGACTGACATGAAACAATAGCCACACTGCTTCCTCCTTTGTTCTTTGTTTAATGGCCTCTTTAATGATAAGACACAGTTGATCTCTCTAAAGATGAAGCAGGAACTAAAACATCAATGTTTAATCAAAACAGTTTGAAATTATGAAAGATAAAAGGAAAGTATAAAATTCTGTATAAAAATGAGTAATTAAAAGAGAGCTGCTTTATCAGCTTTTCACAAAGAGACCAAACAGTTGATGATAATGTACAACAAGCCATAAAAACTGTGAGTCCAAAATGTAGTAAATTATCTGAATCGCAAATGCATATCACAGCTCTCTGAGGAACAACAGAAGAACTTTTCTATGTGTAATGTGTGCTACTTACACACCAAACTGGGTATAAAAGTTTGAAAGGGTGTTACTTATCGCAAATAAAACTCCTCATGTGTACTCAGAAGAGATAGACAGACACACAGTGGGTTACCTCTATCTGCAGCAGTGATTTGAAAACAGACAAGTCGAAGGGGAGGCTGCTCTCCTGGATGTTACTGGTTCCTACTGGACCTCTGCTACCAGACATCTGACCAACAGAGACAGAACCAGTAAGAACATTCACCAAACAGCACTCCACTGTAAGCTGGGGATTTGAGTTTAGTAAAGAGGTGCGACCTTGAGGTATCGCAGCCTGCAGGTGAAGTCGAGGATGTGTCCCAGGTCGGTCTTGGCGTCTCCGTTGCAGCAGGTTGGTTTGGCCAGACGCAGCTGCTGAGAGACGGAGTAAAGCTGCAGAGGACGAAGAGAAAAAACCTCGCCAGCCTGCAGCAAATGCTCCCCTACAACACACAAACACAATACAGAGAGCTGCTTAATCAGCTGTTTGATGCCTCTCACTGTGCAAAAATATCATCTCAACAATTTTGACTCCAGTTTATTGTTCACAGCTGTTGTTTTCACAGGACAACATCTACAAACCAGATGTTGACAACATCAGCTACAATCAGAAATTAAGTTTTTGTATACAGCAGTCAAGTATTCAGGTGCATGAATATGACCTGTTGGTGAGGTGAAAGCTTTGATTGATATATTTTTATTCTTTTGAGCAAACACCAGTTGAGAGCAGATTCAGCTGCAACAGATCACAAGAACTTAAATCTGGTCTTCAAATATTTTAGGGTTTAGGGAGTAACCAAAAAGTGCAGAATCTAATATACAGAAACATATTAAACTCAACAAACTGCTCTTTCACATGAGTCATTGCGCAATCAAAGAGCCAATGATTTTTACTCATTGTGGAGGGAAACAATGCATATGAATGCATATTAGTGAATAAATGTGATTCATGTGTGTTGTTCAT
The DNA here is from genome assembly GCA_037176925.1 of Amniataba percoides. Classification (NCBI taxonomy): domain Eukaryota; kingdom Metazoa; phylum Chordata; class Actinopteri; order Centrarchiformes; family Terapontidae; genus Amniataba; species Amniataba percoides. The sequence goes on from JBAJHX010000096.1 coordinate 4,519,193, forward strand.
GATTAGTACATTACAGTCAGTTCAGATTGTTTGTCTCACTGCACTTTATCTCATGAGCTGATAACAACTACAGGGAGAAAGCCTCTGCAGCTACACAGAGTGGAAACACACTCAGGAGCGTCTCATTAATTGTTAACACAGTTGTAGAAACATGAGATGAGACAAGCGAGATCAAAGGTCAGAAAAGAAGCAAACCTTTATGGAACAACTCCTCGGCCAGTGCTGCTGTGATGCCGTTGATCTCCTGAAAAACATGAAGACTTTGTTAAATAAACTTGACTCAGAATAACAAACTATTGTTAGATAAGAATAAATAAGAATAAACAGCATGTAGACTCAGTTAAATAATCTTACTTGGATTAAATGGCTGCTCATTTTTCTTTGTCTTTAAAATGTTTCATAAAACAGTATCTACCATGCTGTTAACCTGAATTAGTTACAAAACATTTGATTCATTACTGTTTTCATCACAATTTCATACAGTAGTTTGATATCAACGAGGGATTAATTCAGCTGAATAATAAACAAAGATAAAACTGTGTGCATTTGAACTTGTTTGCGACAGTCACATGTTGATCTTCTCACGTCACATGAGACAGATTTTCCTGACGGCTGTTTACTTCGCAGAGTCCAGAGACCTCAGACAACACTGCTTTGTTGTCATATTGACGTCATCACATGATCACAGTCAACGACTTTAGAAAGCCTTAAACTACAATAAACACCGGCCTGCAGCAGCACCTCCCCACCTGGGAAATAATCACCATTTACAGCTACTTTTGACCTGACCAGCATGTTGACAGTATTGTAGAAATAGTGTGTTGAAAACAGGAACCCAAAAAGTGAGTTGAGACACAGCTGAGGAAAATGAAAGGCTGACCTTGTTTTTAACCTGAGTAAAGGTTGTGTCACAGAGTTTAGCGTTTAGACACAAATGTTAAGATGAAGTGTAAATTAAATTTTCATAATTTTTCATCTGTAAAATGTCTGAAAACTGTGAAAAAATACAATTTCCAAGACCTGGCAACTTTAAGTTGTTTTTTTTTTCTTGGATCAACAGTCCAAAATCCTAAAATATTTTGGTTACAATAAGAGCAGTATGTTCTCATATTGGAGAAGCAGCAGGCATTGAATGGTTGGCAAAAGTACTCCAGCTTTATGGAAGAAAAACAATGAGTGGCTAGAGATTTACCAGCCATTTATTACAGTATTCATGAATGAGTGTTGTGTCAACACTTTGGGGAAGGTCGTTTCCTGTTTCAAGATGACAATGCCCCCAAAGCACAAAGCAAGCTGCATAAAGAAATGGGATGAACTGGATCACAGACTGTTAGTGAGATCTTATTACTTGCTGGAGCTCACTGACGCTCTTGTGGCTGAATGGGAGCGAATTTCACCATCTGGTAGAAAGCTTGAAACCACAAGGCAGTTGCCCAGTGTTCATGAGTCATCGTACTTTTGGCCATGTAGTGTGTCTGTTCTCTGTTGTTTGACACAACAGACACTTGAGTACACATGTTCCATTTTCCTCTTATTGTGATTGAAGTACTATCAGGTATAGTTCTAGGAAGCTGAAGTAACTTAATAGGTAACTATATGTGAGGCTGTTGGGTTGTAACAGCCGCAAGTGTACTCACATAGAGGTGAAAGTGCAGGAAGTAAGCGAGCGGCGTGGGCGTGGCCTGTGGGAATTGCTGCAGCAGCGTCTGCAGGTAGAGCTCCAGCTCCTTCTGCCGCCGCTCCACCAGACTCTTTGAGTTCTTCCCCAACATCTTCTTTGGAGGAAGCAGCCGTCTGTCGACCTTCTTCTCTGCTGTCAGCTGAGGGGAAACGCACATACAGATAAAATATTCCTGACTAATGTGCCAAAATGCCAAATATTATCTGGCAGCAGCTTCTCTTATCTGGTTTTCTCTGTTTTAAATAGCTGTAAACAGAATAACTTTGAGATATGGACAATTGATCAGACAAACACGACAAGATTTCCCTGTTGGCTTCAGGTTGTATAAATGTTGTAATATTTAACTGAAAAAATAATGAACATATTTATCAAATCTAAGACTTCAGTTATCATCCATGAGAAACATAAATTCAGTGATGTCTTCTCAATGGTGTGAAGCTCCTGCTTTCAGCACTACTGCAAACTCTTGTAGTTCTTGAAAGGTACTATAACTTAAATTGTGGTCATTTTCAATAACTGCAAACCATCTTTCAGATAGTAGATTGCTTATCACCACACACACACACACACACCAATATTAGACATGATGCATCATGGCTATAGTGCATTATGGTTATTAATTAGAAGAGATGAATAATATATCCGTTGCCAGTATATCATCCTGTGATAACTGAGAATTTTAAATTATTAATGATTGTTCTGATAATGGAAATTCAGGCAATAATTCTGTCCAATAGTGCGTTTCTTGCAACAGCTATGGGGAGTGGTTCCTTTGTGATTGTGTATATATAATTATGCTATTGCTTATTAAATGTCAACACCAAACTGAATTTAAACCAAACTGAACACATCAGTCCAGCTGTTCATTTACCTAAAATAAAAATAAAAGTTTGGGTGACAGTGATCACCATAGTAAACAGATTAATTACTGGTGGGGGCATGCTGACCTCCTCCGGCTTCTTACCTTCTCGTGGAGGTCGTGAAAGTCACTGTATCGGTGCTTCACAGTCCACATGTGCTCTCCATCCATCACCTCGATGATATAAACCTGAAACAATATAGCGAGACAATCAGTGAGCACAACCTGCCTCAGTTAAGACCTGCTGAGATCAATGTTTTACTGAGCAGCTCTTATAATTATAATGGACAAAAATTGTGGCACACCAAAGACAATAACAATCTCATTAAACAACTGTGATAAAAAGTTTTGCTGATAATGTTTGTACTTTTATTTATTGATCTGACAGCCTGTCACAGAGCAGACAAATACGACAACAACCAGTCAGTCAGCAGTTTTTGGT
>JBAJHX010000096.1:4522203-4534108 GCA_037176925.1 Amniataba percoides
TGAAAGTCACTGTATCGGTGCTTCACAGTCCACATGTGCTCTCCATCCATCACCTCGATGATATAAACCTGAAACAACATAGCGAGACAATCAGTGAGCACAACCTGCCTCAGTTAAGACCTGCTGAGATCAATGTTTTACTGAGCAGTTCTTATAATTATAATGGACAAAAATTGTGGCACACCAAAGACAATAACAATCTCAATAAACAACTGTGATAAAAAGTTTTGCTGATAATGTTTGGACTTTTATTTATTGATCTGACAGCCTGTCACAGAGCAGACAAATACGACAACAACCAGTCAGTCAGCAGTTTTTGGTTTACACATCCATTTCTGACGACAAAGCATTGTTTGCACTATCTGCACAGAAAGTGGATGTGAAAGTGGACAGTCTGGAATAAAATGGGATGCAAAAGCCCCAATGAAAGCTAACTTGCATTATTCTTCAAAGCTGAGTAGTAACATTGAGATGAAGATAAAAGCCATAAACTGCAGATTGACATGGTCTGTAAAATGTGCTGTCAGCTGGGAAACACAAGACATTTCTTTTCCGCTTGCTTTCACATGTTATATTAACATGTTTAAACATTTTGCATCATCAAGACAAATTATTTGCATGTGAAAACCTACTTGGCAATAAATCTGATTCAGATGAATACCAATACTGATCACTAAAACATATTTTAACCAGGGAATCAATTTAATCAAAGCTGTATGTAGCTGAATTCCCATTTCATTTCCTCCTGACTGAAATTTCCCATGAAAAGCAGCCTCCGTTTGAGAAAACAAAAGAAAATGTTGATTTTCAATAAACAGTAAAATAGATATTAACACAGGGGAAAACAGCTCAGCTAAGTGTTAGCTTTCAGTCCAGCCAGGATAAACACACAACCTCAGACAGACAAAAAGCACGATAACTGAAGAGTTAGTGTATTAATTAATGTAAAAATATATGAATTTCCTCAGTATTAGCCTGCTGTCTCTGCTTTGACAGCAACGAAGCTGGAGAGGCTACAAGCTAAGCTAACAGGCGCTGTGCTAGCTTACCGTGTAATTTTCCACCAGCTCCGACCCGATAATACACACTTTCCTCTCCGACACCTCCTCTAAAAACGGCCCGGACTCCATGTTCAGGTCCGGGAAAGCGAATATTATTTACCACAGAGAGAAAAGCTTTTTATTTTGAGCCGCCTTTGGAGGATTTTCAGTTTCTTCGCGTCCAGCCGCTTCCAGCCGCCATGTTTGTTGTGGTTCAGCTGACTGATTCAAAACCCCCAAACTTTATTTACAGCAGCTCTGCTGTTACAGATGATCTTTTATTTCGAGACAGAACTGTTTTACAGTAAACAATTGTCAAATATATTAATATTTATTGAGCAGGTAGACAAAGTAATCTTACTTTTTAGAACTATAAAATAGATAGAAAAAGTAAAAAGAGTGACATTTATCCTCAAATCTAAAACTTTATTTTGAAAGATAATTTCTTACAATATGATGGAAAAAGGGAGGATGTGTATGAGACACTTTCACTAAATAATGAGTTACTACCTCAAAATAATAATTATGTGTGTTTTGAGATATTGTCATTATTTTGACTTATGACCAAAAGGATGTTATTTTTCATTACATTGACAAAAATGGGTTTCTGTATCCCACAAAAGTCTTGAGATGAGGTCTGATAATAGGAGCATGTATCATGTTTCGAGTATTTACCACGACCATGGTGTCTATAAACAGCAGCTCAGGATCAGTGACAGCGGTCAGCATAGAAACAGCATGAGGTAACGGACTTAACTTTGTTTGAGGAGTGGTGCTGTGACTTAGTGACACTTACATTTACTCAAGTACTGAACTGGAGCACAAATCTGAGGATACTTAAACTTTACATCTTTTCATGCTACTGTCTTCCTCTTCACTGCATCTCAGAGGGAAATATAATTGTTCACTTCTCAACATTCCTTTGACAGCTTTAGTTAGTTTACAGATCACAGTTACAGGTATATTTATGACATCAGGCGCACCATTTAAAATCATTATTATTGTTTATATTACTTATTTAGCATAAGCACTTATATCGGAAAGATGTTTTTATTTCATGTCACATCTGTGGAGCAGTGGTGGAGGAAGTATTCAGATCATTTGCTTGAGTAAAAATAGCAATACCACAGTGAAGAAATACTCTGTTACAAATAAAAACCATGTGTTGTGAATGTGAAAATGTGCGCTTACAATTCATGAGTAAAGAAGTGCAAATTGTACAAGTTATTGTCTTTCAGGGCAAATACTTTCAATAGAAAATTACATTTGGTAAAAGCAAGTTTTCTGTAAATATGTCAGCTCCTACATTAAAACAATCTCCTCATAAAAAAGTTTGACTGTGTTGCTAAATCTTTGACCAGTAACAAAAATCAAAATAAGTATTTTGTGCTCTTTTGAGCCTCATAAACTGTCATATGTTAAGGCCTCAAATATTACACATAAAATAAGGCTTCTGGTATCGACATGAGCGAAACAGTCAGTACATAGTAAAGCGACTGAGTCACCGGGGCGGTTAACAGCAGTTTATTGTTGCCTGATGTGATCATCATCTACGCCCTGTGTTTGCTCTACAGATAATTCATAACTCAGTTTCAAGAATCAATCAAATCAAAATCCATTTTCACACCAAATGCAATCACATCAATGAATCTGTCAACTCAGGACAAACTTAACATTTTGGATGACACCTGTGGTAAAAAAAAAAAAAAATCTAAATATAGGTGATGAGTTGTAGTCTGTTGCAGTCCATCCAACATTTTTGCTGGCTAGATTACAGAAAACAAGTCTTTTTTTTCAAGTCATCTTTTATTTATCTAACCCAGAATCACAGTTTTCCTCAAGGGGCTTTACAATCTGCGAAGCATATGACACGCTTTGCTCTTAGACACTCGACTCTGATGAGGAAAAACTCCGAAAAATCATTTTTACAGGAAGAAAATAATAAAGAAACCATCAGGAAGAGCATCAGATGAAGGATCCTTCTCTCGGGATCAACAGATATGCAGTAGATGTTGAGTAAACAGAATAAACCAGCAGTAATTTCACACTGCATAGAAACTGATGACAGAGATATAGATTATAAACACGACTGTAAACTGAGCTGTGCGCAGTCAGGTGGCTTGTGAAAAACAAGGAAACAGGAACAAGACAGCGGAGGGTTAAAGTAACTCAGTGGTTGACAAAACATTTTAAATGTATTGGTTCATTTCTCAGCAGTAAACACAGATCCCCTCCTTTGGCTGCACACTGCCAAATGTAATATGCATCACAGCCACAGGGGGGCACCACTGCAGCTGCAAACTTAAAGGCATTTTAAATCCTGTTATGGTCTGTTTGCAAAGTGAATTAATCCAAATATGTTTGAACTGAACAGAGCTGTAAAAACCAGGATTGTTGTGGTGTTAGTAGCTGCAGGAAACAGTGCTAGGTTAAGACTTTCTTTTGTGATTTGGGTGACATTAGATACACAATTCATGTGCTGTATGTTGATTTAAAGGCTCCAGCTTTTATTAAAATGTCACTCATTTCTGATTACTTCTTCATGTTGTTTGATTATGAACAAGTCAAGCAGCTCTGTGAGGTTGAACTTTGGCACAGCTAAAAGTTAACATCAGTTTAACAGGTTTAATGTTCACCATGTTAGCAAAGTAAAGCCGAGGCTGATGGAAATGTCATCTGTTTAGCAGTTTTTTGGTCAGAAAGCAAACCACAAAAATAAATGTTCTGACCTGATGGTGGCGCTAGATGCAAAGTCAAGGGATCAATTTCAATTCATGCTGAGGGCACCAACAGTGCTTGAACCACATTTCAGGCCAATCCATCTCATAGCTGACATATTTTACCAAAATCACAAATGTCAACCTTGTGGTGGCGTTAGATGACAAGTCAGAGGATTATTGAAGTCAGCAGGATACCGATTTACAAGCACCATAAATGTCTGTACAAGATTACAACTTAATCCATTCGATATCTGTTCAGACATTTCAGTGGCGGACCGACTGATGTCCACAAAGCCAGGCTGGTTGGCTGCATGATTGCAAATACTTGAATATTTTCTGAAAGGAAAGCTTTTCTGTGGCTGACTTTATTTATGCAGTTTATGACAGAAGTTATTTCTTTGTTTTTTGTTTCATGTTTTATACATGAAAAACTGCCTTCTTTTCCTGCACGTGATTCACCACTGCAGTTGTATATCTTCTCTGTTAATGTCTTATACTGTGTCCAAGTGGGCTGGGTACTTATGACACAATAAGTATGGCAGTGAGCGCCACAGTGTGCTGGTTGTTGTTGCTGCACAGTCTGTTGTCAGAGGGGCGGCACTAACAGCTGTGGATCAGATTTCAGCTGCTAAAACTGAAGCGGGGTGAACCATCCAGCAGCAGGGGACAGCTGTCTGATAATCCCGACCAAAGCACACAAACTGAGGTCAACATATATCTTAATACATTCATAAACCTTTATTTAAACGTGTGTTTGTATTACCTGTTGTAAAATAAGTCATACTGCAGTGTTATTTATTAAGAGAGGACTAACTCTCTCACTCTGCTCCCCCTCCCTGTGTTAAACCCCTGAATGGATGCTTCCGTGTCTTTATCCAGGCAGTGAGGAGGAGGCAGAGCCACAGTCAGAGCTGCTCAGAGCTGAGTGCACTGCAGTCACTGGCCTGAACCTGATAATATAAGAGCTTTAGTCCAGCTAGAAAACGCCTCAGACCCCTCAGCAGCTCACCTCCCTCCACTGATCAGAGCTGTAAAAAGCTAATTTGACTTTGAGAGAGGTGAAGAAGAGAGATTAGAGGGACAGAGGAGGGCGTGACAGGGAGCCAGCCGAGCAGGCAAGCTGCTGCTGCAGGGGGAGGAAGAGCAGGCTATGCATCAGCCAAAGCCAGAGGTCAAGAAAAAAAGCGAAAGAATAGTGAAAAGGTAGACTCTGAGGGGGACGGGGGTCATTTGTGATCTGAGCCAGAAAAACAGAAGCCAGCCTCTCTTTGTTGTTGTGTGGGCCACCAGGCGAGGAGGAGGATGTGAAGGAGAGCAGCAGGGAGGAAGGGAGGCAACTGCAAGAAAGACAAGAAAATGCTGTCAGAGATGATGTGCAGGAGGAGCTGCCAGCAGCAGCAGCAGCAGCAGCAGCAGCAGGATGGCAAAGGGGGTCCGCAGAGGGACCCGTCCAGCCGCAGGAAGCACGGCTGGTCCAAGAGCTGCAGGGGGCGCCTGCAGGGGCGGAGGACAGGAGGGGGAGGGTGGCCGAGAGGGCGCAATCACCAACACCCTCAACGTCATCATCCTCATCACCACCATCCAAGACACCTCCGGAGGCCCGAGATGTCCCTCCGGCCCGTTAATGTCAAAGGAAACAGGGCGAGGGGGATGCGGGCCCCCAAGAACACCAACCAGTTTCTGATGCACGAGAAGTACCAGATGCTGCACATGCGCTCCGACTCGGTGGGGAGCGACAGCGGCAGCAGCTCCGAGAGCGACGTGGAGCTCACAGACATGGACTCGTACCTGGGCGTCCTGGAGAACGCCAGAGGGGCCCTCTTAGACAGTCCCAACCCACACGGCTCAACGACACCACCAGGGCAGATCCTGGTACTGCACGAGGACAGTCTGCGTCTGCACGAGGACAGTCTGCGTCTGCAGGAGGACAGCATGCAGTATTTCCCCTCCGAAGACGACCTGATGCAGAGCCAGAACTTCATGCAGAGGGACTTTGTTGAGTTCTGTGACATCCTGACGTCCTGAAGGAAAAACTTTCAGGGAGCCATTTTGTTCTCAGCAGTGCGAAACTCAAACCTCAGACTGAACGGGGTCAGGTTTGTTCTGCTTCATGTTCCCAGAAAATAGAAAAATCTCCATCTTATCAAGTCATTTAGCCTCAAAACCTTGCGAATATATTCACAGGGTGAGATGGTTACACCAGTTTCCGGTAGAAATCAACTTTTTAGAGACAGTTTGTCAGTACTCATGCAGAGATCTTCCTTACTTTGTCTTTTGTCAAGATATCAGCACTGATATTTAAAAAAAGTGAAATTATCTCACCCTGTCGACCTTTTTTATACATTGTAGGAAAAAGAGGAATGTAAGATTAAATGACATTATGAAGACGGATGTTTTTTTACAGTTCATGTTTGGTTGTGTACAATGTGTCCGGGTGCTGTAAACTGCTGCCTTTCTGTTGTTGTTGTTGCACACAAAGGGAGATGGGCCAGGTGGTGGGAGTGAGCCCAAACAGCCAATCAGCATCGAGCTGGCAAGATTACACTGCAGATGATTGGCTGATGCAGACTGTCATAAAAAAAAAAGCCCTTTACTGTATGTCATAAAAAAAAATAAAAAAAAACACAAATAAATATCTGATGGCTGATTTTGTTTATTTTTGTGGATATAAATGAGTGAGTTTTTCATGAAGTGTCGAGTTATCAAGGTCGGTGTGTCACACCGTGAGGGCAGCTCACAGCGAATAATGCACAATACCTTGAAAGATGAACACTCACATGACAATATGGGAGAGGAGCAGCAGCAACAGACACAAGAAGAAAAGAAGACATTTGACGTTAAATATACATGTACAAAACAAACTCTTTTTGGGTTGCTTAATGATTATAATTATAGATCATGCTGATTTGACTTTACAGTAGTCTGCTTTTAACCAACACACTTTTCCTCACAGATGAGAGGAAAACAAAAAGATTGATTTCAAAATGAGACCTGCGAGGAGTTTTAACTGACAGATGACACAGGATTAATATTTAATAAAGATATAAAATACATAAACTCCTCTCCTTTAATTAAAGATTTTTCCATCTGTTTTTAAAGACTCTAATATATTATTAGTATCTCACATTATCTGTTCACATCTTGTCCTGCGTTTGCTGACAGGATTTAGATCACAGCATTAAAGCTACGCTGGCCTCTTTGTAGTCTGGCCCTGTCCAAAGACGGCCCACTGATGATTACTGACAGCTGTTAACAACCTTTTATTGTAACTTACAATAAAAAAATGTGTCATTTGTCTGTTCAAAAATGTAAAGTTAGACCAACATTGAAGTGGGAAGGAGGGAGAAACACCGTGTTCCTGCCTAGAGAGCAGCAGAAGAGGATTACATAAAGTGAAGTGGGCTGGTCACACCCACTTAGGACGGACCGGGAGGTATAAGCCTCTTTGTGTTTGTGTGTCATAAACTAATAATGGTAACGGGTCAAAGTGTGAGCAAAAGGCAGGTTATGGATGCTCTGATTTATAAGATCCATTGTTCTGCACTGAATAAGTGAGAGAGGAGCAGCTAGAGAAACAATGAACACGAGATTATGGTAAACTTTTCATGCTGGCTGGTAAATTGTTAAAGAAACATTATAATATCTTCATTTTATGACTTTATAGATGGTTATTAAATCTAATAATCTAAGTTGTCAGGATAGACTGTGCATAATGTATCTGCCTGAAGACAACAATGTGAAGGGAGATTATAAAATGTTCTTGTTCTTTCAGCTTTATTGTCATTTTGAATGTATGAAAGTCAATAAACTTTATTTTGACTATATAAATCATATAAATCAATATAATTGATTAGAAAAACTATTAAATCCATTCAAATATGTGTAAAAATCAAATGAATCCTGGCAGTTACTCCCGGCCTCTTCTAATAATGTGCAGTAAAATGCAATATATATATGATATTATAATATCATGACTGTATTTTGTAGTTGTATTATTACAGCTCAGGGGGATGACGATAGAAGTAAATTTAGCTTTAGCGTTAGTCGGCTAGCAGTGCAAATCTCCAAGTTATCTTTAGCTTTAAATAGCTCTCAAGCTTTAGCTGTTAAGTTTCTGTGTAGCAGAGAAGAAAAGTTTTTTGTGCTTTCTTAGTTTTTCTATATTAAAATGAAACATTTCTGTGGCAGAATACTTTCTTAAATGATAAGTCAGATGTCAAAAATCATCTGTCAAATTGTAGTTAGTTCATATGTTTGGATTTGTGCAGTAAAACTATCCTGCTATACGTTATTAAACTGTTATAACCAGACAGTCGAGCAGGTTTCAGTTCAGTTTTCATCCCCTGAACCAGAGTTAGATTTTAAAAAGAGGCTCACTTCAAACTCAGCAGCCCCAAATTCACATTTCTTTCATTCACAGACTTTAAACAGAGAAACAAACCAAAATACAAAGTATATCAGAAATACGACAAATTATTATACACATGCAAAGAAGCAATATGATACTGAGAGAAAGTATAATAGCAGGAAATAAATCCCACCCACATGTTTCCACCTTTCACTGAAGTATTTTTAAAAGAAATATACATACTTCCACTTCAGGAAATACATTTTTCTCTCTTGAACATCCTGTATGAGATCATTTAATCATCCCGTCCTGACAAAGAGACTCTTTCCAAGTTTGTCAGGCCTTTTTTTGCCAGCTGGGCTCAGTCCTCGAATGATTATTGAACCCAGATAATACACAAATCGCTCTTCTTTACACCGAGTCTATATGACTTGCACGGAGTCTAGTGTCAGTTTTTAATCATTTGAGGCTTATCCGTGAATCCTTTCACATTATTTAGGAGTTGCTGCAGATTTTGTTCATTTTTACACATTTCTAATAACTCTTTCAGTCTCTTCAGGTGCAGAAACCCTCTTGATCTAGTTTGTAATCCAGCCTCTGATTATTTAATCCATCGACATCACTACAGTAACTCATACAAGCTAAAAGACACGATGAAGAGCTGCCACATATAGAAAGAAGTCGCAGGTCTAACCTCCTCAGGCCGACCTTTGACCCCTGGATCAGCTGAGCGGCTCAGTTGGCACAAAGTGAAATCCGCCCAGACTCGCCGACCTGCAGTGTGTTTGTCTCTTATCTTATCAGAGCGCTGGACGCCTTGCTCAGGGACACTGCGGCAGGTCACAGCTGCTCTGTTTCTATTGTTTCTACTCTCGCTACTGTTGACATCAGTCTGCAGCAGCTTCTGCTTCAACGTCTCAGCTGCTGTTGCGCAACCCTGCCTCTGATTGGTCAGCTGACACGGCCACACAGGAAGAGAGAACGCGCACACACACACACACACACACACACAAACACACACACACACACACACACACACACACACACACACACAGATCATACAGTTTGGCAGTAAATTGGTGTGTGTGGCAGATTAGAGAAAGTCGCTCAGTGGCTTGTAAACACTTCCTTTGCTAGCTGTGCTAATGCTAATCTGCTGTCACACAAACACGTTTACATGATAACGTTTATATTATAACACTTGTGAGGACAAAAACTTTACGTGAACCTGATTCAACACTAAAACAAAGATTTAACAACCTCTGATGAAGTGAGAAACACACAAAATGTTCTCTGATAACTTTATAAATACAGCTTCTCCTAACTCTTAACAATTTGAAGATCTAAAATCTGTAACACATACACTGAGAAGTGTTTATTTTTGGTGAAAGTGCAGTCTTCCAACAACAAGTACGAACAGAGTCATAATATGAACGACGGTTAGAAAGTTCACCGACACACCCACACACACGCACGTGCTTACACACACACACACACACACACACACACACACACACTGTTGCCCCACACTGGTCACTGAAGTGTGTGAGACTCCATGTTGTGAGTTTTTCAGGTTCCCGATCAGGCCGCAGTGATCAAATGACGTCAGCTGTTCACTTCAGTTCAGTGTGTCACAGAGAGAAAAAATAACTGTCGGGTCATTTGGGTTATGTTGTGCTGCAAAGAAAAGACACCAAACATCAGCATGGGGAGGATTTTCACAAACAGCCCAAAGCTCCTTAAAGATCAGTATTTTAGATGTTGATGATTTTCTTCTGTTTTACGATCTTTAATGAAAGTTGGCAGACGGACTCAATTCTGCAGAAACTGAGAAATATACTGATATATACACCACATGGCCAAAAGTATGTGGTCAGCTGAATGCCCCCAAATAAGAGTTTTTAAACTTTGTGCATTAAACTTTAGCAGATGTCTGAGTACACCTTTTCAACTTGAGTATATTTTGAAATATTTGTAGTTATCTTAGAAGCATTTATGTCACTGAAATAAAACAGAAAAGAGATTCAATGAAAGTCACATGGACACTTCAGTTTATTATCTCAACTCCTAACACAACAAAATACTTTCTTCAGTATAAGTCAAAGCGAGTCGAAGAGCCGCTGTTAGTTCAAACGTGTGTGTGCAGCACAGAAACACACCTCATTCTTCAGAAAGACGGATGACGGAAATACTGAATGAGATGTTGCACCGAGTTACAGGAGCTCGGACATGACGTCAGGACTTTGGCTCTCCCTTTCTGAACATGTTACTACTTGTTCACTTATTTCTAAATATAAACAAAGAGACATTCACAAATTCACACTATTCTGACTCGCCTGTAAATGTTCAAAGAATGTAAATAAAGAGTTTTTGTAAAAATAAAAAAACTTTGTTTCCTGTCTGTCTCTGCCGTACGCTGTCCAGTAAAATAAAAATGCCAAAATAAATGAATAAATCTCCTGTTGTGATGATGATGAAGCACCAGGCCTGACATTTGTGACCCGAGACCAGCAGTAATACGACACGAATGTGCCAAACCGCATTATATGATATCATATATCATCCGTTGTGGGAAATACACGAAGAAACACGGTTTGACTTCAGCATAACTTCATTTTATTTCACCAAGTGGACTCATAATCCCGTCTGGAACATGTGTATTAGTATTATTGATGAGAATTACAGCTGGTTCAGATACCTCAGGATGAAAATCACCATCTTTGTATGTTTTCTTTTTTTTTAAAGACAAGCCATGGTCGTGCCTGATTTTTTTCCTCTCACAAGTCACATGACATTAAAATGATCCATAAAATTGATGCTTGAGAAAATAACAGGATTATTGTCACGTTTCAGAACATCTGCAGTGAAAGCACATCCAACCGGAGCAGACTGGGTCGTGTTTTTCTACCAGAACTCTCAACCAATCAGACAAAAACCCCAGTCGCTGTGGTTCTGTATACAACCAGAAACCCTGGAAGAAATCTCTGTTACCTCAGTGTGTGTGTGTGTGTGTGTGTGTCCAGGGTGTGTGTTATGAATAGATGAAGTGATGGAGGGAGGAGGAGTAGGAGGAGTGGATGGAGTTGATGCTATCTCAGTTTGGAGTGGAAAAGTACAGCTGGCTGCTAAGGAGGCGGAGACTTCTCTGTTGAGTACACAAGGCGGCCAATCAGAGCGCAGAAAAACACAATGATTGACAGCCGTGCTCAGCAGCATGACAAACCAGCAGAGAGGCTCCAACTCTGAACTGTCTTCAAACAAACTTTAGTTGTGTGTTTTGATGAGAAGTTCCAGCCTCAGAGAAAAAAAATTACCCTGAAGCATCATTTAAAGAGAGAAAGTTTATACAAATCTGTGCCAGACATGAAATATTAAAAGAAACGTTACCAAAACTGTTATACTTACTTTATACTTACTTTAACTGTTAAAGTTAATTTGCTTATCCGTAATTAACAAAAGTGCTGGAGGATGGATTTTTCTCCATTAGTCAATAACTTGTAATTAACTGTGAATTTTCACACAAATTTAGGAGTCTTTTCCGGGTAAAAAAGCCACAGAAACATTATTGACCGTTCACCAAACCTCCTCCCCCGAACAGCGATTATCCTTTGGTAGCTTAGCAACTGTAAGCACACAGGTATGTTGAGCTTCCTTCACATGCTGCAGCGCTGCAGAGCTGCAATGAGAGAAACTCTTGGAGGAGGTGGGCCTGTGTTTAAATCATATTAGATAGATAGATAGATAGATAGATAGATAGATAGATAGATAGATAGATAGATAGATAGATAGATAGATAG
>JBAJHX010000096.1:4536574-4552698 GCA_037176925.1 Amniataba percoides
ACACACACACACACACACACACACACACACACACACACACACACACACACACACACACACACACACACGTGCACACACACACACACAGGCGCACACACACACACGGATTCCTCTGGCTGAGTGTGATTAGCTCGGACTGAGAAAGCCGAGCGAGACTCAGACTCAGTAACAGACTCTCAGATCGACTCAAGTAAAAAGTCCAAATTAAATTAAAACTTGTTAATGTAACTTGAGTTTGTTGAATCTTAAAAACCGACTCGAGTATCTGTCACCATCGATCTGTACGCAATACAAGAAGAAACACAAACCATAAAACTGATTCTTCACTTCTTCACAGCGTGGTTTTTAGCACTAAAGGTTTATCAGTACGCCGCGTACCGACACATTAGGAACAAGATAACAGGATGTTTCAGAAGAACAATGTGGGAAATTACAGCTATTTTTGCTGTTTTTTTTATGCTGTTTTTTTTAACTTTCTAAACATCCCTGAGCATCCGCCATGAAGGTCTGCAGGTTAAATGGTTCGCAGAGATGTTTTAAAGGGAACTAAAGAGGCGTTTTAAAGCTGTAATCTGTAGTTTTAGCATAAGATCTGCTTGGTTTAGTAAATTATTTGAAGTTAGTTTGTTGTTAGAGAACATTTTCTGAGCTTCATATTGTGCAGTGACTCTACATCAAACCTTGGATAACAACAGTTTCAGTCCACATGAATCTGAATCTCCTCAGCCTGCTGAAGTACTCGAAAAGCAAAATGTCCCGGACTGTAAGTACTTTATGACATACACAGAAACATAAAGGCCTCATTATGTTTTAATAATACTCTTTTCACTGGACATGGTTTTCAAAGGAAAACATAAAAGTTCCCTGCTGTTATTAAAAAAGTACCCAAAACCTAAAAAGGAAGTTTGTGGTTTCTGGTCATTGTGAAATAAATCACAGCAGCTTTGTTAAGTGATTCTTCATTCTTGTAGCTCAGGAGGCCAAACAGCATCCCAGAAAAAGTACCTGATAGTTAAATATACATAAGACTGTCACAGTTTATTCCCAAAGATCACATCCTGTTCCCGTGGTTCAATAAGTTTGTCAGCACACTCTGTACTCGTGCACCACTTTGCACTTTAAACTAGGAACAATTACACTGAGTACCCTAATCTAAAGTGTTATCAACAGAGAGACTAAATAAAAAAACACCATACAGAAAGAGTTATGCTGCTATAAGAGAATAATCACAAATTTAGTAAATAAATGAAGACAAAATGAGTAAAATGACTGCAGAGTGTTAAAAGTGAACTGAAGGTGTCTTTTATTCTTCAGGACAGCAGCAGTGAAAGATGAAGTCGACGATAAATATTAAAATAAAGTAAAATTTTGCATCACATCTCCTGAGATTATCACCTATTTTGCATTTTAAAGCTTCAACAAAAGACGAAATCCAGCTGTCGGACACACGTGTAGCACGATAATAAATGTACTCATGTCCCGCTGTGGTGAAAGTGTCTGAATCTGAATCGAACATCTAACAAAACAACTGTTGGTGTGTAGGACACGTCTGACACGTACTGCATGTGTGTGTCTGCAGGATACAGACGAGGAAGTGAAACGGGAAACCTCAGCGTGTGATTGGCTGGCCGGGAGGCTTCAGACCTGCCCAGTTACTCAACAGCTCGGTGTGACGTCGAGCTCCTCCGTTCAACACAAGTCCTCTTTCTTTTCCTTCCTGTATTCACCCTCTGCTGAGCAGAAATGCAGCCGCGAGCTCAGTCTCGACACGCATACAGCAGCTCGCCTGACAGAGACGCAAACTAAAACTAAAAATCTGTTTGTTTTGGAGAGAAAAATGTTTTTGATAGGAGCTGACAAACTCTGAGATCAGGAGAGAGATAGTTCATGTATTCAAATCTAAATTTACAGGAAATGTGGTGAATGTGGATTTAGAAAATTAAACCAAAAGACTTTAACATGAAATAAAACATGTTTATTTACAAAATCCATGAAGCCAAATCTTCTGACCTATTTCTGTTTGGATGAATTATATCTGTCTGAGGAGGAGCACGATTTTTCTTTTTCTTCTCTTTTTTTTTTTCACTCGACAGATGTTTGTTCTTTAGAAAAACCAAATAACTTCAAAACACAGAATTTATACTCCTTTTTTTAATCTCTTTCTCCGTGTGAGAATAAATCGAATGTGAAATGAGACTGTGACCTTGTGTCGAGGTGGAAAAACTCACAGAGACGCTGATAAAGAAACACCTGGTCAGCGCACACACACACACACACACGCACGCACACACACACACACACACACACACACACAGAGTTCAACTTCTGTATGTGTGTGTACGATCTTTTTACATCACAGAAAGTAATCAGTAACTGCAGATATTTCCTCTAATGTTGATCTTCACACACACACACACACACACACACACACACACACACACTTTACATTTATACTTCTGAGGATGTACACTGACTCTTTCTCAACCTTAAACTCAATCTAAACCTGTTTCTAACCACAACCCTGAATCTGAATCCTCCAGCAGCCCTTGAAGAGAGCAACAGAACAAAATGTCCTCGCTTTCAAAACTGTCCTCAGTTACTAAAAAAAGAAAAAAAAAGTTTTACCTTTTCAGAACAACTCTCCCCACTTTTAAAAACGGCCCTCACTTTCTAAAAGTCTTCTGACTTTACAGCAAAATGTCAGAAGGGTTTAAACTCAAAGTGGTCCTCACAAAGACAGGAGAACACAAACACACACATAGGCACAGACACACACACACACACACAGGCACAGAGTTGTGTTTTAGTTCCTGGTTTCATCTTGTGTGTCTCACTCATCTAAAGGTTAAAGTTTCCTGCTGTTATTTTTCTTCTTGCAGTTTTTAACATGAAGCTTTTCTGAACGTTTGCAACACTTTGAAACACGTGTGAAGTTAAAACCACAAAATTAGGACGGAAATAAAAATGATGAACTGTGTGAAAAACTTTTTGACCGACTGTGTTCTGTCACATTTTTTTTCTGTTTATTTTCAAGTTGAACTTCGAGAACTGATCTCAGCTCAACGTCAGTGAGGAGAAATGACTGTAAATACTCCGACACCCCCTTCTGGTCAACACGTGCCATTTTTCATTTTAATGCCACTGCATTAAAATGAAAAATGCAAACTGAATGTTAAAGTAGAAAAAAATGGACTCTGAGACAGATTAAGGGAATTGTAAAACTAAAATGGAAACTTCAAAAGTCTTTATGGAAATCATTTTCTGATTCCATTTAGAAATGTAATAATTTATAGATAATTTAAAAACAGGAAATCTTAGTCAAGTTCTGGCAAGTTCAGAAATGTTTTTCTTTTTCTTTTTCATTTTAAGATAAATGTAATTAACAAATGAAATATTTAACACCATCAGTTTAATATTTAGTTCAACTCAGCCTGTAAAAACTGTTTAAGTCTGAAATAATTTACTGAAAGAAGAATTACTCCACATGCCACATTGATTTCACAGCACTAAAGAAACACAACATAAAGCTGTGGTAACAGGTATTTTATTTGTGAAGGAAAAATATTCTCTTAACTGTCTTAACAAATAATGATGATCAATATCTGTACTGTTCTTTAATATTTACAAAGTTTTAAGGTGGATCTTTCCTTTAACTTCCTGAACACAGAAAGTCGGTACAATCTGATGGTTCCCTCCAAACATTGTTCAAACTCACAGAACTTTATTTAAAATTTGAGTGAAGACGCAGCAAAGAAAGATGCAAACGGTGTGAACATCACTTATCTTCAGTGAAGAGGTGGTCAAATAACACGATTCACAATATGAAGTGTGCGTTTCTGTCAGACTTCAATGAGGCAACTTTTCCAAACTCAAACTGCCTTAAAGAGGATTTGAAGTGAACCTCACCTTTGTTTTCTTGTTTTGCCTTTTTGAACCACTGTAAGACACTTTCTGGTCATAATTTGGGTAAAAATAACTATAAAAATCTATTTCATAAACATAAAACACTTGTAAATGTAAGTTTTTGACACTCTTCTGATGTCAAATTCATCCAGAAAATGATTTCTTGAGAGGAGAGAAAAAACCTTGAATAGTTTTGAGATGAAAATACCAACTTGTGTTTCATCGCTGTCAGACACTGTGAAGCAGATTTCAGTGAGAAATGATGAAACTGATGAGAAAAGTTATCTGTGGATTTGCTGTGAGAAGCCCGACGAGTATCTCTCACAATCAAAACGTTAATTAAAGCTTCAACAGCAAAGTGAGTTTTCAAATCTGCCTCTGAGAGAACAGAAAACACTTCTTCTTCCTCTTTAGTATCATTACTTACATCCTGTGTGGGCCAGCTGTGATGTTTGAAGGGAGAAATGTCACAGACGTCGAGTCCAAACAGGCTTCACGGTTCCAGTCCAGCCTGCTGTCCTCCGTCCGTCGCCTCTTCGCCCTCCTTCTCCTCCTCCCGTCTCATATTTTCCGGCTCTTTCTCAAGCTCCTGCTGTTCTTTGAGGTCGGCCTCCTTCAGTTTCTCCTCCACGTTCTCCGGGATCTCCACCTCCATCAGGTTCTCCATCCCCTGCTCGGGCTCGTCTCCAATCAGCACCTTAAAGGACGGAGGGATAAAAATATGAGCTGCTGAAACGACCTTCAGGAGGATCTGAGAGGAGCAGAAAGATCAAAATACAACAGAAAATAAACTCCCATCCACTCGTTCTGATGTTTGTGTGGAGTTTTACAAGTTTATGGTTTCATTAATTAGACTTACTTACATTTATTGTTTTGCAGCTGCTTGTTGCAGCTTATTTGTGTGCAGTATCTCATTACTTTATCTTTTCTATTATTTTTAATCGCTTATATTATCTTTCTATATCATTATTTTGTTTTCCAAATCCATTTTTAACAAGCTCTTGTGAAGTACTTTGAAAAGTAAAGAAACTTGTTGATTGATATGCATGCTGTTGCCGGTTTATTAGGCACACCTGACTAAAACTAATCTAAAGAGAGAGACCAAAGTAACAGACCAGCAATAAACTGCTTTAGAGAAGTGTTTCTGATTTATTTTATGATGATTTAGTTGATTAATGTTGGAGGATGTAGTTTGTTTTTCTGTTGTTTTCTGTTTCATAGTAGGAAAACCACACGTGTTACTAATAAAATGAATGATGGCTTGTTGTTCCAGTGTAACAGTAAACAATGACAGTGTGAAAGAGACAATGAACAATACCAATAACTGAAGGAAGAAGCCATTATTCGTTTTATTATTTACCCCTTTACTTTCCCTGACTTATCACTTTTTTTTTTTACCTGCAGATTATTTACTCCGTTGTGGATTGATTGTCTATAAAATGTCAGAAATGGTAATAAAATCATCACTTTTCAGAGGTGGTTGGTAGGTTCATTAATCACCTGACTGTTTCATCTGCGGTTCTGATCCCAAACTTCTGAGATATCAGGGACCATTTTGTTGGAACATTTCAAAGATTTAAAGAAAAAGAAAACATTTTTTTAAAAAAAAACTCTGATGCACGACACGTAATAAAGTATGAATCATCTCTTTTCCAAGCAGACATTTTGAATCATCATAGAAATAAAATCACAGAAAGACTTTGGTTTCATTTTCACTAAACTCATTTTCGTTCCTGATTCAGGACATCATTCAGGACTGAGGGCCGATCCAGCTCATCCTGTGACTCAGTTTAGAAAATTGTAAAAGCGAAACACATCATGGTTTCATTCCTCTGTTAAATGTGTGTGTATATAACTAAAAGAAATAGTAAAAGTAAACATAGTAATTTGTTTGAGTTTTGTTTTGTTTTATTTTATGAAGACCACAGCTCAAGTTACATCTCTAAAACTTAATTTGACCATTATATGATTGTTAAAAGGGAATGAGCCACCCTAACATGGAAATAAAACTTCTTTTTGTCCAACCTTAATAATAAAAGCACAAAGAATAACGGTTATTTGTTGGTCAGTATTTTAGGTTAATGTATTAAACAGTTAAAAGCATGAAAGATTTGTTTGAGGATTCGATCTTTCCTACCTGGACCAGTTTCTCACAGGCGGCGGTAACGTGGACGTCCTTCTCCCAGCGGTGAAACTCTCTCATGATCGGATAAACGTTCTTGTCTTTTAGTGTCTGTCGGCCGGCTTTGGTCGCTGTCAGCTACACGAGAGACAAACAGTGAAGAGCTCCACACGAAAATAAGCGTCGACGTTTGTGTGTGTTTCCTGCGTGTTCGCTGTGTCGTACCAGTAAAAGTGTTTCCAGCAGCATCTTTCTGATGTCGGGGTCGTCTTCTCTCTTCTTGTCCTCTGGGAGATACTGCAGGTCCACAGGCAGACCTGAACGTCACATCAACGTCTGTTAAAGTCCGAGCGGGCGGTGCTGCAGCTCAGATTAAAACTGCTTTCTACTGAGGACGTAAATCTAAAACTGATGAGATAAGTTAAATATCTTTGTATGAAAATATTCCATCATAAGTAAATGTAAATTTCAACTTCATTCAGAGTTTCATCTTCACAGTCTTACTGACAAATGTACTTAAATATCAAAATTAAACATACTCATAATCAAGAGTGGCTACTGTCAGTGTTATATTATTATATTATTCGATCATTATTATTATTATTATGTTAATATGTAAGCAGTTTAACATTGTCACTGGTTGAAGTGGAGATAATTTGAATTACTCTAAATGCTTATAACATACTATATATGTTTTCATATTTTATGTAATATTAAATTATATATCTAATATATATATTTAATTAGATAATTAAAAGTAAAACTTAAATGGAAATAAAGTAGAAGTGAAGTTGTTTTGTGTACTAGTCCAAGAATACCTGCCTGCTTATGAGCCTCAAGTAAAAGAGCTATTTTATGGTTTTCTTTGTTTTGTTTTTTTTTACATAAAGTAACGTGGAAATACTCAATAACTTCAAAATTGTTCTTCACTATAGTACTTGAGTAAATGTACTTTCCACCACCGTACACAGACAATAGTTGTTAGTGGGATCGTTTTATTGTTTTCATGAGCTTTGTTGACAAAAAATTTGTAACATCCCCACACTCCTGTTGGATATAATAATACTCAGACACTCACCGTCGTTTTCTTCCTCTGTCAGCTCCTCCGGACCGGCCAGCGGCAGCAGGAGGAAGGGCAGGATGTCCACGGCGTCGCTTAGCAACCACTCATGATTGACTGCACAGATTAACGAGAGGTTTGATCAGAAGCAATGAAGACGTTCGCACATTTTCAACATCTGGCTGCAATACCATCCACTTCTCGGGCCGTCTCGAATGCATTTAAGCTGTCTTAATAATCAGACAGCTGAATGGATCATCCTGAGATGCATGACATGTAAATGACGTCTCACCGTGGTCAAAGCAGCAGTTGCGCAGCGTCCCTACGACTCCGCCTCTCCTCACCGTCGACGCCTGATACTGAGTGTAAGGCAGCAACCTCTGAACTACACACCTGCAACACACACACAGTTTCAGCTGTCAACACTCGGGGTGTAACAGCTCGTGTGTCCTGAAGCTGCTTTATTTGGTTCCACATGAACTAAATATTTCTGCTGATTTAGAGGAAATGCTCTGATTGAGTCTAACATGATGTTTACACAGTCTGCATCATGAAAGCAGCACAAGATGTGTTCAGGGACAGTATTTAGTTTAGGACATCTGCGTTTTGGCAGCCTAACACACAACCACACATGAAAACAGAATAAAACAGACTTAAACTATAAGAAATGTATGATTTGTGGGTCTTTGTTTGTTCAGTTCAGACAGAAAGTATTGTTGTTGAACATATTATAAATAAATATTTGTTCTAGCTTCTAAAATCTTGTTCGCTCTTGTCTGTCTCTTTCTTAACTTCTCGCTGACTCTGTTTAGGAGGAAGGAAATAAGAAACAGGACTCATGCAGAGCGCTCAGAGCTCTTCCCATTTGTGTACATCTTGCAAACTGCAAAGAAACGATGGGGGTGTTTAGAAAAAATAGAAAACCAGGAGACGCAGAGCGGTCGGTCACCTGTCTTTGTCCATCAAGTAGTTTCTGGACTCGGGCAGCTGAGTCAAGTTGGACAGAAGAGGACCGATGTAGTGGAGATTCGCCTTCTTGTTGTAACCTTCAGTACAGAAGATCTCCACCAGCTGAGCCAGACCGACCTCCTCCTGAAGCGCCTGAAACAGAAGAAATGAATCTCTCTTTATCCAGTCAGGTTAAGAAAAGCAAAGTTTCTGTGCAAAGTTCTCACTAGATTTTGCAGAGGAGCAATAAAAAGAATCACAACTAGCAACATTTCAAACTGGCATTGTTTCTGTACAGTCCAGGAACTTTCCATTTACAGAACATGAGTGACATTAGCAAGGTGCCTGAAGGAAACTAAAAGATAACGCCCACACCAGCAACACCTGTTCAGCCTGCTGCAGTCTGCTAAGAGGTGCAGATGTACCTGCTGTCAAAACATCAGACTACAGAGAAGCTTCTTTCCTGAGGCTAAAAAAACTGAAAAAACTGAAACTTGCACTTGCTGCACTCCATTAAAATTAAAAGTTTTTTTGTGAGACTTTGTGTCTTCACCTTGAACATGGTCTTGCAGGTTTTCTCATGGCGGGTCAGGTTGGACAAGATGGTGCAGATCTGATCAGAGAACGGGTACTCTCGATCCAGAAGGTTTTTAAACAACACTGGAAGAACTTTGACATCAGTCACCAAAATCTGAAGGAGACACAAACAAGAACACACACCTCTGACGTGTTTGTCTTAAAAGAGGAAACCAACACTGAATCCTCACTGTCTCTGAGGGACGTAGTGTTATGTTCATTATCTTTATTATGACTGCTCTTGGTAAAAATAATTTATTGATAAGAGATCATTTAGGTTGGCTGATCAATAAAAACTGATCACCTTGTGCAGAGTCTCGTCAGCTGACAGGTTGATGAAAGTGTGGTAGCAGTCCTTCACTATGGCAATAGAGGGGTCAGAGGTCAGAGCAAACAGGGCAGAAAGTATGTTGGGTTTAGAGCGGAGGAACCGGCAGCCATCCCTGAAAACAAACAAACACAACTATAAACAGAGAGTCAGTTACTGAGGCACCTTTCAGCTGGTAAAACATCACCTGAGTGAGAGATTGTGGAAATGTAAGTAACTAAACTAACTAAAGTAAATAAACCCTTCAGTCGACAGAGTTTCTCCCTCGTGTATCTGCAGTGCTGCCGAAAAATGGCTTCTTAATTTAATTCAGTCTGGCTGTTCCTGCTTTTATTTATATTTTATCATAACGCACCATTTTCATCAACCTGTAGTTAAATCGTTATCAAGGGAGGCTAATTATGCTTCAGTTCAGCACACACACAGAGCAGGTTTTACAATCCTTCATGTCACTGTCACATTTTACAAGACAGTTTAGTTCCTCGTCATCTGTGAAATAAAAACATCTTCAACATTCATCCTGCAGGTCAGCCAAAGTGTTTATAAGGTAAAAAGTACAATAGTGCAAATATAAACAATATAAACAAAATACAAGAATAAAACACACAAGAAGGCTCAAAAACAAAAAGTTGAAAAAAGTGCCAAAAATGTAAAAATGGGTTAAATGTAGTGACTGCAAATATAAACTGGTAAACGATGAAGGTTAACAGTATGCATATTTAGCTGTATTTGAGAGAGAGAGGTCAGGACTTGTCAATTTATTTGAGAGCAGAGAGCAGGTATCATCATCATCATCGTCATCATAATCGTCATCATCATCATCATCATCATCATCATCATCCTCCTCCTCCTCCTACCTGTGTCCAGACAGTCCCAGGATGCACTCTGTGGCCTGAGCTTTGACATCAGGACGGGTCCCGAGCGAGAGGAAAGAAAGCAGCTCCGCGGCCTCAGAATCGCTCAACATCTTCTACAAGTGTCTGATAAACACAAATAAAGAAAATACAATACAGAAAAACAAGCAAATATCTACGTAAGCACATTGCATACAAAGAAAAAAAGGCGACTTACAGACGTAACAAACATTTATTTACATGAAATTTTTCAAAATTATATCTTTAATATGATCAACAATCAGTTAAACCGTGTGTCTCACCTTTCCAGCCACTGGTCTTGAAATTATGAGATATTTTCTTATTATTATGAAATAAGGTGAACCACATTATACTGAAAGGTGTTTCTGATATTTTGTCTACTGTATCTATAAAAATGAGGTGGTCAGACTATCAGAAGCATCTTTAATTATAATCCAGAACAACAACACACTGAGTGTGACCTTAGTGCCAGCAGATGTTTTAATATATAATGCAGGTACACAAACTAGGATTAATAAAATATCTACCTGTATAATTAGTAAAAGATTCAGAGTTTATTTCTCGCAGGATGTGATAAGCACCATCTTCCACGCTGATTTCACATTAGATGTCTGTGTAATGAACTTTAAATTAAACAGAAAATGTTTATCTGCTGTCTTAATAACAACGTTTATAATGAGAGGCCTTTATAAAGAATAATTGATGTTTATTAAAGCTTGCTGGATAAATATAATGTTATTTGCAGCAGCTGAAGTTATATTCTGCCTTTTCTTTCACACATAAGCTCAAAGTTTCCACGAATGTGTTTTTGACACATCTTTAACTAAATTACATGTTTTTTTCAATAAATTTCCGCCTGGTATACAAACATCTCACCTTTCAGCAGCTACAGGAGTTTCCCAGTTTTCATGTCTCTGTTGTGTTTCTCTTATTTTGCTCTGCTGACAGGAGACAGACAACATGTGGACCATAAGCTGCAGCTACAGCATGACGCGCTTTTCACTTCCGGGTTATCTTCTTCTTCTCTGTTTAATTTCTGCAGCTTCAAACTGATGACTGAACATTTCTGCCCTCCAGTGTTTTAACTTGTTTTCACATCTGTGGTCTAACAGCTGGGTCTCATTGCAGCTGGAAAACATCCAATAATTTGATTTAAGGACATTCTGTACAAACCAAATGAGAAAAAAACAAACTAAAAAAACTTTATTCATCTTATGTTGATAAATAAGTATATTTACTAAAGCACTGTCCTGAAGGTTTGTTCTGAGGTACTTTTACTAAAAGTACTTAAACTTAAACTCACTACTGTTTATATAGTTTTACATCTCTTTTTACATTCATTACATGTCCTTTTATATATATTTGTATATACTTATTACAACCAACATTTTACCACTGCAACACATCTGCCTAAAAGTATTATATTTCTCATTGTATTATATTATTCAATTTCTATTATATCTTTGTGTTTTATTCTAGTTATATTTTATTTAAAACACTCTATTCTTTTATGTTGAACTTTATATGTTAATTTTTTCTTGTGTGATTTTCTTTTGACATATTTTTGAGCATTGTTAGAGGGAGACTCGTGAATTTCATAACCACCAACTTCTCCATGTAATTGTTTTATATATAAACTATATATACATCATGTGATCGTCACTATGCATCGTTTTCCCACTCCAGTCCGTTCCAGTCATGTGTTTTTTTTAAAAATAATGCAAACAACAAAGATTATTGTTTACTGAAGATACCCTGAGGATTTTTTTAAATTACTGGCGATATAAAGCAAAAGACACTCACTTCTTCATCTGGCTGACAGTTACAAACACATGCATGCAAACAATGCAAATTTTACTCACAAATATTTTGAGTAAACACATTTGACAGTGTTTTTTAGATTCTGAAAATACACACAATGCACTTCATTTGTTAACAAGAAAACTCCACAGTGTATCTTTGACTTGAAGTTTACAACAGCAGATATATTTAAAGGGTCCCTGTAAGATTTTTTACTTTAATTGTATGAACGACTGGCAGCAAAAATGTGCCTGCAAACGCAAAGAAGCTGAAAATTGGAGGCTCATAAATTTAAATGTAAACTATTCAGCCTTAAAAACTAAAAATAACCTTTGCAAATGTTTCATGAGGCAGGAAATACACTGAAAGAGAGACTACATACAGCACACAGTGTTTTGAATGTCAACATTAGTTTTGTTTGTTTAGAAGAAAACTCCACAGAGCAGCTTTAACCTTCAAAACTACTTTATTGATATATATTGAAAAAAAAGACATACATAACATTCACATAGTTTAGTCCCGTCAGCAACAGCTCCCACTCACGCCAAATGTTGCATTAAAATGCTGAAATTGCATATAAACGTTTATGAGTGTTGCCTGTGAGACGATACAGCGTCTCTGATTAAAAGGTACAGTTCAACCTTCACGGTCTGAACAGACAGAGAACAACGCGCACTTTTCCTCTCAAACAACCATCAAAGAATTCAAATGCTGCTCATTTTTTTTTATCCCTTAAATCTTAAAAAAGTCGAGGTCCAGCGCAGCATTTTAATATTTCACACTGAAAATAAAACACTTCAACAGTAATATAGCTGTGGAAAAGGCCTGAGCCCAGCGTCGGTGTCTACATTCTTCAGACATGCAGAGGAGTCGTTCCTACTTGCAGATCTGAGGCCGCTGGGTAAAAAGAAAAAAAAAAACAAACGCTCAGGGCTCTTCCAGAGAATAAAAAGGAGGTCAGACACAGTGAAGGCTGCAGACTGAAGAATGTAGCTGATCCGTCACTTCCAACGCTTTTATTTTTATCACTCGTTTCTCTCGTCACACAGATTTCAACAGCACTTCAATACGATTGCAAAAAAACAAAACAAACAAACAAAAAAAAGACTAAAAGTCAGCATCTTATTTCATTTCACCAAATATGTGTAGTTTGGAAAGAGTGAAGAGAAGAAAGAAGACGAACAGCGTCCGTCTGGATTGTAAACAGATAAAAATATTCATGTCCGCCTCGTGCTGCAGCGGAGCTCGGTCCACGTCGTCGGCCTGGAGCCAGATATTCACTTCCAGACACACAACCCCCCCCCCCCGAGGTCAGACGAGGAGCTTCAGTGACTCAGCGTTTCAGGCTGGTAATTCTGCATTGTCGTGGTGTCGTAGTACTGCTGAATTTTTCGGTACTGGGTGTAGTTTTTGCATCAAAGTCTGGAGCTCTGCATGGTGACGAGACTTCCACGTTGAAGACCGAGAGAGGCATCACAAGGCACTGTGGGGTTTGATTGGCAGACAGATCAGCTGGCGGCCTCTGCCTGTTGGCTCAGGGCGGGAAAAGTCCATCATTATCATCATCAACCGTCGACATCATCATCTTCGCCACCTTCCTCCTCCTCCTCGTCACTCGGCTTTGTCTTTCCTCTTGGCTGTGAACGGGACTTTGCTGGCTACCGTCGAGCCCACCGTGGAGACGCCGCCGGCCACAGCGGACACGCCGCCCTTCACCAGCCCCACGCCCACCGAGGGCACCGTGGTCACGGCCGACTTGGTGATCTCCAGGCTCTTTCCGCCCACCCAGGCCACCCCGCCCACCGCCGCGCCCACGACGCCCTTCGTGACGTTGAAGAGGCCGCCGGTCACTCGCCACATCATGCCGGGGGCGGGCGCCTCGTGGTCCTTATCGGCATCTGAAACACAAACATACCAGAAACTTCGGTTTTCACACCTGAACAAAGGTTAAAGAGAAATAATAAACTACAAAAAAAAACAACAAAATAAAGGAAAAACCTGACTACAAGAGTAGAGAAACGTCATGATGAAAATGATGTGGAGAACATGCAAAAGTCTTCACAGTCATCAGATCTCAACCCAGTTTGACAGCTGTGGGAAATTCTGGACCAATGTGAAAGACAATGCTTTCCATCCAACCCACCTCCAAAAATGCAAATAATCTAATAACATTTCTATTCAAATCTATTCAGCGATGTCTGACTGTCTCTGATTCTATCTGTCCTTTGTTATGTTTGACTTGTTTCTCTTTCTGTCATGTGTACTTTTTTTTTTTTTTTTACTGTCAGTTGTCATTAAATCCCATTAAAACACCCATTAAAGACTTTTTTCAGCGAAAACAATCTCACTTGTTCAGTACTTTCTTACAACAGCTGAAACAAAAAAAAAAAAACATAATTTGTCGTGGACTTCAGCAGCGGATTAATGCACATTTCTTGCTCTGGTGAGTGTTTCCGGCGGCAGGACGGATTAAATAAACTACATCGTGTGTTCATAGTAATGGAGGAGCTCTGCAGCCACAGAAGCGTCTCTGTGAAGCTGCACAGTGACGCTTTGACTTCAACACGCTCACTAACACACAGCGACAATGCTAACATGCTGACGTTTAGTTGACCGGCAACTATTTAGCAATAAAAACTGCTGCAGATAGTTTTACTCATGCACGGTACAAATTATATGTCTGAACTGATGGTGCTGGAAGAAAAATGCAGTAAATCTAAAACAAAAGTCAAGATTTATCCTCAGGGGACCATGAATGTCTGTCCCAAAATTTCATGGTTATATTTGTTGAGACATTTCAGTCTGGATCTGAGTCATGAATGTGAGAAAGCAGCCAACTGAGATTGCAGTTTGATATTTGGGCTATTTAATGGTACAATAACGTAACCAGCAGTGTCTGGGAATTAACTTAACAACACCCTGAAGGTCTGATCAACACTTCAGCTGCTGAGTAAACTGCGGTCGGGGCTGAAAGCAGAATTACGCTTCGCCCACTAACAGCAAAGTGTCTCAGTGTCGAGGCACAAATAGCAGGTTGGAGCTGTTACACAAACACGCAAACTCCCCTGACAAACCGCCCCTTTCTGAAATAGCAGCGAAGCAACATGTGAGCACGGATTGCGCCATATTCCCTGCTGGGTTTGGCCGCGGTCCCCGGAGCCCCGCGCTCACCCTCGGCGGGTTGACTGTAGGCGGGTTCAGCTTCATCCGAGGCCACGCTGGTCCCAGGCTGAGGCTCCACGTTAACGCTGTTCACATTCTGCAAAACAAAAGGAAAACCCCAGACTGTCTTTACTCACGATAAAACATCCACCACAGCACGTCTCACCAAACCTTAACACGCAGGGTCTTTTACTGACATTTAACATCGAATCACAATTAGCTTCTTTCACCATAAAGTTCATGATTTTAATTATAAATTTAGACATCAATTAAAAAGGGCCACTCCATCAGGGTCATGATTGGTACTGTTAGTGTTGTTTACTCTCTTCTGGAGGAGCTTCGTCATGTCTGTAAAATAACCCTGGTGACGTCACAGTGATGTCATCAGGGTTACTTTGGTTTGAAATTTGAGAAAACTGGAGGTGTGGAGTTTGAAAAACACTGATGTTTAACACCCAGAGAGGGTTGATAAAAGAAAAGATTATATCCAATGGCATGATGGGAAATGGAGGACCCAGTGTTTTAGGGGCTTGTTGCATGCAAATCATGATATCTTGGCTTCCGCTGTGGAAATTGTGGCCACCATTTTTAAAAATGTATCTCTTCTGAATCTCACAAACTCCACAGAAGTGCAATATTATGTTTTTAACACCTCTGGTTTCTTTCATTGAATTTAAAAGAACGATTATACAGAAGAACATGTTTATATTTCTCAAAGTAAAATATAAAAGAAAGTATTGTTCTAACATCAGCACAAAAACTAAGGGACCATATGGACACCAGCAAATGTGCAAAAAACAAGTCATTTTTTTCAGCTTCACTGCCTAAATAATAAAATGATGTACAGTATATTCACAGAAAACTCCTAAACATAAGTCCTAAACATAAACTTCAGACTAAAACCTGAAAGTCTCACAGGACTTCACTGAGGCTGTTTGTTTGTGTCAAATCTTCTGTTCCTGCTGCTCAGCGCGTCAATTCAGATTTTGACACACGTGACAAATACAAAGAGAAAACTCTTTCATACCCTGTAATTCTGTGCAGTGAAATCTATTTATTTCCACTGAATTACAGATACGAGCCTCCGTCTGGCCAGCTGGACTCACAGTCGACTTAAACGTGTAATTATCTGACACTGTGTCAATTTTAAAACTCAGTGCTCCCCTTCATTTATTTAAACCCTGTTTGTTGGACTCTGTATATTTATTTATGTGTTTAGTCTCATTAAAATATCCTTTTCTACCCCATGTCTGTGAAGATCAGCGGCCTTTTTGGCCTTTTTGACCCTTCAAACGCAGCCATGCCTCCCTCTGAATGCAGGTGAGAAGCTACCTGCAGCTGAAACCACGA
>JBAJHX010000096.1:4552798-4593984 GCA_037176925.1 Amniataba percoides
GGCCTTTTTGACCCTTCAAACGCAGCCATGCCTCCCTCTGAATGCAGGTGAGAAGCTACCTGCAGCTGAAACCACGACTTTTTGATTATCAAATAACACGTCGAGGCGTCAGAACGGTCCATATTTCATGTGTTGAATGCAAAAACTGACGTGTAATTTACTATAATATGAACCATCTTGCAAACCCTCACCCCACCCCCCATTTTTTTTCCCTTTTAGTGACCTACAAAAGAGACTCAGAGCCTGAAATGAAGAACCAGCATTACACAATATCTGATAAATGCTTTCATTGTTTGGACTAAATCTAATGTAGGAAAAAAATCTCTAAATTAAGATTTGGCACAGCTGGATCAGAGTTTGAGTCACATTTGCTGAGACGGCTCCCTTTAAAGCTGCTGGACAGAAAGTTACAGAAGAGACCTGTTAAAGAGACACAGTGCTGATAAAATGATCAATTATTACACCCAGATTCTTCTTCATCACTCAGGTAACATGCAGCTGAAAAAAACTAGTCATGCATGCTGGATGTTGTGACCCCCCCTCAGTCTGTAGCAGTTTGTGGGTCACATTTATCACTTTATCTCATGAACAGGATGCAGCCTGGTTCTTACCTTCACCATTGTTCCCACAGATCCACACACACACCTGAGGCAGCAGCAGCTTCTGTTTCAGCCTCCGGAAACAAACTCTGCTGGAAAATGTATCTATTTCTGACTGTGTGTGTGAGAGAGAGAGTGTGTGTGTGACAGAGAGAGAGACCTGCTGTTCTGAGTGTGTGAGATCTGTTTCTTTTCTTCTTTCTTATCGCATCAAGCTGCCGCTCTCTAACTTCTTCTCCTCTCTCCGGCTGAGTGCGCAGCTTTCTTTTCACCCTGCTGGTTCTGCCGACGTGGCGCCTCCACACACACGCACGCACACACACACACGAATGTACACGCTGTCATTAGACTTCCGTTTAGAGCCTTCAAAGTAAAAGCCCTCTCAGTGGTGAGGTGGACTGTTGCATGCAGGGTTTGTGAGTTTCAACGACTCGGATATTTTACCATATTACAATTATTATATAATATCCCAAGTTAAAGTAGCAATACTGCAGTGTACTAAAAAAAAAGTCATGCATTCAAATGTTAAAAGTAAAAAAGTATTATCATGAAAGTATCTTTCAATAAAAAACTGTAAAAGTTGCCATGTCATTATGCAGAAAGGTCAGAATAATTAAATTTGATCATATTATATTATACATAATACAATATGATTATATAATGCATTAATGTGCTCATCAGTTAATCACTTTATATCCTACTGAGTCACACCTATAAATACATGTTTTTCTGTTGATATATTTCGAATGAATAATCTAAACCTTAAATAACTTGCAGCAATAGATGCCAGATATATGTAGTGGAGTGAAATGTATAATAGTTCAGTGAAGTGAAGTAGAAGCATGAAGAATCATAGAAATACTCCTAAATCAAGTCAAGAAGTCAAGAGTAAATCAGAATAAAATGACTCAAAGACAGGATACAATATTTAACACACTTTTATTGTACATTTTATATTCAGGATTTTTTTTGCGAAGTAAAATCTTCAGTTCAAATTCAACTTGTGACTTGTTATTTCCCACCACTTCTCTCTGACTGTGACCTGACTCTCCTCTGTTAGCAGGTGCAAAATGGTCCCAAAATGGACAAATGAAAAAAAAAAATGTAAATCAATATACACCTGATGTGTGTAGATCCTGTATGAACAGTTTTCACATCTATTAACTATTAAGTTTGAGGTTTCTTCAGTTTTGAGCTGAAGTCTTTAGTGTGCTTATTTTGTGCAACACAAGAAAAATATAAATGTGTTGTTGTGTATGGAATAATGGAAAGAAACAATAATATAGATAAATTTAACTTTAGATTTCAAGTTACTTCCTGTTATTGGGAATGAATTGGGAAAGAGTAGCAAGTTGTGAAACATGTTAAAATCTGCTGTGTTGTGAAATTTACTGAATATTTTCCTATCCAGATGGTCAGAGATGTCTTTGAGTATTCAGTTGTGTGTAATTTACTCTAATAAACTGGTAAACTGGTGTAGAGATGTACGCTGCTGTTCATAAAGCACAAGTTACTTTATTTGTACTCTTCATTTATAAATCAGATTTTGACCACCAAGCAGAAGAATGAATGTGTCGACATTTTTATAGGTTACAAAGGCAAAAATGTTTTTACGATCACTTGATATTCTGCTGGTGAAAATTAAAGCTTTGTTTTTCAATTGCAATATTCAATCTTTGGACACAAAAATAACGTGTGTGCTGTAAAATCGACATAATTTTGAGAAGTTTTATGAGATGTGAGTTTATTCAACTATCAGAGGAGCATATCATCCTTCAGGTCATTCATAAGCATTAAAATCACCTTAATTAAAACTAATTTGTCTTTATTCAAACATTTGATTCCACAGTTAAAGATGCCACTCTATTTTCAGATTTTTTAACATTAATATGGGGCTTTTATTGTGAAGCCAGGAAGTCGCTTGGGGGCGGTTGCTGCAGGTTCAGTTGAAGCCTCAAATCCAGTTCAGGATCCAGATCCTTCTGTGGATCCTGCACCTGGTCCTGCAGCACCAGCAGCTTCAGCTGGCAGACACACACACACACACACACACACACACACACACACACACACACACACACAGGTGTATTTATCTGCAGACCTGTACAGAGTCTCATGTATGTTGAAGTCATAAAGTTACAGACAGTGTTTAGATAAGAGTCAAGGGTCATTACAGTGTGGTGATGTTGGCAGCAGATTTCATTAACACTGATAATACAAAAGAACACAACAGACTTCATGAATATTACCTAATATACTTAAATAAAATTTGTTTGGCCCTTGTCAGTATTAATATTAATGCCCCCCCTTCTTTATTAATATTATTAATTATTATTGATAAAGTCAGATGTATTTATCACTTTAACATTACAGCTGGTAAATAAAGGTTGAGATATTTCTAACTTCTGTATAAACTGCTGGGAAGCTCGTTCATTTTTCTCCTGTGGATGACTGGTCTTCATCATCATCTTCCACCTAAAGTAATTATAATTATACATCACAAATGTAAATGTTGAGAAGTAAAATGTGCAATATATGCCTTTGAACTTTAGTGGATTAAAATCAGAGAGCAGCAGAAAATGAAAATACTCAAGTAAATTACAAATATCTCAATATTTCATCTGAGTACTTGAGTAAATGTGCTCAGTTGCATAGTTAAAATAATAGTTTAAATAATAGACTAAATAATTTAAAAAACTATTTATTTTAACATTGATTTGGCTGCGTGTTCTATTATGTTTAAACTATTTAAACATAATAGTATAAATTTAGTTTACATGAGATAAACTGCATGGATGAATATAATCTGTGTCTTTTCCTTTAATTGTTAAAATAATATAACTGAAGTGTTTTTGTTCAGATGTATGTTCTGTTCTTCTGTATCACAGCAGCAGGCAGCCTGTATTTTTGTTCAGGCACATCCTGAGCCGCGTTGTTTGGGGTCCTGAATGGAGGCTCGGCGCCAGTGTGAACAGAAGTAAACACGGAGTGAAATTTACCGAAATAATCAGTAAAATATTTTTTTTAAGGGAACCCGGATCTTATCTCCTCCAGCCATGAATCTGGAACTGCTCGGTAATTAACGAAAAACTCTTTCTTTGTTTTGCATTTTGTGACTTTTCTCGCATCCGGACCGAGCTGCCACATAGCATTGTCCGTTAGCATAGCATGTTAACAGTCAAATCTAACATTGTTTTTAATTATTTTAAGTTATTATTAATTATTAAATCACTCTGTGCGGTTTAACTTTCCTCTATGTTTCTTAACATTTTATCTGCGTGTTTGTGTAAATGTAGATTAAAAATATAAGCACATTTAACAGTAGTTTTTGACAGCCGTTAGCTTCAGTCTCTTATTGTATTTGAATGAAATGTTTACTTATGGGGAAATAAACGCAGGTTATATTAATTTATTGGCCATTTAGTCACATATTTATTCTACCAAATCAAATATTAGCTTCTCAAGATCATAATGAAGTATACACATTACACAGCTGGTTTAAATGACAGAGAATAATGATAGTAATCAGTATATAACACAAGTGATGGATGTTGTAGAGGTATTAACATCAGTAACACCAATGTTACACATTAAATGTACTACAAGTAAAAGTCCTGCATTGAAAATGTTAGTTAAGTATAAGTATGTGAATAATATAATCAGGAAAATGTGTTTAAAGTGTTTAACAGGAGTGCTAAATATAAGAAATCGTTTGGTCGTTTGGTTGCTAAACATTCAGATAAAAATAAAAATTATTGTCACCTTCACCATGTTTGTTGTGCTCAACCAGCAACCCAAAGACATTATTCAACATAAATTAATATAACCAAATGGAAAAGCTGTATTTACATGACAAATTAGTAAAACGATTTTCAGAATAAGAGCTGAACTCACCATATTTTTAAATTCTTACTATGTTTTTATGCAAACTAAATGAAGTAAAACATCTCCCTCTGACATGTCGTGGAGTAGAAAAACAAGATTTTCAAGAGTTTACTTGTTACGGAGCAGATGTTGGCAGTGAAGTTCATGAGTCACAGGCTCCCTGCATAACAACGCTCAAAAATGTATTGGAAGACAATCATACAGTAGATTTTTTAACTAAGTGCTTTGAGGTTAGATGTTTCAGCTAAGTTATATAATACTATCTCAAAACTACTTAATTTTCTTTTTAACTTGCAAATCTGAAGCCAACTTAAGGCATGTGAAAAAAATGAAAGGTTTCAGGTTGTATTGTAAATTGGCTTCGCCATTTTTGTTTGTGTTTTTCATTATTTAAATCTTGAATAATTGTTATTTTTTGCTGTGTTCATGTGTAATCTTGGGTAAATTCAGAGCAATGTCTTATGCATTACTGACTTTGGATAGAGGATTTCTCTCACAGATTTCTCACTTTACTTATAGATAATTTCCTGCGTCTTTCTGGTGAATATTAAACTTAATTGTTTTCCAGCTTTCTGTCTTTATGTAATTGTAAGTGACTGTCAGACTTAAATCTTAGATTAATAAAAGCTGTCTCTGTTGTACGTCATTTTATTGATTGTACTGCTCTCTGAAGGCTCTGCACCTGACAGAATATCTTTACTGTAAATAAAGATTAGTGGAAATGTGTGCACTGCTGTCAGTTCAGTGCTGTGTAAATATTTGTTGTTCAATACTTCTCATCTCTGTTTCTTCTGTTTTTCCTTCCCTAGAATCGTTCGGGCAGAACTATCCAGAGGTAAGTCACCAGCTCTTTGTGTTGCTTGACTGAAGTCTTCATTAACGTGTGTGCTGAAAATCCAAACACCAGCAGACATGAGAAGCTGCTCCTGGACTGCTTTAGTGGTGATACAAACTCTCTGACTGTGTTTCATTGTGTTTGTGGTTGCTGTTAGGAGGCAGATGGCACTCTGGACTGTATCAGCATGGCCCTCACCTGCACCTTCAACCGTTGGGGCACCCTGCTGGCTGTGGGCTGCAACGACGGCCGCATCGTCATCTGGGACTTTCTCACACGGGGCATCGCCAAAATCATCAGTGCACACATCCACCCGGTCTGCTCTTTATGGTGAGACAAGTCACACAACATGCAGTGTGTTTGGGTTATCCTGTCCTGCTTTATGCACCTATTGTTGTTTACTGTTTTTTTATTGACCCAGTGTGGAGATGCCAAGCTCTCTTTTCAATCTTCACATCACCTCCTTCACTTTACATGTGAACAACTAAGTGCAACATCATCAATAACGCTTTAATGATGAATAAAAAATGCTGTGTTTTTGTGTTTGCAGCTGGAGTCGAGACGGTCACAAGCTTGTTAGTGCCTCCACAGACAACATTGTCTCGCAGTGGGACGTCCTGACTGGGGACTGCGACCAGAGGTTCCGCTTCCCCTCACCCATCCTGAAACTACAGTGCCACCCCCGAGACATGTGAGTGACCGGACAGCATCTGTCTGTACACGTTGCATCTGACGTCTCCTGAGGTTTTAATCAGTCTGGACCAGTGACAAGTTAAGTTTATATTCTCTGTGTTGACAATAAATTATCTTTGTCTTCTAGGGACAAGGTTTTGGTGTGTCCCATGAAGTCAGCCCCGGTGCTGCTGACTCTGTCAGACTCCAAACATGTTGTCCTGCCAGTGGACGACGACTCCGACCTGAACGTGGTGGCAGCCTTTGACAGGCGGGGGGAGTACATCTACACTGGCAATGCCAAAGGAAAGGTCAGTTTCTCTGTCAGTCAGAAATTTACCCACAGTGCAGTTTTCAGTCGCATCAGTGTACTTGTATGAGTAAATTGGACTTCTAAAGAATGACACTGACGCAGGGTAACAAACGTCTTTGAACTTTTTATCAGTTGAAATAAGAAATTAATTACCAAATGTTTGATGAATATCAAAACATTAGTAAATTTCACCCTGCTCACATTTTTACAAACTGTTCATTTGTTTCATGAATGACATAACATGTTTTTCTTATTTTCCTTCACCACCGTGTGACCGTCTGTCTTTTTGATGCAGATCCTGGTGTTGAACACAAACACTCAGGAGCTGGTGGCTTCCTTCAGAGTAACAACTGGAACCAGCAACACGACTGCCATCAAATCAATTGAATTTGCACGCAAGGGCAGGTGAGGGGCAACATTGGTTTTTCTATGTATCGACCTGGCTGAACAAACACAATATGGACTAAACAGTCATAGAACAAATCCGTAATATAATATATAAACACCTTATCCATATTAAAAAACAAAGAAAACGTATTTTAAAAGCCTAAATAATGAAAACTATGCCTGAGCTTTCTATTCCCCTGTCTCTATTTTTTTTAACCCACCTGACCTGTTTTCTGCACAGTTGCTTCCTCATAAACACAGCAGACCGGATCATCAGGGTCTATGACGGCAGAGAGATTCTGACCTGTGGTCGAGACGGTGAACCTGAGCCCATGCAGAAGCTACAGGATCTGGTCAACAGGTATGTCGACACAGGATGCTGTTTTACTGAAGTGCGGGAAGCTGTTACATTTGGCAGCGCTGCATCTGTCTTGTCCTGCTCTCCGCTTGTTCATGTTTGCCACCTTTGTCCTGTTCAGGACTCCATGGAAGCGCTGTTGTTTCTCTGGAGATGGCGAGTACATCGTCGCTGGTTCAGCCAGGCAGCATGCCCTCTACATCTGGGAGAAAAGCATCGGCAACCTGGTGAAGATCCTACATGGAACCAGAGGAGAGCTGCTGCTGGATGTGGCTGTAAGGACGTCAAACTGAAAGCTCAGTAGAGCTCTGAATACAGAAATAACATTTCCTCAGTTTGTGTCCAGTTATATTGAGACGCTGTGTTGTACATAATCAGATAATTTACCTATTTCAACTTTAACCTCTATGCAGTGGCATCCTGTTCGTCCGATCATCGCCTCCATCTCCAGCGGAGTGGTGTCCATCTGGGCTCAGAACCAAGTGGTAAGCAGACAGTGACAGTAAAGATGTACACGTGCCACAGGTGGATTATTTCAGTTTAATGTTTCATGTTTCACCATCATTGATTTGGCTGCGTGTTCCATTTTGTGTGAATTTGGGCTTAAATGAAGCAACCAGCTGTGTTGATGTAACAGCATGTCGCGACATGATTGATGTGCGACTGTTTGTCTGCAGGAAAACTGGAGTGCTTTTGCTCCAGACTTCAAGGAGCTGGATGAGAATGTGGAGTACGAGGAGAGAGAGTCCGAATTCGACATTGAGGACGAAGACAAGAGTGAACCCGAACAGACAGGTAATTAACACACACACACACACACACACACACACACAGTACAGTTTAACTGACAGCGTTTCTTTCTGGCTTTTAATGCACTCATTTGTTTTTTTCATAACAAGTTTGGAATTTGTGGAGTCAAAACAGGTTAAAAGAAGCATTGTACGGTTATGCAAACATAGCCAGATAATGAGTGTTTACTTGTATGTATGTGTTATGTCCCTTCCTAATCCACATAAGTAAATACAAGTATACCCACCCACTGAGGTCCCTTTGTGTAGAAATACCTCTCCTGCTCTGTCTGGATCCAGACCTGCAGAATAATGTGTCCCTGTACAATACTTAATACTGATAAAACTAAATAATTTTAAAAACTGTTATTTAGTGTATTCACACCAAAAAGATGATAACATAGCAAATACTTCAGTGTCAGTAAACTACCAAATGTATTAGATTTTGAGCTCAGTAATACATTTCCATTAACCTCCTCACAATGTGACCTGTTCTGCAGTTGGAGGCAGTTGACTGTTCTGGATGTCTCACTCATAAATTTGTGCTCACGTTACAGGTGCAGACGCTGCAGAGGATGAAGAGGTGGACGTCACCACCGTTGACCCCATCGTGGCTTTTTGCAGCAGGTTAGAAACAAAACCGCTCACTACATCAGCACAGTGTTCACTCTGATCTGACAAGTGTTGTGCTTCTTTCTTCTTTCATGTCATTCTAATCTCATCCCCAAAGCATCAGAGCACACACACACTCACATACACACACAGACATTAATGTAACCTCAGTATTGATATCGGAATACATTTGCCTGTGCATAACAAGCACCAGATCTGTGATAACTTAGAGTGGCAGATAAACATGGTAGGATACTATCTGACTATGTGTGAAACATCAATGATCGTCTTGTCTGTTTGTGTCCTGTAGTGATGAGGAGCTGGAGGACTATAAGGCCCTGCTGTACCTGCCCATCGCCCCTGAGGTAGAAGATCCAGAGGAAAACCCCTTCGGGCCCCCACCGGACGCCTCGGTTCAGGCCGCTGGCCCGGAGGAAGCGTTGGCTGGTGGCGATAAGAAGCAGAGGCAGCCTTCGTCTGAAGGAGGCCCCGCAAAGAAGAAGGCTCGCACCACCACCATCGAACTGCAGGGGGTGCCCAGTGATGGTGAGAGAGAGAGGGCACAATAATAAATACACTCACAAGACTTAAGTGTCAGGGGCAGGCTGATATATATTACACCAGAATCAGTGTTGAAAAGAGAAAACTGAGATGGGAATTTGACTCTGCTGAATCAGTAGAAATTATTATGAATTTACAATGTGAGCCAAAATGAGTACACATTATTGAAAAGAGTTTGTTGTTATAGATGTAATATATAGAAATTAGCCAACATGATGATCATTCTTACTTTAGTTTTATTGTGATAAACTGAACTTTGACCCTGAGTCCATCCTCACTCTCCTCAGAGGTGCACCCCCTACTGGGTGTGAAGGGCGATGGCAAGTCCAAGAAGAAGACCGCAGGCCGGCCCAAAGGCTCCAAAGGTAAAGACAAAGACTTCCCCTTCCGGCCCAAGCCCTACAGGGGCGAACGGCCCTCCTTCCCAGTGGAGGCCCTGGGCAGCTCTGGCCCAGGAGGAGGAGGAGGAGGAGGGATGAAGGGGAGAGCAGAGGGGGGCCTGGCCACAGGTAAGCACGCCACCGCCCCTGCTGCTGCTGCTGCTGCTGAGTCTGGGAGCTCTGCTAGTCCTGCGGCCCTGCTCGTCTGACTGACACCGCCTGTCCCCGAGGCACCTCCCCACCCCACCCCACCACACCCCCCTCCCTGTATTGCTTCCACCTCACAAACCCCCCCTCCCTTACACCCCCCACCCCACCCAACCACACAGCTCACTGACAGAGGCTGTCCTGGTCTAAAGCCACAGTCTGGAGGTCTGCGTCTCATTAAATTAGATCTGATCCTGTCTGAAGGACGTCACACAAAACTATGAAATCATTAATCCGGAGTGTAACTGGAGTTCATCTGTTATAAATGATAACTGACATCGCAACCTTCCCCTCATGTTTTAATGAGGACATCAAGAAACACAACATGCCTCGTACACCATTTTAATATAAACGTAACCATAGTTATAGGAATGTGTAATATGGCCTTAAAATATCTCTCTGGTGTCTCTTTCTGCTTGTGATGTGGGTTTTTCCCAGCACAACCCAAACCCCTCAAAAAAACAATTATATGATTACTCATGGCTTCATATTTTATCTCCCATATTATGATTCACAAAGTCTACATTAATGTTCCAGTTCAGATCACTTATCTTCCTAAAGTAGTGATAACCACAATTGTTTGTTTTTTTTAATCTTACAAACTACAAGATAAGAGATATCTTTCTATTTTGTTTGGCTTGAGGTAGACATCCTGCAGTAGGTGCTTCTTTCATTATGATTCATGTCAAATTCTCAGAATTCTCATGAAAATCACCTCCCGTTTTCTGTGGAAAAATACCATTTGGTAACCGATCTTTTTTAGCTTGTGTGGACTTGTGTGTTTTGTACTAAAATGTATTGTCTTTACTGAAACAGACACCTCAGAATGAACTCGCCAGCTCTGTTGTAGATTCAAAACAACCTTGTCTGAATGTGAATTACAATTTATTCTAGTTACTTTTCAGACAGCTAAAAGAAAGAACATTGGCGAAATGTTCTTTCACTGTAAGTGAACAAAATCGAATACAGGCTGCTCAACAAGTGTCTTAATGAGATAATTTCACGTCAGAGAGCAGAACAGCATTCAACAGGTGTTAAACATGAACTAAAAACTCCAAATCACTAAAACAATATTGGTTGAATATAATGGATTTACTTGCTGCTTGTACCTGTAGTGGTAATAATAATAGTTTCAGTACTATTAAGATTACAGTTGCAAAAATCGTGGTTATTTAAGAGTCATGATAGTTATATTTATGTTTTTCTTATTGTCAACAAATCCCATGTTCATTGTTCAAACCAAAAGTTTGAATCATCTGTTTATCCCAAATCTGATTTTATTCCTCTGTGCCACGGATCTCCACTGTTGTCAAATTAAACACACATCGATGAGTCACACTGTTCCTCTGGGTGACATGTTCCTTCATCACCATAAACACACATCGACTAAATACTCACTGCAGCAACAAATTATCAGTAATCCACCACTGAAAATAGTCCCTCACAAATGAACAGTTTCCTTCTGTCTGAGTAGTGTTTGCCAAAAAACAGATTGACCAGCTGTTATTTGAAATTAATGAGCCTTTTTTATAAAAAAGTTTTAGTTGTACATCCTCTCAGTTGAAACCTGTCAGTAAGTATTAGAGATGGACTGACTGGTTGGTGCTTTAAATTTTAACAATGAGAAAACTTTTTTGATTAATTGTCCACATGTGTGAGTGAAACCTCTTGTACCTCTGTAGTTATATCCAGACTGTGGCTTTATGTCTGTGTAACCTCTGCTAACATCAGCCTTGCTCTGACTAATTCGCTGTCATTTTGAGCTCTGGGTGAAGTTGGACTGTAGTTGGCAGGTGGGTGTTGGACGTGGCTAACAGTAGGGATGGTGCAGCTTGTTTCCCTGCAGGCTACCTGGCTAGTCTACATCTACTTCCTGCTTGGCCTTTGACCCTCCTGCTCCCACTCCCACCTCGCTCCTTGGGCTTGTCATGTGACATGATCGTGTGCCTGTAGCAGCTCAGGTCCTGTCTCTTCTGTCTCTGTGTGTGCAATAAAATGTGGAGCGACGATTATGCACTTAATGTCTGAACCATAGACTGTATATAAAGATGGAGACATGTCACCTCCCCAGAAGTGAAGCCAAAATATTTGGATCACCCAAGTCATAAAACCTTTGTTGTGTTGCAGATTGGACAAACTAAAAAAACTAAATTACACATCTAGTCATTTTTTTACAAAGATGGTTTCTGTGTTCTTTGGTAATTCTTATTATGCTGATATTTGATCAGACATTCGTTTTTTTTTTTCATATGTTTGGTTTTAATTTGTCAAACGACACAGAGAGGAACTATAACTTTAACTTTAGCAAGTGATTGTTAGCTAATAATTAGCTATTATTGATCACAGATTGAGCAGACTTTGGCTGCAAATGACAACACCAGTGCAAGATGGTGGCACCTGTTTCTGGAATATTTTGGCTTCACTTTTGTACAGTGGGAGGAATTTGGGAAGCATCCTTTATCTTAACATCTTTACATAAAGCCTATGGTTTGAACTCATCCTGCTTTAAAAATCTGTACTTTTAATCTGCCCCAGCTGCAGCAGCTACATTAACTCTGCAGGTGTGACGTTGTACTGGACTGCATTATTAAAAACTGGTCCTCCTCAGGGTCAAATGAGCAAATATATGTAAAAGAAATGTATAAATGTATCAAAGATGAGGAACTTTAACATTATTTTTCTTTGTTTAACATTAAAAGCCTGTCAGAAGTTTGAAACATCTGCAGGAAATGTAGAGTTGAATGTGCCATTGCACTGATGGAATTAGCTGTGTGGAAATGTAAATACACTGAATTTATCAGGTGAGACATTTGATGACAAATAATTCCATCCTTCATCATTTTAGGCACAGGTATTTATTTGTTTGCTTTTATTTGGGATTATTTTATTTGTGGTCGTTGTTTGAGAGATTAGAATACTTAATTTAAGGAAAACAGAGCTGCCAAAAAAGTGTCCAAATTCACTGGTCTTGTTTTTTCCAAATGTGAAAATATTTTTCCAAATATTTTCTGGCTTCTTACTTCCTCAGTGTCAATAAACTAATTACTGTTTCGGTTGTAGATTAAACAAGACGTTACCTTGGGCTTTGAGAAACAGTTTTTCTTTCATATTTTTAGTACAAACAATTAACTGATTGATTAATTGATTAATCGATAATGAAGGTAATGGTTATTTGCAACATGTTTCTGTGTCCATGATTTGTCTGTCTGACAGAGTTTCTGTTCCTCAGCAGGGGGTCTGGTGTCGCAGTCGTACAAACAACACGACATCGGAGGGATGGACTGATGCAGGAGCACCGACAGGCTCAGACAAAGAGACACAAAGCCTGATGTCGTGTACAGACTGTGAGCGAGCGGCCTGTTTGACGTGCAGACTGTTTCCTCTCCCAACCAGAGCACAGCGTCACTGGAAAACTCCTCCGCCCGGATCACTGACAGGAGCCGACAAAGAGAGCGTGACGCCGCCGTGCCATCACGTCCTCTGTCTCTGTAGGATCATCATGTATAGAGCGCCTTTGTCCTGATAGTGTGTTTATGTGTGTTGTCTTTTTTGTTGTTTTTATACGTATTAAAACATTTTGATTTATAAAGAAATTGGTAATGTTTGTTTCTGTGTGTGCAAACCTGAAATCATCTGTAGATCCTGAGAGATGATCGATTAATGAGGCTGGTTTCTGAAATGTGGAAAAAAAAATTTGAGGCACAACATATCTTGAAGTTTGTCGTAACATGTTTGGTTGAAGACTAATTCACAAAGCAGAAGGTTTGGGGTTGGAACTGCAAAGGAGTCTGAAGGCTCTAAAGCCGACTGACAGTCTTTCAGATGTTCCTCTTTGTTCAAGTTACAAATTCAAGGTCTTCATTTTGTTATTCGCACAGCAATTACAGTGAAGCACTCAAACGACAGTCTTAATTCTC
Source organism: Amniataba percoides (assembly GCA_037176925.1). NCBI lineage: Eukaryota > Metazoa > Chordata > Actinopteri > Centrarchiformes > Terapontidae > Amniataba > Amniataba percoides. Next base: position 4,566,313 of record JBAJHX010000096.1, read on the forward strand.
AGGCTCCCTCCAACAGTGCTTCTACATTTGTGCAAAGAAATGAAGAAAATCACACAAGAAAGCGCAGAATCTAAGACAAATTGTCCATAAAATGTGTATATATTTGAAATGAATAGTGTGGCTGGCCTCTAGTATACATTATTGATAAAATGAATGAACGCATGCAGAGGAGTAGTGCAGTTTGTCAGCATTATGAAAAACTACAATAATGAACTTTTAGAAATCTGTGATGATTGGTGAGCTGATAAGTGTCTACTCACTAATAGTTTGATATCAGCAGGGATGATGGGGATGATTTACTGCACAATACCTATACCTTTCAATATTTGCAGTGCATGTCCTTTTGCAAAGGTTTTGAATAGATTTTAGTGGTGGAGCACATGTACTTATGTCCAATTTTTTTGTATTTCTACGTGAAAATTTCCATTGTCTTCTACTTTCTACTTGTACTCCACTACATCTCAGAGCCAAATATTGTACTTGTGACTGTTTGACAGTGTCACTTTCAAGAAAAACAAAACACCATATATGATGCAGTATTACATTTAAAGTCTACCCATTTGTACAAAAAAAATATTTAATCAGCTCCACTTGAATCACAAATTCGCTTTAAAAAACAATAATAATAATAATATTACATAACATGCCTTTTAAAGTTAGTAATTTTGCATTTTTACAGGTATTTTTACTCATAAAGTGAAAGAGTACTTCTTTCAATGCTGCTCGTTAGTGTAACAGCAGAAATAATAATAATATTAAAAATAATAATAACAATAATAATGATAATTTCTACATTTTTATGTAGATTTTTCTCCAGGTTTTGATGTTTTAAACTTTTTAAAGAAAGTGTGACGAAAGCGGAAGGGCGCGGCAAAATACGTGTGGGCGTGAGGGGAACGTTAGAGCGTCATCCATAGCAACCGTAGTCCACCTCAGCAACGTGGTCAAACATGCCTCCTCGGCTCTCAGCGGCTTTTATATGTCAACTGAACACAAATAATAGTTACCTGGACAGGAATCCCTCAAAAAAAAAACGAAAAAAAACCCAGATATTTTATTTGGATAAAATTTCACAATACATACTCAGTTACAAGTAAAAGTATTGAATTTAAAAGTAAAGTAATATTACAACCATGCCTCGAAGCTTTGTGCATGTACCAAACACTATGGAGTAAAACCAGTTATTTCATTTTACTTCATTGTAAGTTACTTTACTTTACTTGAATATTTCCATTTTCTGCTGCTTCTTCCTCCTCTGTATATTTCAGAGGGAAATGTACTTTTTAGTAGGCTAATAGTGGAAACATAACAAATAAATCGTGATTTTTTTGTTGTAGGATGTGATAAAGCTATTGACCTTCACTAGCTATCCAGCATAAAATGAACTAATTAGAATTAGCTTTATCTTTACTAGTGAAGGGATAAACAGATGAATGCATAAACAATTATATCCAATAATATAATACAATTATCCTTTAATAGGTCAGTCAGCATATTGAGTATTTTTGATAATTAAATTATACCATTATGCTAATACTTGCATGGACTTTTATACATATTTTGTTGCTGTGGTATAGCTACTTTTAGGCTATTTCCTCAGTGTCAGTGTAAAAATATGTAGCTACAAAAATACAACAAGGGAACTTCCTGTTGAAAACACATTAGATTCACAGGTGGTGGTGGAAGAAGAAGTAAAACTTCCTCCATACTTTACCTAAATACGTAAAATACATACAAGTAAAACCCCTACACTGAAAATTTAGATTAGAATAGATTTATTAGAAATGGGGGCTTCTGGCAAGCAAATGCAAAACAGTATGGAACAGAAATACAGGAATTATGTCTTTGGTCATCTTAATGACCTTGCAAAGACCACAGGAGCATGACCAGTGATGAATGAGCTGCAGGTGAGGAGGTGACAGTAAGTTCAGGTGGATGAGTGAACAACACAACAACATGTACAAAAGACCATTTCCCCACCTGTTAGCACTCTGCTGTATTTTTCCGTTGCTTCTGGGGGATTATCTCGGCCTTTTCTCATGTAAATGGGAACATTACTCACTCATCACATGATCGACTGTTCGTTTCCACTTCTGGATCCTCTCACGTCATTTGTCATGCTCTCACAAAATTCAGCAAGTGTGTCCTTTTTTACCCTCGGTCCCACCTGTCCAAGCCCTGACTGACATCTTCTCTGACCAATCACAGAGGAGTGGGCGGGGACACCAATGCAGGAAGTGGTTTAAAAATAAAAGCAAATAAATCCTTGGTTCACAAACGTCAATAAAATACTATTTTTGTCAATGTTTTATTATTGTCTTAATGTTAGGGCATTTCTTGAAATATACATTTTTATGAAAATATCACATTATTATAATTCAATCTTTTGTAATTATTGACTTTTTCATAATAACTTGCGATCTGACTTTTTTTTTAGTAATTACTGTCTTCTCCAAAAAATAATTTAGTCCCATATATTATGACTTTTTTATTTTTCCAATACAATACAAACAACTTTATTAATCCCAATTAGGGCAATTTGTTTGGAGCAGCTTGTTGTGCATGGAAATACAGTGACGATCAATACAATACTTGAGGTAAATGTGGAATAAAGTCCTTATAAAGTTTAAACCATGACACCAAAATGAAATATAAACTGTTCTTTTACGAAACACTGTGTTAAAACAAAAATCATCCAGATTTGGTTTAAAATGAAGTTTAAGCCGTGATTTCACTGTAACCAGGTTTCCACTGTAGTTATAACAACATGTTCTACAACTACTTGTCCAGTCACTGATCAGTCACAGAAGAACCGTTAGTCGGACTTTTATTGTGAAGAGTAACCGGAGGTAGCGCTGCGGGGCCGGGCCGTGCTGAGCCGGGCGGGCCGGGCGGCAACAACTCTCAGTCGGACTCGGAGTGACAGAGTCGCCGCTGTCAGTCAGCCAGCCAGCCGGTGCGCTCCGTGTATGTCACCGTGCCGTCGTCGTGTGCTGCTTTCTGGTCGCTAACGGGAGCTCGGTGTCGCCGTCGTCGGTGTGATGGAGCTGGACAAAATGGAGGAGAACGAGTGGAGGTACCACGGAGAGGGGAACAAGAGCCTGGTGCTCTCCCACGTCCAGGTGAGGCGGCGCGGCCACCGCGAAGCTAAAGTCCGGCTAAAGCTGGAGGAGGAGGAGGGTGGACAGTGAGCACCGCAGCCTGCTTCACACTTTTATCACTTTAGATTAGCGTAATTTAAAGGCTGCTGGCGATATAAACTTTAAAGTTATTTTCTGTTTGTGGATAAATTGTCTTTTTATTTGTCATCTCAGCCGTTACTCCGTGTGCGTGTTAGCTTAGCCGCTAATCAAAGAGTTCAAATGAGCCAGTGACTCTGTTAAAACAACAGTTTTTATTATTATCATTATTGTTATTATAGTAGTATAAAGATGTGTTTATAGGAGTGTGTTAAGGGGAAGCGGCTGGCTTGCTGGGTGCTGTTAAGCCGTAAAATGTGCCTCCTTATCGGGTTTATTTGGAGCTAGCTCAGCCTTTAGCAGCACCCCGGGGTTTCTTACTCAGCTACCCGCTTTACATCGACATTTCGCCGGGCAGCTGTCCAGCGAGGCCCGCTCGAGAGCCCCACCCCCCCCGGGCTGTCAGACTCCGGGGTGACCCGAGCAGGGCACCAACAAACCCCGTGGGAACGTTGTGATCCACGGGACCGGTCTGGTCATGTCGGTATTGAGCAACATGTTGTAATCAGCTCAGGATCAGTGCAATTCTCCGGATTGTTTATAATAAAACAGGCACATTGTTTTCCAGGATAATAACTCAAGACTTTTATTGGTCACTTATTTGTGAAACTACTGCAGCTATAGAGGAATGTTGTCCACATAAAAAAGGTCTAAAATGGATTAAATTACTGTTTAAAAGAGGAAATGTGCCGTCATATAATCCTCATAGATTTAAACGACTTTTCCAGTTTAGCCACAAAACTCCAAACTTCCTTTTTTTACAATAGTACAAACACACACGACAGGCGTGAATCTCCCGGTGTGATTACACTAGATAACAAATAGAAAAACATTATTTTCCTGTCAAAACTGGCTTTACTGGTCAGCGATGTGAATATTGTGGTTTTAGAATGGTTTCCAGAACTCATCTTGTTTTGGAGATAGTTTATAAGAAGGTGAAAGAAGAAGACGGGGAAAAAAGGGACGTCCTTTTATTTTAAAGTACTTTAATTCAGTCCAAGTTGAAACAGGCACTGATCACTTTCATCATTGGCCTTTATATTATTGCTATTCTCGGTGCTTGTTTAGTTTGAATGTGTTTTGTTTACTGATCTTCAGTGTTTTAGCATTAAGTGTTTTTTAATTTTTTGGCTTGCCTTTATTTTATTGATTGTTATTTTTGTTTTTTCTTCTTTTAGACTTGCTTAAATGTGTGACTTACTTTAGGCTGTGTGCCTGTTCGTAAGATACGATGTAAATAATGGGGAGTTAAGTTTAATTAAGTATAAATTTGTATTTGTAAAGTTAATTTACAAAACAAAAAAAATCATCAAGACTTGGTTCAAAATGAAGTTTATGCTGGGATTTCACTGTAACCAGGTTTCCACTGTAGTTGTAAAAACATGTTCTACAAGTATGTGTCCTTCCTGCATAACAAGATTTCTCTGAATTATCTGGAGTCTTCCAATGAAAAGAATATCTAAAGCACATCTATTCTGTCAAAATATTCGTATATTTATGGATTTACTTACTCACAGCCAAGTGCTGACAGACACACTCATTTTTGTGTGATCTAACAGCTACTGTATAGTGTGTGTGTGTGTGTGTGTGTGTGTGTGTGTATTGTTTTGTGTTTAGACAGTTAGACACTTTGTTCCAACTCGCAGTCTGACGTAAACGTTTAAGTGTGGTGTTGACAACCCGCTGAAGTTTCTTCCCTTTCTAGAATGGACTTAATGTTCTCGTTGCGGTGTGGGAAACCTTTATCGATGTTTTAACCTGCCTCAGGAATCTCTTTTAGATGTTCCTGGTGCGAGTCCAGGTCTTAAACGGTGATGCTGTGATCTTGACTGAGCTTCTCTTTTGTCCTTGCAGCTCTCCAGAGTCCTTCGCCTGCTCAAGTATCCAGCCGAGGACTCTGAAAACCCTCCACAGGTAAATATGAGTCTGTTTGTCAGATAAACCTGTGTCTGTATTACTGGTCTGTAAAAATATCTTGATTCAGATCAGATGGCAAGTTGAAGAAACTTCTTTTATTTCACGTGTGCCTGTTGATATATGTTATTTTTTTACAAAGGTACTTCTGGGTTTTCTTTAAAAATACTCATAAAGTAGCCCAACATTTCACAGTGTAAGACTAATTTTAACTCTGAAGTCACATCATCTAATTTCAGTATCTGGCCCAATTTCCACCAGACTGGCTGTTGTTTGCCGCTCAAAGGATGAACTGTAACTCGCTTTATTACTGTTGGAGCAGTATTTCAGATGTTGTGGCCCAACTACAACCTCACACACATAAAATGTTTAATTTCTCACTTTAAAACAGACCAAACTGTCCTCATCATCTGCTGCTCCAGTTCTTTTTTTATTGCTCTCAGCACAAACTCAGTAGGATTTTATAAGGTGAAATTTCCTTTGCAGTCATTGTGTTTGAATCTGTCACGATGCAGATTTCAGGCCATTATAAAAGGAAGGAAAATGCACACGGCTGCATTAGGACAAACAGAGTATTATTTTTAATAGAATGTGTATTTAGAGAGATTGACACAGAGAGCATGAAACAAACATGTGAAATCGATAATCAGTAGATCAGTAGTGTTGGTGAGTGGATGTGTGAAGGTGTAAAATTAACTGAAGACTGAACCAGACCAAAGAAACCATGTTGCATAAGTGAGAGTCAGCAGTGTAGTGAGAGCGGAGGTGACTGAGCCTAAATGCAATGCAGATAGTCTGGATAGGTGTGTCGAGTTGCACCAATGCAAATTTAAGAGCACCTGAAGGGAGACAAACACGAGGAGCAGCCCAGGACAAGACACAGTCCTACAGGCCTTTATTGGAAATGTCAACACTCCCACTTCATGACAGGCTGATTCATTGAAAATGTGTTTGAGTCAACACAATGAACAAGATGAGGAAAATCATTCAGTGTCGTCACACCTTTCAGCTTCAGGTGAAACAGAGATGTCCTGTTACAGCTGCTCAAACACTGGATTTAAAAACATAAATAAAAAAAACACAAACAGACGAAGAGAACAAGATGTTTGATGTTTGTGAACTTTAATTCCCAGCTGCAGCGAGAAACCAGCTCCTGACTGTCGCACACTCTGATAAGATCACAGTATGGGATGGACCCAGTTATCTGCTTCACAGTGAGCACAATCTACCAAAGGCAGTACCACATACAGAAAGTGACAACTGTGCCTTTGTCAAACAGCAGAGCAAACATCCACACACGTTTATTTAAGTCTACAACAGTTTGTTTAATAAAATGACACCTCACCAGATCAAATAAAACATTTGGCTTTAAACAACCGTCTGATGGCTGCACAGGGATCCCTTCAGCTGCACCTGGAGATACTCATCAGTGTTGAACTGGTTTTATGGTAAAGTATCTAGCAGTGTGAGTCAGACTGAGAGGAGAAAACAGGCTTTGGAGGAGGTTTAAGATCTGGTTTTTACCTGTTTGCATGGCGACAACACAAACCAAACGTTGGGTGCAGCAGTCACAGCTCGCTGGCTGCTGGTCGTTCGTCCTGGTCACATTAAAGGTCTGAAGACTCAGCTTGTGGGTGTGGCCCCACCCCATCCCAAAATTCAAATTTACCTTAAGATCCTCATCAGCTGCTCTCACGCACACACTGCAGGGACTAAAATTAGACAACAGGCAAAGTTACTAACTTGCTCTAATTCATTTTAAATTGAGTTTAAATCAGTTTTATTTTTATACACAGCAGAAACACAGATTGGTATTTGTAAATCTCCTCAAACTCCTCAAATATGTCAGAATTAAGAACAACTAAATGAAAGAAAAATAAAGAATTGGGAGTGTTTTCTGGGTTTCTCTGTTTGAGAGCCAACAGCATTAGTCAGTTAAGCAGCTAACTGGGTTTAAGCCTGACATCTTTCTAGAAGGCCTGCTGCTGGTTTGTGCCAGCAGTAATCATGTTGTTTGCGTTCAGACGTACAGATGAAAACCTCCTGACCTGTCAGCTGTGAGGAAGCATGGAGTCATTTTTTAACAGGATCCCAGTGTGGAAAAGAAAAGAAGTTTTGTGGTTATGTAAGACGATGCCGTCTGCTTTATTGATCCTGTCTATAACCAGGGAAATGACAAGCACACCAGTGTGAGTGAAAAGAGTTCGATAGCGAAGGTGCGAAGTCTGAAACAGCCCGACAGCAATCAGCTCGGTGTTTGTGTTTACTGAAGATGATTTTCTGACCCTCTGATGTCTGTTTGTTTACCTGTGTGTTTACCTGTGTGTCTGTCTGTCCTGCAGACGGTGGAGCAGGCCTTCAGACAGATTCAAAACATTGTTGACTTCAGCTCCAACGTGATGAGCAGCCTGCTGGGAGAGAAGTTCATCCACAGCGGGGTGAGACTCTGTTTGTTTTTACCTTTGATCATGTTTGTCTTATTCAAAGTTTTGTCTGACGAAGCAATAAAACAAGACTAAGCTTCACACTCTTAAAGCCTTATCAGACCCTCGATGGTCAAATATCGTCAAAATCAACGCGGCAGAACCAGAGATATTGTCTTTCTTTTATTCAACACGTTCTTCTTCCTGGTCATAATCTGCCGTCTATATTACCCACAATGCATCTCAATCGCTGACAATCGTGAGATATCACTTGTTCTGCTTTTAAGTTGAGTCATGAGTTTTAAGCATAAGTTACAGACTGCTTTTTAACTTCACACCTCCTCTTTGAATTTTTTTCAATTTTCAAACTTGCTTTTGAACCTGAAACTGACTCAAGTGACATCACTGGAGGCACCGTCTGCAGCCTGTTACACAACTTGTTTTAGTCGCTCCCCTCAAAGACCTGAAGCTCCCCTTTAAAATTCTTAATGACTCTTAATGAGTAAAGTTCAATAAAAAAAGCCTGTCATTGTGGGTTGAGGCGTGTCAACTCATCAGGAAACAGCAAAAGAAGAGAAAAAGACCATCGTTTAATGAGCGTTTGTCTTTTTGTGCTGATAAACTTTGAGTTCAGAGCAGCAGTGTCACGTACTGATTATACTGATTAAAGGTCTTTGATTAGTAACTGAAGCCTGGGACAAAAAGAAAATCATCAAGACGAGACCAATTTTTATCCTTTTTAAAAATCTTTTAGTCATGTTATGAATCCTTGTCGGAGAACACACTCCCATCAGAGCTGTGCGATAAACCAGCTGCAGAAAGTCCCAAAAACAAGGAGTTACAGTGTTGGTTTAATCTGGAGGGTTTTAACACATGAGCGACACTCCCCACATCACATGCTGCCTAATTTTAGATTTAATTTGACGATGAATGTGAGATTTAACAGCTTAATTTTATCTTCCAATATTTAGAGCACTTTCAGAAATTACACCCAGGTCCTCAACACGAGGTCGGATGTGTGTGACAGCTTAAAAGATTTTAACTTAACGTTTGGTGCCACACGATGAAGATGATTGTTAACATCTGTACAATCAGCAGGAGCGAAGCAGTTTGCGTCAGTTCGGTCAGGGCTTCATGTACAGTGGATAACATCTGACGTCTTTTTCTCCACAGGAAGTGGTCAAACTGCCTCTAGAGTTTGTGAGACAGCTGTCGATCAAAGTTCAACATCAGAGACCAGGTAAAGTCTTTTCTTTATTTCTGTGGCAAAATATCTGGCACTGAAATCTGTTCAGGTTCGATGTTTTGGGAAATCCACATACTCGCTTCCTTCCTTGAAATCACACCAGTTTCTGTTCAGTGACCCTAAAACTCACTAATGTACCTGTTATAATGTATATTACATTATATTATTAGTGGACAGGGATACAAGATCTATGCCAGTCATGTTCTGAACTAAAGGGCGAAAAAGCCAGAATAATATGATAGAAAATAAGAAATTCACAACCACTATTTATTATTTTGTGTAGGTTTTGTTCCTTCATTAAATCCTTGTTGAACTTTTTTGTTATTAACAAGAAATTAAATTTAGCAAGAGTGAAAATAATTGTTAGTTTCTCTACTTTACATCCAAAAATACAAATGAATGATGTGAGGCTGAAATGCAACACAGATTAATGACAGCAGTCAAACTGAAGCAAACATGAGGAACAGTTATTCATCTGTTTATAGAGCAAATAAACTGACACCGTGTTGTAAAAATTATAACTCGTGTGTGTGTGTGTGTGTCAGCCTGGCGATGTGATAAGGTGATGGACATCTACAGCGGCTGTGCTCTCTGTCTGCCCAACCTGACGTCTCCAACACTCCACCAGCCAACACACACTCCTCCACTCTGCATCGAGATTAAGGTACACGCACACACACTTATCTGTGTCTTGTTTTAATTTCAGTTTCATCTCTATAATAAAACGTTGCCACTGTCTCAGAAATTCTTGCCTGTGAATCACTCCCACCCAGACAAACTAAAACAGACCACATGAGTGTGACTCGGAGTGTGTGCGCGTTACTCAGCTGCTGTTTGTTTGTGTGTGTGCGTTTTTAGCCTAAATGTGGCTTCCTGCCGTCCTCCAAACATGTCAGCAAAGACATCAAGACCAAAGTGTGCCGCTTCTGCATGCACCAACACTACAAGGTAACTATCACTGAACAACTACAGAACAACTACACAGGCTGTAACAGCACAGCTCTCGGTTCTTTATAGACTTCAGTTTGTGGGTCATTGGGCTTCATGCAGGACGTAATATATGAAGAAGTTTCTTCTTATCTTATATGAGCAAAACATTAAATCTGCAGCTTCAGAACAACAAACTCTTTGTTGGTTTATCACTTTACTCTCGTTGACATTGCAGGTGGCAAATGGGAAGTGGAAGAGACGCAGTTTGTACTGTCCTCTGGACCTGTTCTCAGGGTGAGACTACTGCAGAGAATACTGTTACTACTATACTACTGTTATTACTACTACTACTGCATTTACTGTGTGTGAATGTCCTGTGAACAGTTACTGTAATAATGTACGCAACAATAACACACAAAACAATCATTTAATGTTAGTTAAGATAAAAAAAAAACAGTAGTTATTAGTTTTTCAGACAGCATTTCTTCACCTCTTCTACTACTGTTCTGTTGAGACTTCACTGTAGGTTGAGCTGCTCTTTGTAAAGTTCCTTCACGTTTCTGCAGCTGATGTTTCTGGTTTCTCTCGTGTTGTTCAGGAACAGACAGAGAATGCACTTTGCCATCAAACACCTGATAGAAGAACCTCAGAACAACTTCAAAATATTCAAGGTGAGACACAAACACACCTGTATGTTTCTCCCCGAATGTGAAACCCACAACGTCCAACTCCATCAGCGACAGTCGATCGTTAAAAGCACAAATTCAATTTCAAAATAATAATCAGGTTCCCTCTCAAACATTTAAAAGTTCATTTTTTAATTTTTATTAATTATTCAGCTTTAAACTGGTGCAGAGACATTTTTTCTAAATGTCAGAGATGGAGAACAAACTGTCTTCTGTGTGGAAGTTCAGCTGAAACTAATCTGAAGCTTCAGGGTTAATCAGTTAAGATATCTCCCAGAGTTCAGTACAATATTCTCATTTTATGTTATTACCCGTCCACCGTTGCTTAGCTTGGAAAATACTGTGGAACAAAAGCTCAATTTTGTACTAAAACTGGCCGTAACTCTGGAAAATACAAACTTCATTTGTCTAAGTGAGACTGCTGCAGCTTCAGACAACTGAAAGAACGTTTTGAAAGAAAAGTTTATTGCCCTGCAGGTTTTAGTATTTCAGTACACAACTGTCACCATAAACAAAGTAAGACAGAAAAACAGGAACTGCAAGAGCCTCATAAATCGAAATTTACCATTAAAATGATGTGAAAAATGTTTTTAAAAAGAGCTGTTTAGTTTTTAACATAAAGAAGAAAGAAGTGTAAGTGGAACTCTGTAGAGGTGGAAATCAATATTAGTGGCCTAGTAACCTCAAGAGTTTTCAGATTTTATTTTTGTGGCTTTCGTAATCTTTTAATAGACTTTTAGAGAGGAAGTAAGTTGTTGTGGAGAGCCGCACAGCTGAAAGCTGCCGACGAGTTCACGTCACTTTGAAGAATCGCTGAGAAAGATTTGTACAAAGAAAGATATACAGTGACAGTGACCAATAATAAAATAAATGTGTGAGAGGGTGACCATTTTAAAGGTAAAACATGCTTCTGTATTTTGAATAGTATCTTTACATTTATGATAATCATTGTGTTTATTTGCCTTTCAGTTTTATTTTTAAAGTGAAAGTAAATCAAGAGCTAAAAGAGAAACCTGGAGCACCTCAGAGGGCGCAATGTGATTTTTTTTTTTTTCTCAAACTGAGAGAAACACTGATGGAGAAGTAAAAACATGAGATCCCCATCTGCTGGGACTGATGATATTTATCACATGATCCTGCAGCCTGAGTAATCTGTGTGTGTGTGTCTCTCTCTCTTAGGGCGGTCAGTGTATTTACAGCAGTAAAGAGGGCAGTGACGACTCGTTGGACCTGAACTCTCTGCTGCATCATCTCCGACCGTACTTCCTGTACGGGAACAACCGAATCAACAGTCACATGACGAGCAAAGCTGTCCTGAACGACTTCATCCAGGTGAAACCAGCCGACACAGAAATACTGAACTGGCCTTTACACAGGTGTCCTCTGGATTAACAGCAAAATATTTCTGTGTAACAAACTAAAATGTGTCTTGGTTTGAGTTTTATCCAGATGTCACAGCATCAGTGCTTCCAGCAATCACTCCAGTTAATAATCAGCTGGTCTCTCATTTTAAAAACACTGAACTGAACCCAGATATTTACAAAGTTTAACAGAGAGACTCCAGAAACTGATGTGAGACCAAAAAAAAAAGACAGTCGGGATGTTTCAACTTCATTTGTTCTCTGCAGGTTTTTTGTTAGACTGACATTTAACCAGGTGATGTTGAATTAATCTGTCTTCAGACTCTGTGGTGAAGCCTCTCTGAAAGTCTGTCTGTCTGTCTGTAGGTCCTGGTGAACGCCCTGCTGAGTGGTGGAGGAGGAGATGGAGGAGTGGTGACGGACAGACGAGGAGAGGGACGTAGCTTCTGTGAAGCCAGTATGTTCAACAGGGAGAGGATTCGACACGGTGAGAAACCTGCAGACTGTTTGACCTCCTGTCTGTTTTTAGAGATTCCACCGAATCTGGTCTCCGTTTACAAAACTAACAACACGCAGCCTGTAAATCACAATCACACATGATTTTACACAAGTTGATTAATCCAACTACAGAAATGCCAGTTGATTTTAAAGACTGATTAACTTTTAAAACATCTGAAAACATCACATATGACCTTTTTTAGACATATTCAGTCAGTAAAAATAGAAAATACTGTAATTCTGTCGAGCAGTCGGACAGATCCATGTCCAGCCCGTCTGTCGTCTCTTACAAAGGTTCTTGTTGTGCCGCAGCCTCCTTCAGAAAAGTCTGCGGTTTGAAAGGAGCGTTTGTCTCCTTTCAGCACAAACATGTTGCTCATAACATCTGAATCTGATGATGTAAACGAGTGAAACTGAGAGTCTTTGAATGAGGAAGAGTCTGCACAAACATTTGAAACAGTCGTTTTATAATTTTACCTGAAACATTTTGATGAACTTTTGGTAAAGATGAGCTCTCTGTCTCTCTGCAGGCTCTCAGGGTTTACCCAGCGACAGTGTTCTGTTCAGGATCCTTCAGACTCAGATGTTGGACTCGCTGGACATCGAAGGACTTTACCCTCTGTACCGCCGAGTAGAGCAACACCTGCAGGACTTCCCCAAGGAGAGGTAACTAATTCATTCATCCATCTCTTCTGAAGGAGCGAGGTCTGTCTTCTGTGGTCTGACTTCTCGTCTGTCTGTGTCAGAACTCGCCTGCAGATCGACGGGCCGTACGACGAGGACTTCCTGGAGAAGCTGCAGAAATGTCCGACTGAGGACGACGGCTCGGTGGAGTACGCAGTCGCCAAGGTCAGTCTGGATCCAGATTTACCTGAATCACATCGAGTGGAGCTGCTCAGCTTTCCTGCTGTAACGTTTCTCTCAATGCCACCTGTCGGAGCTTTAAATGCTTTTTAAATCATCCATTCAAAGATACAAAACAAACTAAAGGAAAATACATTTTTTTTCCCTTAAAACAAAAACAAAAAAACAGTTGAGGTCACGCAGACACGCTGAGCACAAAGCCTGATGTTAAAATTTGGAAATGTTCCAGTTGCCAATTCTTTGTTTTTTTTTGTAAATGAGTTACTAATTTCCACCCTTTAAACTCACCAGACATTCATGTGTTTTGTCTTCAGGTGCATCAGTACCGCGTTTCCATGACAGCGAAGGACTGCTCCATCATGGTTGCCCTGGTGCCCAGCAGTGAGGAGGAGGACGATGATGAAGGGTAAGATTTTAGTTCAGAAAGGGGTCGACTCCTCTGAAGAGTCTCATCAAGTGACAAGACACCAAATGATGTAAATGTTTGCAGTCAACTCACTGAGACTTTAAACAGAATAAAGAAACAGAAAGTTTCTGTTCATCCAGAATCTCTGAATAAAAACACTCCACAGAGCTGCTTCAACATCACGAGTGCTGCACTAAACTGTTAAATATTTTTCACTATAACTCAATAACTGATGAGTGTTAACTCCCCATCGTGTCTTTCTGAAATCTGAACATTACAGAAATGAAAGTATTATGAGAGATAAAATTAACTTGCTAATGTTTGTTAACACTGAAGTGAAACATCCCAGCTTGTGTTGTCCTGTGTAGTTTGTTGATTTAAATAATAAATTAATGTAATTAAGTAATTTATCAGATAAAAACCCAATCAAATTCTCAGGCTGAAACTCCTCCACTTTGAAGATTTTCTATTTCTGTATTTTAATGATTTGGATTGTTGAACAAAACATTTAAAGACGTCACTTTTATCTGATGAAAGTTTTTCAGTGTCTGACTTTATAAAGTAAACCACTGATCAATATCAGAAACAGCTGTTGCGGAAACTGTCTTAATCATAACTTTGATTTCATTAATAAGTGTAGTACCTGACAGAGTCCACCAGGGGGACCCAGTTGTTTTCTCAGCTTGTTTAAACTGCCCCTCCTTGATTAATACCCCCCTTCTCCTCTCCCCCCACAGTCAGAGGCGGCTCAGGGACTTCCTCTCCTCCAGACCTCCTGCTTTCTCTTACTCGGTCTCCATCTTGGATCTGGACCCGAAGCCGTTTGAAAGCGTCCCCCGCCAGCTCCGCCTGGACCAGAAGATCGTCTCCTGCTACCTGAGGACGGGCGGTGCCTTGCCAAAGGGCTCTCTGCCGCCACTGCCGGGCATCTTCGCTGCTCCAGAGAGGGAGGACTGCACGCTGCTCTTCCACCCCGTATAAACGCCGCGCTGACGTCGAGCTCTAGAATCTGTTTATCTGAGGCTGCACTTTCCCTTCACTCCACTCTCGTCGACGGCCGCCACCGCCGCTGCTGCCCGGCAACGTCAAAATCTCCAGGAAGTCACCACTAACTCACCGGATGTTAGGCCGACTTCCAGAGTCTTTTTGTCGTCGTGGCGACCATCTTCTCGCTCCCGTCAGGAGGTGAATGCCGACATCGCCGCTCTCTTCTGTCACGATTCATATTTATTAGAAGTCTCACAGGAAGCTTCGCTCTTTCCTCCGGTGATGAAAGTTTCGGATTCTCCTCCCGATGTGATTGATCTCTGACCGCTCTCGGTCTCCACGGCGACACTTTAAGAGAATAAACAAAGAGAGAGGGCAGAATGAAGTGATGAGAGGATGAGGTCGTCGGGCTGTGACGTACGTATGATGTCATTTTCCTGAATGTAGGCGGGGCCTCTGAGTCGGCGCTGAGGCGGAGCCAAAATGTTTTGTCCAGGTTGAACTGTCTTCTGTGAAGCATCGCTATGGCAACAGAGGCACTTGTTGCCGTAGCTACGACCACAGAGGGTGATCTGATCACCAAATGCTCTTTGTGAGTCTGGAAGGGGGGATGTTTTTTCTGTTCCCATAATCCTTTGCAGACATTTAGAGTTTCAGTTCTGTCGGACTCCTCGTTCAGCCGGTGGCGTTAACATGTTCTCCCGTCAGATGCTTGAAGCTCAGATGTTTGTGACTTTTTTCCTCATCAGGGAGGAGAGCAGAGCGTCAGTAAAGGGTCAATTCACCCAAATACAAAACTTTTATCTGGTAAAATCAGAAAGCAGCAACAGCGTCTCTAAATCTGAATGAAGAAGAAGAAACTGCAAATTTGGATAAAAAAATGTTAATTAAAACCAGAACATTGTTTCAAGAAAAGAGAAATCATTCTTAAATCTTATTCTTAATCATTTTCGGTCTGAACACAAACTAAACTTCTGTACAATATAATGTATGTAAACACTTCCGCACAACAGCTCTGTCATAAATTGTACCTTTTCTGAATTTTAACTATTTTAAGGTCTTTCATTTTCTGATGTTTCTCCACCAACATACATGAGGGGGCAGAGCTGCTGTGCTGGACTTTATTATCGAACACTACGAAGTACCGGCCGAGTGTATAAAAGTCATTTGAGTGAACTGACCCTTTAAAGTCCAGCTGACGAAACCTGAAGGGTTCGTTAGTGTCCAGCTGCCTTTTTCTGACAGAAAACCTCCTTTTGTGTTGATGAAAACATTATTTCAGTTCTTCTTTTGTCAGAACAAGATTCAGCTCATTTCAGTTCAGTTTGTTTAACATCTCGTTGACTAACCGTGTAGTTTTGTGGAGGTATGGTTACATCGCACTTCCTGCATAGAAACTCAAAAGAGTTTGACCTTTGTCCTCACACGGTCGGCCAACAGAGACACTGATTCTTTGTGTGACCGATCGCTTGCAGAGCAGGAAGCAGAGCAGGCGAGGTCACGGCCGTCGTCTTCAGACAGGCTGAGCTTCGTGCCGCCGCTCCGCTGGGTTTTTGTGCCATAAGTGGCTTGTTGTGTGTTTGTCCATGTGCCTAAATGTTGTAGAAGGACTGGAGGGTGGTGAGTGTGTGTGTGTGTGTGTGTGTGAAAAAAAAAAACAAACTCACTTTGTTACAGGCTGCGTTCACAGCTGCGATCTGAGACTGACTGATCGGTTTTGGAGCTGCTGTGGACGCGGCCGTGAACTCTCAGTACCTCGAACTCCTGACAACCCGATCTGAAGCTCAGCGGGCTCGTTTGACGGAAACGTGTTCAGGAGCGCTGGGAGGTTTCTGAGGACGGTGGGACTCTTTTAGTTTCCAACAGTAGACGAGCGTTGGCGTCCATTCGAGTCCAGATGTTGTTTGTGTTCGCTGTAACTCGGGTCTTTATGTCGTCAGGTACAAACTTTGTGACCTGTGATCTCATCGTCCTCTCAAACCACCGGCAGCGTCACGGAGGCTTCAGATAAAAAAAACTAAAAAGAACTAAAAAAACAAAAACAAATAAAAACTGGTAACACTTGACTTCAGTTCCTGTTTACAGAGTCCACTCTCCTGCTTTCACCTCCTCCCATCAGCCAACCACACGACTGAAATCAAACCACACTACAAGACAAAACTCAGACGACGGAGAGCGTCACACGTCACTGTTCGTCAGAGTGACGCAGTCGATTATTCTGTTAAATCCAAACACTAAAAGGGTTTAAAACAAGTCGTCTCACACTCGTTACTCAGTTTGACCTCACACCGATCTCCTCGTCACCGTCGAGGTCTGGGAGGAGGCGGCGGCCCGAGAGTGGACGTCAGCGAACTGAACCAACCACTGATCGTTCTAACTGTTGAACTGAAGACGCTACAGGCAGCACGACGGGAGAGCAGAGGCTCATGGGAGTTAGAGGGAGGAGGGTGGCGTGTTACTGTGATTCATTTAGAAACTCCTGAGCTGAAACGCTGATTTGACAAACTTCACAGCAAAAACTCGATCGCTGACTGAAACATCCAGCTCTCTTTTTTCAGGTACTTTAGTGGGATACCATCATTTGAGAAATTTGAATGTGTAAACTGTAATTTTGACGACCCAGAGACGTCTGCAGACTTTGAACGAGACTGTTCAGGTGCCTCTTCGTCTGTCTGTCACTGTAACTTCATCTGAAAGAGAAAACCCAGAAGTTTGTTTAACAGCAGTTCTGGTGGTTTTTCTCAAATTCTCAGGTGTCTTTGTTGATCTGGATTAAAAATATTCTGTCTCTTGCATGATTCCAAGTTTTGAAGCTTATTCTCTTTATTGAGAGCACTGAAAAAAACCAAACTATTACATAGTGGAAACATTTTACTTGCTTACTTGTTATCGCGCTTTCAACTTTACATACATACACATTCTGCATCAGGTCTCGAACATCTTCATCTCCTACGAAGAGTCGACTAACGAGGACTGTGCGATGCGATCAGATCCAGGAGACGAAGTGTCTGCTGAGTTGAGATCTTAGGCAGTTTCTAAACTAAAAAAAAAAAAAAAAGAGTCATTTCCAGCAACCGTCTTTGTGTTGTTTAGGAAATAAATTGGTAAAATGTTTAAAAACCTGTGGACAGAATATTTTTTCATCCAGATAAAGAAAGAACCTTGAAGGATCCTTAAAATCTCTTCAGTGGCATCTTAAGTATTGTTAAACCTCAATATGAGAAACAAACTGCTCCAATAAGATTCAGACAAAGCTCAGACACGTGAGCCGGAGTCTGATTGGTCGCTTGTCTCTGGGCTCTGATTGGTCGGGGTGCCTCTGGGCTCTGATTGGTCGGTTGCCTCTGGGCTCTGATTGGCCGGTAGTCTCTGCCTCGTCGTGCTGCCTGAGCGTCGGCCTGCAGGAACATCACAGCACTGTGATACCTACAGACTTCTAATAACTGCGTGTGTAAATAGCAGAGAGAAGAAAACTATTTGAAAATACAAAGGCGACACCGCTGTCTAGCATTTTGTATTTAAATTATTTATTTTTGTAGATTTTGATCGATGAGCTCTGCTGTTACAGCCGTCACAGTCGCGCTCTTTCTATTGAATAAAGATTTCTAAGAGACTAAACTTTTGTTGTGTTTATTTGTACATTTCTGACATGTTGGAGTATAAAAGCTTTATGTTGGAAAAACATGTTGAGCACAGTGTAGTTTTACGTTCAGAGATGAGTTATGAGTCCTGTGAAATGCTGACCGCCCTGATGATCGACTCGATGGCGGCTTCAGGTCCCAGAATCCTCAGCAGGCTCTGAAAGGCCTCGACGGCGCCGCCCACAGGCCGAGAGGGGAACAACTGCAGCGCTGCAGAGAGACGAAACAATCGATCAACTCGCCTCATCAATAGTTCATCGCTGGTGATGATGTAAAAAAATCCTACATTTATCAAATAACATGTTTTGTTAACACTTTATTTGATGGATCTGCAATTTACATATAATTTTCTAATCATTTTCAGGGATTATTCTTTAGTTATTTAGTGAAAATATTCACAGTGATCAACTTGTGCAATTTCACATAATGCCAAATAATTGCCGAAAGAGAGACAGGACATTGAATCAGCAACTGTTTTGATATTATTTTGATCAAATTATTAATATTTGAATTGAAATTATTAATATCTTAAAATGCAAATGTGAAACTTTTCTACATAAAATTTAACACAGAATTAAGTTTCTAAAGATAAATATATAATTGCTATTTACTAGAGAAATAAACATTATCAGTTATCAAACTAAATGTAAGTAAAATAATCCAGTTGTTAACAAATGTAAGCTTTATGTTAAATGTAAACTGTATGAAGTCCATAAACCACTTGTGTTTTAAAGATTTATTAAGTTGAGGAGCTTCTGACTGAATCTGTAGAGGACAAACTTCTTACCTTTCTCTGGGATCTTTGTCAGCAGGTCGATCTTTGGAGTGACTTCGCCCTCTCTGGAAATGTCGACCAACCAGTGAACAAACAGGACGCAGCTACAGACCACAACACACACAGTCAGGGGTCAGAGGTCAGCAGGCGTGACATCACAGACTTCAGCTTTTCACACTTTAAAGTTTCCATGTTATATTATTTATTTATTTATTTTTTTTACCCGGGAAGTTCGGGATGATTCAGGGTCATGACCTCTGAACTGCAGCCTCCAGGAAGAGAGACGACAGACGGATATTTTTCCTGCAGAGAAGAGTAATCATCAGGATCACCAGTTTTTATAAATCAATACTCTCCATTTATTTATAGAGTCCATTTAAAAACAGCAAACACTGATTGAAGTGCCACAAAGAGATTAAAATATTAAACTATTTAAACGACAATCAAATACAGACATTTAAAAAAAAATTATATAAGGATTGTCTTCATAATAACAATGTGTCTTTAGAAAGGTTTTAAATATATCAGTGGAGGGAGAGAAAAAAAAGGCAGACGACTGAAAATGTTTTATCACATTTGATATTTAACTGGGTGACAGAGAGAGAGAGAGCAGTGACTGACGGGAGGTGTGTAAATTAAAAATACAGTATATGTAGTTTCCTTCTTAAAGCCATTATAATGAAGGTGATGGAGATAAATTCCCCAAATCCTCTTCGTCTCGTATGATCTTCTACCTTTAGTTTTGTTTATCTGACATATTCAAGTGTTGTCTTCTATATGTTACTTTTAATATTCTTTATAAAATTAAGCATGAGTAGATAGTTTCTTCTCTTTTTAAAGTATGTTCATTTTGTTATTTTCTGTTTAATGAAAAGCTATTCGTTCACTTGTTTTTTTCCAGGATGAAACTTAAATTTTCTGTTCACAAATAGATTATATTTCAGTATTAATGGCTAAGTGTTGTTTATTTTCTGCATTTTTTTCCCACCATGTTGCTTCATTCGGCCTGCAGGGGGCGCTACAGCCTCTGTTAAATCACCTGATCTGGGCCTCATTCGTCACCACATTAAACTGTGATAAAGATTCGGGAGGAAACAGGAGTGAATGTTTTGAGTTTGAGGTCGTGTTGCTGCTGTTTCGTCAACTTCACAGCTGAAGTGTTGATAAATGAACGACTGAAAACTTTCCGCCAACAAACAGCCGCAAATGTTTGTGGACGTCGCGACGCGCAGCAGCCGTCAGAGGGAGGCGATTGATCGGCGATCAGGGAGTTTACTGGCTCCGTTAACGAGACTCCGGTGACTCTGAGGTGTAATCTGATCAGTGTGATGATGAACTGTAGATGTGATTGATTTTACATCCTCGAGTCGTGTTGCAGCTGCAGATGTTTCTCAGCTGAGTCACCTGTTGTCACCTCTCACCTGTCGGACACGCCCCCTGAAAAACAGCCCCGAGTGTGTGTAGGCTAGTTCATCTATCTTTATGAGGACCAGTTTAAATTTGGAAAGTGAGAAGGTTTTTAAGAGGTCCCAGGGCCGTTTGAGAGTTTAGATTAAGTTTGTGTTGAGGTAAGAGGGTCAAACAGGGTGAAAAATGAGAGTTAATTAGTAGAGATGGTTATAATGGCGTTGGGGGGGCTCAAGGAAACATTATGCATGTTTGAGTCTGTAATCATAAGTTTCTTCTCCCTGAATGAATCCAGATCTCCTGTTTGTCCCGAGCAGACTGTCACAGTTTGTTCCTCTCGTCTTGTTGTCTCTCACATAAACAGAAGACTACGTGAGAGAAACGAACCAGAGAATAAAATGTGCTCGTGTTAGTCATCTCGTAGAAAAACAAACAAATGTTGGTGTTTCTTCCAGCAGCCGTTTCCCGACTCCTCCTCACAATCAGACCTCGTCCACACTCGACATAAAAATCTTTTTCTCTCCACACTTTCATTACGTTCATGATCATCAATATCACAGAAAGTGTTTGAATATCATGAAATCCTGCTCATCAGTATTTAAGTCCAAGTTCATTTTGATTTAATTTCTCTTTACTCAGCTCCTTTTAATCTGTTCTCACCTCACAGGTATTCTATCGTTTTTTTTTCCAGCAACAAGTCTGATTTCTTTTTATGTCAAATTATCAAATAAAGCTGCCAGGAACCAAAAATAACAAAGGCACTAATAAAAATGTACAGAGAGTCTTACATAGGTTGTTATATTTTTTATATACAATAATAGAGAAATTAGTTAAACCTGTAATAGTCTAATTCAACCTAAAGGGATTTTATTCCAACTTTTATTTGTATTTTTTCATTAAAAGTCTAAGATGCATGTAAACATAGAAAATATTCATAATTCACAGTTTTAAACAAACTAATTAATGAGATACTGCATGGTAAAGTTATATTAAATAAAATATGGTCAGTATATTCACTAATGAAATGATGGACTTTAGAGGGTTAAACTCATTTTAGTAAGTGACATAGTGACAAATTTAGTTTTAGTGAAAAAGATGTTCTGCTGTAAACAACGTGGCCAACACATTTTATTTGTTATTAATACTACTACCTACTATTTGGACAGTTCGGATGGTTTTGTTGTTGTTTTAAGGAAAAGGACAGATGTCTGTGAAAGAACTGTGTTAAATAACACAGACAAGCTGAGGCAGAATCACCTGTAATGACCGAACCTGATCCACACCTGCGTCTACGAGACATGATGCGACTGAGCCCGACTGCTTCTGCCAAATCTGACACGCGAAGCCGAAGCTTTGTGAGAAAACTCCTCGATGGGCCGACGTGAAGTCTCCGTCAGTCGGGCTTCGTTGGTGCTGGTTCTCTGAGGTCAGCAAGTCTTTCGGGGGCCTGTTTGTCACTTTCCCGCTGTAGAAATGTGACGTCATCTCTGTTTTTGTAATCCGCCTGACTGGAGGGCGAGTTCCTGAATGTAAATCTGGACTGGAGGTGAGTTTAACGTCCTCTCAGGTGTTCATCATCATCATTAATCTGTTCGGTGACATCAGTCAGTCCTGCAGGATTTGATGGATTTCATTTGCTCTTTATTCACGAGTTGACAAACAAACGTTTTCTTTTGGATTAAAATCAGAGAGCTTCACTTTAAAATAAACTTTAAAAGAAAACGGATGATGTCAGCTTGGTTGAGGATTTGTGGAAGTGAAGAAGAAAACGTCCTGTTGCCCTGATCGCTCTCTCTGATGTGATTTTATCTGTCAGGCTGGATTTACGTCGATGTCAGACGATCAGTCTGAGCTGGACTTCAGCTTGTGGTGTAACATTGAGGTTAATGTTGAAATTAGCTGCTAACATGCTAAAGTTAAAGTTATCACAAAGTGTTTTAGAAGTCCATCGAAGTCCAGCTGCTGTGATAATTTAATTTGGAGCGAAGTGATGTAAATAACCTGTTGGTGAGAAATGAAATAAAAAGATTTTAGTAGATTTACACTCACAGAAACACCTACAGGCAGATGAAGAAATCTGCAGCTGGACGAGTCAATCAGAGGAACAAATCTTACAAACCAGCTGCTTTTACTGAGAGTTGATACGAGTCGATGCTGTTCAACAGGACGGGGGTGTATCTAGAGCCGAAATGATTAACAGGTTGGCTGATCAACAGAGCTTTTTATAAAAACCGCTGCAGTCATTTTTCAGAAACAGTGTAAATCATTCTCTGGTTGCACCGTCTTGAATGTTTTACTTTGACTGAGTCACTGTAAACTTTATATTTTTGGCTTTTGGATTGTTGGATGCACAAAAGAGGAAATTTAAATGTCACTTTGGGCTCCTGGAAGTTTTAATGAGCGTTTTATCACAATTTTTGGGCATTTCCAGTGATCTCTCTTTGCAGTCCGGGCTGCATCCTGACCTGTACCGCTGTGGGTTGACACGTGTTGCAGGCCACCAGTGTTTGCTCATAATTCATCGTCATTATGCACCATCGCTGACAGCTGCAGTTACGCTGATTTACACGTCTCATAAATGGAAGAAATGCATTTGAGGACAGTGAGTGGGGAATACTTTTTACACTTTCAGGCTCTCAAAACTATGATTCAAAGAAAATAAAGTGCAAGAGGTTGCAAACAGGCATTTAAAAGAGTTTTCAAAGATGAATATTTCAGGGACCATTTCACCTTCGTTCAGTTTGAGTTAATAATAACAATACACCAGATTTATATAGTGCTTTTTACAGTGTCCAAAGATGCTAATAAAAGACAAAGAGCCCTTTAAGTTTCACAGTAGCAGAGAGCTGCAATAAAACAGGGTGGTAAAATGATTGTTATGTTGTGGTGAATTGTTTTATAATGTTTTACGATGTCAGAGAAGAGGAAACTGCCTGTTTTATGTTGGGATTATAATAATGTTCTTATTTTATTCTTTAATTATTTCATACAGACTCATTATATTTACTTCTTATTTTCATTACTAAGATTAGATTTTAGTCATCTTTAAGTTCGGGGGGTTTGAGTGCCTTCATGATGTTTCTTCCCCTGCGTTGTGTGAGCAGTTTTTCCACATGAAGTCTTCCTTGTTGACGTTGCAGTGGGATGTTTGGTCTCGCGTGACCTCTGACCTCACACGTTAACTTCACCTCCCTCTGAGGCTCGTTTTCTTCCAGCCTTCATGTTTCATACTCGACTCCTGTTTTCCTCCTTTTTCCTGAGCGGCATGTGAATATCTAACGTCTGACGATTCACTTCTTCTGTCTGCGCTCGATATCCTGCAGCACTTTGAAGGAGGACGACACTGCCAGAGAGGAAGACAGATGTAAGACCTGTCTCTCTCTCTCTGTTTATTACTCTCTCTCTCTCTCTCACTCTCTCTTTTCGTCCCAGCTGCAGTACAAATCCTGGCTTTCCTCACAGCTCTTTTAGCAGACTCTGCTCTGCTCAACTGCTCCACGTCCTGAGACACACCGAGAACAACACACACACACACTTACAATATCATCACGCTGCGACACACACACACACACACACACACACCTCTCCTGGAGCTCCTGCAGAACCAGAGGAGGAGAAAAGAGGGTGGAAGAATTTGGCCTCAAGTCCTGCAACCGCCTCAAACTTCTGGTAAAGTAGAGTTAATGTCTGTCTGTCCTCAGCTCCTCCCCTCTCCCCGTCTCTCTGTCTGTCTCTCTTTCTGTCTGGCTGTCTGTCCTGTGATGATTTGTAAACAGTTGGTTCAGTTGCTGTAGACAATCCTCTTCACAGGTCCACAAGAAAAGAAAAGAAAAAAACCCCAAAAGCTTGTGACTTAAAGGATCTTAACAGAAACCTGATGAGGACTCGTCTGATCCGAACCAGAACAGACCTCCAGGCAGCAGACTCTTTCGCTTTTAAGATACGACTATTCGTCTGTTTTCTTTTGGTTTTGATGCAGCATTTCCGTCAGATTACTGATGATAATCTTCTGCGTTTAAGAAGATAAAAAATAAGTTTAGCTTTTGAGGTACTTTGGGAGGAAGAATAATGTGGTTTTTATTATGTAATTATCAAAAATAAGCACAGAATAATGGCTGGAGAAAAAAGCAGTATAAAAAAGGAAATAATCAGCTCATTTAAGAGTACGACGTCCACAAGGCTTGTTTCAACAAAGCAAAACTTTTCAGTTGCATTTTCTTTTTAGATTTTGTCTGACTCTGATCAAAGCCGACGTGAAGTCTCTGTCAGTCGATCTTCGTTGGTGCTCATCTCATCTCAAGCAGATGTGACGTTACATGACAACAAAGACGACCGCAACACACAAAAGGAGACGTTATTTCACTACCACTGCATTTGTATGACGCGGGACAATCAATCTTTTAAAAAAGAACAAAAGGGAGGGAGGTTTGTTGGACAAGCCAACATGTCCATGTTCACTAATACTTGTGGAGGTGGAGCTGAAACCAAAAGGTGGACCAGATGAAAGATCAGAATACAACACAACTAATCAGAGCAACAACAACAAGATTATAGAAGAATAAAGATCATGATGCAACCAAAAAAACTACCAAGCTGGTGCACATCTGAAGAAACAGAAGCTAAACTGAACATGACTGATCTCCATGAGGAGCTCCAGAAACTTGAAGTTGATTTTTTCTGAACTAAACAGTCTGTAGTGTTAAAGTTTTCAGATTTTAACAATAACTTATACTTTAAAAAACATTAAAAGGACATCAAAAGAAAACAACATTATGTTTCATACAAAAGCTGAAGTCATTTATCAAACAAAAACTGTCTCTGGTCCGACATTTGACTTTTTATAGACAGAACGGTTAAAAAAAGGACAGATTAAGTTAAGTCAGTTAATGTTAGTTGCCGGACTCGACTTTTGTTTGAACAAAGTGCGGAGGTGAGGCTGGTGAACTTTTGAAACAACCACAGAAATCTGCAAACTTCAGTCGTCCTTGATGTGGCGAAATGAAGAAAATGTGATTTACTGGTTAAAAGTGCAGTTTTGAAACTTTTGTGTTCCTGCAAAGTAAAACAAACAGATGTCTCAAGTAAATATGTGGTGCTCAGAAGTAATTTTAACAATTCCTCCCCAAGTCGAGTTAAAAAGTGAAATACTGAGGAGGGCAAACAGAAACTGTTAAAGTCTTTCTGGGTTTCATTAAAGCCTCCAGGTTATTTTTATCCTCTGCTGTTCCTGCTGGAAGTCTCTCCGTCTGAGCCTGCTCATCCAGAAACTGAATATTTTCCATTTCTCTCCCCTCCCTCCTGTTTCTCTCTCTCTCTCTCTCTTTGTCTCTCGGTCAACATTACATTATGGTTTCTTATTGGTCGTGCTGCGTTGAGGTGGGAGGGTCTCTGAGGTGGATGACTGCGTGTTCAGGCCTCCAGTTTGTGGAGCTGCAGACTTTTGTTTTCATCCAAAAGAAAACGTGAACTATGAATGTGATTAATATGGGGAGAGAGCGAGGGCGGATGTGATGGATTAAGGAGACTCATTTATCATGACGTGTAAAATGTGCGCTGCTGCTCTGGAGAAACTTCATGGGAGCTGTAGTTTTCAAATCTCACAAATCAGTCTTTGTTTGACCTTGTTAGGATCAAGAAAGGTTTTCATCAGAAACTTATTCATTTTAGGTTTACACGATTTAAGACACTGTAAACTTTTGTTTTAGTGTTTGAATTCTGAGTGTAATTTGTTCGATTTATACGTAGTGCTCTGAAAGATCCAAACAACAGAATGAGTCTCATTTTAAAGATGTGGAAATTTCTGTTTCATGCAGCTCTTTGATCTGTGATGATGGAAAATCTCGATGAATGAGAAACCACATTTTACTGCTCTCTATAAATTAAAGTGTGTGACTGTGTCTTCCATAAAAAGTCATAAATGAGTGATGATTTTGGACACAAAGTCCTAAATAGTCTCTCTTGATTGCACCTGAAGCTGTTTTCCAAAAATGTCTGGACTTTAGAGTTTAGTTACACCAGAAACAACTGAATTAATTAACAATTATCCATCATCATACACAAACTCATGAACAAAGGTTTGCACATTTTAACAGTCTCATGCTGCTGTTTTTGTGTGTTAACTAAAAAAATATAAACAGAATCAGTATTAAAGTATAAAAAAAGAGTCTTGCAGACTTCAGGGGATTCAAACAATACTATGATTGTGAGTTACACACTGAAGATGTTTGGGTCAGTGATAATGTTAGGACTGGAACTGGAGTTGGATTACAGCACGTTTGAATTAAAGGCTGATATTAGTATCATCAACTGCCCTGAGCCCAGTTATTACAGTTTTATGTGGATTATTTCTTGTGCTTTCATTTCATTTGAAGGTCTGAGCGCAGGACCAGGACCTGTCAGGATCCAGGATTAAGTAGAAATGTGCCGTGAGAGTGAAACTCAAAAGAAATAGTGAACTGAGGCTCAGTATTTCTGTGGAAAGGAAATATATAGATAACAAAAAATGCCCTACAACATTATCATGAAACTGGTTTATCCACAAGAAGAGAAACCTGACAGTTTTCTCTCTCAGAAATGTGATGAAAAATATGAACAATGCACAGACAAATACTAACTAAAGATGATATTTCTCCAGCTGTAAAGTTTCTTTATATAAACTCATATTTCAACACATATTTCTTCAATCAACATGACAAATTTTAAAGCTGCTTCAACAGATTTTGGCCACTAGAGAGCAGGAAAACGAGACTACATCTTATTACCATATTAAAACATGTAAGTCCAATAATTACTCTCCTTTTAGCTCTAATTTGGTCTCCATCAACTCCTGAAAAAAGCTAAATCTTCCACCATGTTAACCACTAAAACCTACATTAGGTTTTTATGGGCGTACAATTATCTTTATCAGATAACAAGTCAGCAGTAAATGAACCGTGACCGTCTGAAACTTTCAGTCCCTCAGTCCACCAAAAACTAAATATCTGTATCAAACAGAGGCTTCTATCATTCAGCACTACCAACAACTCCCATCATGCACTGGGGCAAAGCTCGAGCATGTGTATTACTGTTATTGAGGCCGATACAGAGAAGTGCTTCAATCTGCTCCATTCAGAGGGCGAATCAGACAGAAGACAAACTATCAGGTGTGTGAAGGTGTGTGTTAGCGTCAGATCTCTGCTTTAATAATGACAGGACTGCTCTGTGTATAGACTAGTCATTACACACACACAAACACACACACACACACACACACACACACACACACACACACACACACACACACACACACACACACA
>JBAJHX010000096.1:4594190-4606659 GCA_037176925.1 Amniataba percoides
TTTTTGATTTATGGTATGCCTAGAATATGAGTTGACAAGCAGGGAGTTAACAGGAAATGAGATACTGACAGGAAATAACCGCCTGACTTCACCTTAAACCTTGAAACCACTGGATGCCCCAACATTTCTGAACTTATTGGGATATTTTGTAGTTTAGGACTGGGTATTGAACACATTTCTTTTTGGGTATAGACTGAAATATGTGTGTGACATTGAAAACGCTTGATCATTTTAGCTTTTGTTTTTATTGTTATTGTTGTTATTTATATTAAGGTTTTGTAGGAAAACATGTTCCAGTTTCTCAAAATAAGGTACTGAAAATGTTTTGCTTTGATACCAGTACTTGGAAATGTATTGGCCCTCGTATCAGAATCATCCTTTATGAAGCCCTCAGTGGAGGCAAAGGTTTCTGAGCGGTAATTTGAACCTGGTCTTTGCTGCTCTGCAGGGATGAGGTGGTGGTTGGTGGCGGCCAGTTTGTGGCTGCTGGTGGCTCTGACCGTTCCGGACGCACAGGCCAAGAACAAACCTCCCAACCAGGACGCTGGGGCCCGCCGGGGGAAGAGGAGGAGAGACGGGCAGGGTAAGACTCTTCTTCTTAAAGGAAAACACTGATATCTGGCTATTATGGCTAACTGTTTACCGTCAAGACAAGTGAGAAGAAGTTGTTAGTTTTATTCATCTTGGACAGGTGTAAGACATGCAAAATTAGATCTCTGTTCTTACACCATCCTATGTTTCTCTGTTCATCATAATTCAAAGAACAGGCTTTTCTGAATCTCTAATGACGCTGGAACAAACACCAGATCAATCTATAACGTGGAGTACCACAGGGGAGCATCTTTGGCCCCCTAATGTTTCTGTTATAGATACCTGGAAGTTGTTTGTGGTAAAAATGTAGTTTCACAGGATGATAAAGAACAAGTAAACTTATGAACAAGCTGTTTCTTAATATTGCTAAGTCAGAAAGATTCAATCAAAACTAAGTCAAACAAGCCTACATTAAATCAGCCAGAACATCTGAATCTGAAAATGAATGAATCGAGTTACTCTGTGTATCACTGTCTGACTTTTAAACGTTTCTAGAAAGATATGGATGAAAACTCTTTGACCATGTGTTACAGGTTATGGGCGTGCCAAAGCCGGACGGACTAGACCTTTGAAAATTAGACTGATTCCTCGTCCCAGCATCTCCGTGGGGCTCGGAGAAAACAAAGGAAACGGTGTGTTCCTGCAGCCCTACAAGAACGTACAAGAACAATACTCCAGCTACAACGTTATCCCAGGTTAGTGAGACCAGAAACTCAACTTTAACTCAGCTTCAACGCAGATTAGTGAGGCCGATAACTCTGATACAGATCACCTTATGAAATCTTAACAATGTTTATAGAAAGCTCCCACAGACCTCGTAAAAACCAGCATCTTAACAACTAATTGAATATGTTAAAAATGCTGAAAACAAATTTCAAAGGGCAGCTTGAACCATCATATTACTTTTACACATGCTAAAACTGACAAACTAGAGACAATTAATAAGCTTATTCATGAATCCATCTGTCAGTATTGTCGAAAAATAGAAATAGAATAGAAAATGTCCTTCACAAATTCTAATCCAAGGTGACTCTTGTTTTGTCTTACTAAAAGTCTAAAGGTTTAATTTACAGTAATATAAAACAGAACAACCAGTTTTTACACTGGAAAAATGTGAACTTTGAACAAGTCATTTTTGTCTGATAATGATTTAAACTTTAATTGTTGTGGATAATCTTCAGTCAACAGAGGAATCATTTAATCTGGCCAATTGACCCAAATTACTGTCGGAAGACAAGTTTAAAATGGAACAACAGAAATGAAGGTGACGTTTTGGAAATATCCCAAACTTATTAAGCAAATGGCCATGTGAAAGTTTCTGAGGAACACCAGTGCAAGTTTGTTTATCTGCAGATGGAAACCCTTAACTCTGTGTACAAAGGAAATCCAAACATCCCCAAATAATCCTCCAAATGTCTGTTTTTATTTACAAGGTAAAAAATTATGATTTAAACTTTAAAGTCGATGGTACAAGAGCAGCCACCATATCTGTTTAGTAAACATGAATAGTTTTCAAACACAATTAGACCAGTGTACCTTCGCATTTAAAGCAAAGTAATTTGTTACATAACTGAGTTCTTGTCAATAAAATCTAAATCCCATTAAATGACATCTTTGACTGAATAAAACTTTTTAATCAAACACGTATGAGTTCAGTCGGAGAACAGATCGGCTCTCAGGCTTCGTCTTGTTCTCGTAATGAAGCTGCCTGTTATTACAGCTCATTTGTCATTTAATGACAAATCATCACATTCCTACTCAAACAGAAGGGAAAACCATCTGTGGGAAAAAAAAGCTCGTTAGAAAATAAGTCCTGCAAAATCCCACGCATAGATGAGCACAGAGTCTCCAGAGAGGAGCCTCAAAGCCACGTGGAAACCCTTCAGCTTAAAACAATGAAGTGGGCATTATGTAATTAGAAGGGAAGGTGGTGTTGGTGGTAGTCTGTTGTTGGGAAGTGCAGTGGGATTTTTTTTCATGTAGATCTAAACCATTTGGCTGTTGCTTGGGATATGAGAACAAGCCTCTGTGTCCAGACGAGCAGACAAGCTGTCTGTATCTGTAACAACCAAACAAATCAGACTGCAGTTTACATAAAACAGAAAGTCGGCAATCATCTTCAGTGCTGCAGTGTCAAAGTTCGTTCTTCTTGGGAACAGTAGTTATGTGTCAAAATAATCTGACCTCAACTTAAAAGGCATTTTACTGGAGCTTTCAACATTATCTCACAGTCTTTTTTACCTGTTTTGTAACTCTGGTACACTACGTCATTACTTCATCATTTACGGGAGATATTTATTTTCATCATTCTTTTCAACAGCTTTCACTGTGCCAGACTTTTGTACCTTTGCTAAGTTAAAAAAACAGTTCTTTCCCCCAAAATGAGGCATGATCTAAAATACAGGAGACAATAAAAAACCACCTTGGGACTTCTTAGTTTCACAGAGTCCAGGACAACATCTTCAAATGTCTTTCTTTGTCTGTCCAATTGTCCAAAACCAAAATATATTCAGTTTATGGGGATAAAACAAAGAAAAGCAGAAAGATTTCTTCACAATAGAGAAGCTGGAAACAAAGCATGACTGTTGTTTGCTTTGGCAAACCATTAACCGATTATAAAAAACTGTTGTTAGTTCATTGTTTGTCAGTCCGACGAATCAACTAATTGTTTCACTGCTAGTAAAAGCACGTAAAAATACCGCACAGTGATGGTGCCCTGGCGGAGTCTGATGGTTGCTGTATTATTTAAACAAAACCCTGTAATTTACTAGACAATGAAGAGAGAAAAGAAAAGCTCTAAAGTATGTGTGCCCAGCAGAGATGACAGGGCGACAGTCTCACTGCTCACAGTAAAAAGGACCGAGATAGGAGAGACAGTATTTAAGAGAAATAACCTGAGCCTCTTAACTACCTGTATTTCTCTGGACGTAACAAAGAGCATACCATTAGAAAGGATAGATGACAGACAGGACAGACTTAAAATAGACTCGAAGAGCTTCTTCCTGCAGTATCATAGTGGTTTACAGTCTTTTCTACTGACTCACTGCGAAGCACAGCCCGGTCCTGTCCCGGGTCTAATGTTGAAAGGTGGGCTTAATGCAGAGGGAGGAGTGGAAACGCAACAAATCATTGCTTTGACTGTTTCTGATGGTAAAGTACAGGCTTTAGATTTTACTATATACACACACAGCAATTACTGCACAAGAGCCCGTTGATGGTGCTGCAGAGGAGGACAAGGGTCGACATGTCAGGCTAAAGATGCGACCAAAAGGCTGCGGGTTTGAATTTGCCTCGTTTCAGGTCTCTGATTCACTGCCCACATACCTTATTTGTTCAATGATTCACGCTGGTCTGCTGCTCATGTAGCACATTCATATGATTCACATTTATATTCTACCCCAGAGGGTCGCTGTGCGGCCTGCTAATACAGATTTTAACTATAAAGATCTGTTGAACTGACTGTAATGCCTCTGTTGTTTCAGGTAAGCAGGGTCAGTGTGTGTACCAGGGTCTGACCATGTTTGACCAGGCCGTCTGGTCTCCAAAGCCCTGTGTGACTTGTCTGTGTACTGGAGGGCGGGTGGTTTGTGACGAGATCACCTGTCCCATAACGAACTGCCACTTCCCCTTCACCCCCGCTGGGGAGTGCTGCCCCGTCTGCATGGAGTCAGGTAGAAACACAACATGTGGCGACGCCATGGTGCAACATCGAGAGGCCGCAGAGATGAGCAAAGTCTCTGACAAGCAGGACCAATATGTGAAAGTTTTTATTCAACATTCACATCATTTTCATCCTGAAAGTGTGCTATCAATTCTTCAGATAAGTCTTAAATTACATTTTGAAGTACATCAGGGTGGTCAGTAATGCAACAAATAGTTTCTTAGTGAAATCACATTCAGAGATTTTGTACAGTTCAGCTGTCAGAACAGATTTAATTGAATTGAGTTGATGTTAAAATGGTTCACTGGTCTGCTGGAATAAGTAGACAGTTTCCATCTCTGAGGCCTGAGCATGTTGCTTCCTGTTTCCATCATGGCTTTAAAAATGTGTTTAGCACATTTTGAATGACATCATCACACATGTTGTGAAAGTTTTAACATTTCTGTATGTTGGGAGATATGACATGTTTTCAACATGTCCAGGTTGGTTTCGTCTTACTGTCAATTCAGTCTAATCAAAATCAGAGCTGGATGTGCATCCGAATCAACAACGAATACAAAGATGTTTCCTGGCAACATTATTTTGAGATGTGTACATGTGCTGGAGGCATAAAACAGCCCAGAAAGAGGTAAAGTTTATGGGAAGTCACCATAATAAGTTGTTTTGTACCATAAAGTGCACAAATTACAAAAGTAATGGGTGGAAATTGTTTTATTTCCCAGGAGGGGAGCCACCCTGTTAGCTCAGAACATAACAGCTTCAGCTTGTAGTGATCTGGTCAGAGCCCTGGATTTTAATAAGCTGGTAGATAGTTTTGTCTTGTTTTGTCCGTTTAAATGTCAGACAACTCACACTGTTACTGTGTGTGTGTGGTTGTGTAGTAGCAGAGTAGTTAAAATGTTTGTCAGGCTCAGTGATCAATGCTGCTCATTTCCATATATGTGTAATAATTCTGAGTGGGACTTAATGATGGCTTATAAACATGGTTAATTAATAGTAGTTACTAGATTATAAGTGAAGTTTAGCCTGTTTACACTGCAGTTATCTCATCTTGAGTATCTTGAGGCTGCAGCAGAGAGGTGTCTCAGTATGAGGCACAGAGTGACTAAGTTTTAGAAAAAGTGAGTTTCCATACATACTGAACATGTTCATATGTAAAAGATCATGGGGATCAGTTTTCTACCTCCTTGCTCTTTGTGCGTCCTTTATTATAATCAAGAAGGTTGCTGTGATATGCAAACCAGAGGCACTTAAATTGACAGTAACACACAGTCATACACTGCACAGTCATTATGTGCATGTATGGATGAAGCAGAAAAGCTCTTTAAGTCATTTTGTCAATGACTTGGATGTAAATGAATCACATTAAAAAAATTTATAGTATATGTAACTGCACTTTGTATAACTGTCTCTGTCTGTATGGTGGTAATTGTAAAGCAAACACTTTTATACTCAGACAACCTCTACAGCAAGCAGTTTTAGCATCAGGTTTAAAAAATCTGAATCTGAATCACCATTACAGCTCTGATTTGTTTCGTTATTGAGATAGCTTGTACTCATTGAGGGCTATTTCACTGGATGGGAAAACAATTAAGCTATTCAGAGGCTTGCATAATAAATGACCCTGACATGAAGGTCAGTTCAGACTTTCAGAGAGTTTTGTTGGATATCCCTGTCCGCACTGTTTTATGACTATAAAACAGTGTTAGGTGCTAAGACAAGTGAGCTAAAGTTGGTCTAAGTTCAAAAAGTTTCATATCTAGATTCAGAACCGACTGTGACTAAACAAACAAAAAGACCAACTTTACCTGACTGTGGTCATACGAGCACAGTTCAATGGGATCTGTTTCAGACTGGTCTACAGCAGCAGTCTGCTCTGTAGCTACAACAAGCTGGTCTTGTACCTCTCTGACAACACTAACACAGCCGTCTGTCTGTCCACCTCCTCTCTCTGTCCACCTGTCACCCTGTCTGTCTGTCCTCCTCAACTCCCATCTCCATCCTGTATCATTCTCTTCTAGTTTTCTTTATTTCTCTCCTACTTTTTCTTTCCATTCTTTCTCTTTCCTCCTATTTTCTTCTGTTTCTGTCTCTTCCATCTTTCTATCCCGGCACCTTTTCTTCCCTCTCGACCACCTCCTGCCCTCCGATTGGCTGCCCGTAGACCCTGACCTCAGCATTGACCTTTCTGGTGACTCCCCAGTTCCCAACGACCCCAGCGAGTACGGCAAAGGCGTGACCCCGCTGACCCAGGAGGAGATCCAGCGAATCCTCTGGCGGGAGGAAGAGGAGCACCGCGAGGAGGAGGAGCGCCTGAGGAAAAAGGACGAGGCGAGGAAGAAGAGGAGGAAGGAGAGGAAGGAGCAGGCCGAGAGGCAAAGGAAGATAGTGGAGGAGAAGAGGAGGGAGGAAGAGGAGGCCCTGAGGCTGCAGGTGGAGAAAGAGGAAGAGGAGTGGAGGAAGCAGATGGAGGAGATAGAGAGGAAGAGGCAGGAGGAGGAAGAGAGGAGGAGACAGGAGGAGGAGGACAGGCGACGGAAGGAGGCAGCAGAGAGAGAAGCAAGAGAGAGGGAGATGAAGCTGGAGGAGGAGAGGAGGAGGCAGGAGGAGATACTGAGGGAAGAACTACTGTCTCTGGTGGAAGAGGAAGAGGAGGAGCGGCTGGAGGAGGTGGAGGAGCGGCTGGAGGAGGCAGAGGAACGGCTGGAGGAGGCAGAAGAGGAGGCAGAAGAGGAGGAGGAGGTGTGGCTGAGAGGAGATGTGTTTCAAATGCCGCCAAAAGAACCAGAGGAACCCGAGGAACCAGACCTCCTCCCTGCACCGATCCCAAGACCTCCTGCAGCAACGAATGAGGAGCTGAAGGAGATGGAAGAAGAGGTGGAGGAGGCAGAGGAAGGAGAGGAAAGGGAGGTGGTGATACTGAACAGAGGAGGCCTTCCTCCAGGCTGCGACATCTCTGATGTCACCGTGACATGCGAGAACGCCAAACTCACCTACTTCCCTCCTCTGTCCATACCTGAGCTCAAATCTCTGAGTCTGGAAGGTAAGTCAACGCCGCGACGAGCCGAGGAGGCCGCTCAGCCGGAGAGAGCGCCACGAGACACGAAGGAAAACTTTACCACTTTAACACATACTTAACTAGTGAGAGTTAGCAGCTTTTATTCAATATCAGTCCAGTTTCTGACCCATTTGGCATCAGCTGTCAAGATTTGTGACTAAAGTTAAAACTAGAACTTATAAATGTTGTATTACACCTACAGTCTGCTTACATTTTCACAACTTATTCTTCAGCAGCTATTTTGCTGGAGGTCCTAATTCAGACCTAAGAAGTTGTAAAAAGAAAAAGCCTGGTAGTAGCCTTTTATGAATCCCACAAAAACATCTAAATAAATTTAGTTGTGTGTGGAGATGCTGTGTTTTCTTATCTTTGAAACATCACTTATTAAATTTGTTTAATACACCTTGACAACAATTGTGACATTTTTTATGGTCTTTGCTCAGTTTCTCTACAGACCAGTGCACCTACTGAACACCCAAACCAGAATACATATCAAATCTTTGTTTACCCAGAGCACACAGGTTTCATCACATCTGTAATAACAAAACTCAGCAGAGGGGTTGGACAGGCATCTGGTTCTAGGCTTGTAAAATGTAATAGCCCATCTCGTGGCTTTCCTGTGTTGCTCTGTGCAAAATGATGCAACATAAAAAAAATGAATAAATAAGAATTAAAAATAATAGCAGTGATTCAGGGGCTCAGCGACTTGTGACACAAATAATTGATGTTTAGGGGGATGACATAATTTGCACATGGGATTTGTTGACAATAAGAGAAATTCTTATATGAACTCAAACTCAAACTCTATTTATACTTTAAAGGATTAATCTAAAATAAACAAAAGTAAACTTGGAGATTCTAAATCCAGAAACTGATGTGAGCTGATAATCTCACCACTAACCAACAAAAACACAGTTCACTCATGATCTACAGAGTGGTGCATCCTTAATCTTGGAAATGATCTCTGGTTTAGCTTCACAGCGAGAACAACCGCTAGTTTTGGCCTCCAGGCATTAATGTTAATAATCTTAAGATGATATATTCGGTATGTGAGTTGTCAAACTTGCAGCATAACAGATTCAGGCAATTTAACAATCTGGAGCCCAAATTTATTTACATTTAAGATCAAATGATGCAAATAATTCATCACAAACAGAGAAAAAAAAATCTCACCAACTGGACAACACATTCGAGGCAAACAGAAACACTGCAGTTGCAAAGAGCTAGTTTTCTTTATCTTAGTGTGAACTGACTTAAACTCTTCTGTCTGCAGGTAACAACATCAGCAGCATCCCAGCAGAAGCCTTTAATGGCATCCCCAACCTCGAATGGATCAACCTGAAGAAAAACAAACTCACTTCTGCCGGCATTGATGCTAAAGCCTTCAAAGTAAGACACATTAAACCACTGCTTCTCTACAAAATAAAAGCCAACTGTTTTTCCAGTCATTTATCAAGAAATGATCCTGAAGATTACATTTCCTATTTAACTATAATAATGTGAACAACCATCAATATAATAATGTTTGGCAAAAACTACAGAAATGATCAAGTGTTTTTAAACTGAGTGAATTTTTTCATCTGAAAGTAAATTCAGTAAGTAAGGCAGAAGAGAGAGGTGAACAAATCTTTATGAAATTAACCTGAACTAGCCAGTCAACTTTGCACACATGGCCACTAAAAATGTTTCCCAGTACCACCAGTATCTCTTTATGTGTGTGTGCCAGGGTCTGAAGAGGCTTAGCCGTCTGTACTTGGATGGAAACCTTCTCGACGCCGTGCCCTCTGACCTCCCACCCACCCTGCAGGAGCTGAAGATCAGCGAGAACAGACTGAGAGAAATCCAAGAAGGCAGCTTCCAAGGTACAGCCACAGTATCTCTAAAAGACTCGTAGTTGTTGAGTGTAAATGACACAATGCATTGTTAATAGACTCATCACTCTGTTGGTTTCTCTGAACTGTGAAAGTAAAGTTCACTCTTTCTTTGAAAACATCTAAATGACACAGAGCAGTGATTCCAGGAAACCATCTGTGGCCGTGCAGCTCAGACATTAACCAGAGAACAGTTGGGATTCATTAGCTGCAGTTGACTAAAGCTGGCAGTGACAACTGTTATTTCCCTTGGTACAATCACCATTTGTCACATAAATCTTAACCTCTTACAGTGTAAAATCATTAACAGTCTAACCTATGGTCTAGTAACTTATCTAGTAATCTAGTATCTAGTATCTAGTAATGATCGCACACACGATCAGCACCAGAATCACTTTTCATTTTTCCTTCTGAAGAAACTCGTGGCAGTGATACTTTGGCCGCTGGATTTTAAACCTCAAGTTTGCCATGTGTTCAACAGTCTTAACTTCACTGTAATGTTTTAATACACAAACAATGGGATGACAGCTGTCTGTGACATAGTATGAGAGACCCTTGATGAATAGAGCCCCAACCCTCCATGATTTTCAGGTTTTTACCAGTCTTCTTCTTCTCAAATACAGAATAATCATATTTAGTCTTTTACCAACTGTACTTTTTAAATCAGTGTTTGTGTATTTTTACTGTCCAAATGCATTATTTTGATAACGCATTTCTCCACAGCTCTACTCTGTTATTTATTTATCTATTAACCTCTAATGTTGCACAAAACTCCTCCAGACTAACTGTTTCACAAATATTTCTTTGTTGCATCAACTCAGAAACAAATTCGCAGTTGATGTTTATCTATTTTCTGTCTTTAAGATCTCAACAGTCTGGTGATTCTGGAGCTGGAGGGAAATCTGCTGAGCGAGGGGAACGTAGATCCTCTGGCCTTCGCTCCCCTCGTCCAGCTCTCATATCTCCGACTGGGCAGAAACTTCTTCCGCACCATACCACAGGGCCTCCCCAAGTCGCTGCTGGTATGAAGTAATATCTGTTTACGTAACTGCTATATTTCTTCAGCTCTTTCCTTTTCTTTCCACAGTGAGATACTTCAGTTTGTAAAAGTCCAAGACAATGGCCATGGCAGAAAACCACAACCACAGAAAATTAAACTTTAGGAATCTGGAGGCTCTGAGTGGATATATTGACTTTTTGAACAGTTAACAACAGAGGTACCACACTTGGGAAAAGCTCAGTAAATTTATCAATAAATTCACCAGCAACATATTGTTTTGAATGACACCTATCACACATTTATTCACGTTATCAGACGCCTCCTGAGCAGCTCCTTGCAGTCAGTCAGGAATTTAGGTTTGCTGATGCATCGCTTTTTTCTTGTTGGTTCAGATGTTTAACACTCCGCCACTGAGTAAACTCTGCCTCTACCTGTGGGAAACCAGTCCACCCAACCTGTAATTACAGCTCTGGTTAACCACATACACTGCAGTGCGCCGGCCACATGCTGCCGTCAATCCACCTTAAAACCAACTTCACATTATGGCCTCCAACATTTTCTACACACCCAAATCCAAAACCTCAAACTATGAGATTGTGGTCTACCTTTAACATTTGGTCCTTTCAAATTAGCTCTGAAAGTC
This sequence comes from Amniataba percoides, assembly GCA_037176925.1. NCBI lineage: Eukaryota > Metazoa > Chordata > Actinopteri > Centrarchiformes > Terapontidae > Amniataba > Amniataba percoides. The sequence goes on from JBAJHX010000096.1 coordinate 4,605,015, forward strand.
CACAGTTTAACATTTTCATCTTGAACTGCAAATTATGATCATGATTTAAGGACGATACTGCAGGGTAAACAAGGAGATGACACGTGTCTGGTGTTCATTTCCCAGCCTGCCCTTTCATCTGATTAGACTGCAAGGTTAACGCAGACTGCAACGTGAGTCTAGTTTTGGGGTGGATCATGCATTTATAACTAAAAACAGTCCAAATAAACCACAGACCTGTCTGCCAAGATCTCTGAACCAAAAGCACTCTGATAAAATAACTGTTTAATGACAAACTCGTAACATCACCACTGTTGCTTTCATTAGAAAATAAAAAAACGTACAACACTTCGGGGTCCGGCTGTGACACTAAACTCCAGTAATTGGCCTCAAGCATCCACCAATCAAAACATTTTCCTTTCCAACCCCGATGATGATGACAAACATTTGGTTTCTTTTTCTGCTCTGTCTGTCGTCCAGGAGCTGTACTTGGAGAACAACCTGATTGAAGAAATCTCAGAGGCAGCTTTCAATCAGACCCACAACCTGAACCTGGTTTCTCTGAGACACAACAAACTGGATGAGACCAGGATCGCTCCGCTGGCCTGGTTCAACCACAGGTTTTACAAAAATAGACCTGTCGCTGTCGATAATGATTCTTCAGGGTCACAAAAATTAATTACTGATGAATTCCAGCTGTCATTTTGGCTGTTACCAATAATAGTTTCATTTCACCACCATACCTCCATGGGACTTCTCTAGCGATGCATTTTGTCTGTATTTTTTAGCACCTGTCCTGACATCATCAAAATAAACTCATGGTCTCTCGTTTCCATTTTCTTACAAATCCTCCCTCATCTTTCTGCAGGAATCTGGAGTCAATCGACCTTTCACATAACGACCTTTACCTGGTTCCATCCTACCTGCCAAGATCTCTGATTCACCTCGTGCTGGTGGGAAACAAAATAGAGAGGATACCTGGTAGGTGTGCCAGCTCCACAATAACTTACAGACCTGGATTTTCTCTCAGTGTTTGTTTCTCTTTATTTATTTAGTGAAGAAAAAAAAAAAAAAAAAACCATAATGAAAATAATTGCTAGTTGCAGAACTAGCGTTTGGTATACTACAGGAAAATTTGGTCTTCCATTGTTACACTTTTGCTTCCACTGCCTCCCCAGGTTACGTCTTTGCCCACATGGACCCTGGATTAGAGTACCTCTACCTCTCCTACAACAGACTGGACGGGGAGGGCATCGAACCCGAGTCATTCTTCGGCTCGTACAACTCCATGGTGGAACTGTGTCTGGATAACAACCAGCTGATCACTGTGCCGTCTGGCATCAACGAGATGACCAACTTACACTTCCTCAGACTCAACAATAACAAGATCAGGTACAAGGCCACCATCCACAAATATACATTTATTAGGGAACGATTTCCCTGTGACTTGAAAATGATTACTTCTTAGGAAAATATCACTCTTTTCTCAGAATTTCTAGGATCTATCACCATAAAGAAAGTTTAATCTTCAAACAGAACAACAAATAATTAATCATAAAATCACATTTATTAAACATTTCTGATGTTACTCTTTAACCAGTTAACTGTCAAAACCCGCCGGCGGGTTTGTAGTAACATTCCATAACTTATTAAATCATATTTTATC
>JBAJHX010000096.1:4616028-4641131 GCA_037176925.1 Amniataba percoides
TGTTACATTTGTACTGCACTCTGGCACAACAATTTCCTTCGGGATAAATAAAGTTGTCGTATTCGTATTCGTATTCGTATTCGTAAAAAGTTTAGGTATTTCCTTCAAAGAGTATGTTAATGGGAGAGCCCAGCAGGCTCCTTGTTGATGAGATGATCATTTAACCAGATCTCTGATGGTTTGGAAAATATGATTTCCCCATGGAGAAGATGCACTGAAACCAGAACACAGACCCGTTCCCATTTCGGTTCGTCTGGCTGCCAAACCAGGGCATATTTGGAGAGTCTGGCTCTACCATAAGTTGTGCCTCAGAATGCCTTTCCAGCTCAGCTCAGCAGAAAATACCAGCACTGAATGGAAAAACGAATAGTATAACACGTGAGCCCCTGAGGGAGCAAGCTCCTGTTAGCGTTTCCATTCTTGGGAGGTACTTCTCATTTCTGCCTTAAACTTAAAACTTCAGGGCTTTCTTGTTGTGTCTTGTTGAAATACACATGCCAAGTCAATTTCCATTATACAACCCAATGTCACAAATCACAACTTGCCTCAAGGGATTTTATGCTTCATATAATACAAACACATATACACAACACTAAACAAGTAACGCCTCTGGAAAAGCATCACCTTAGTGCCTCTCCTTGTCTTTAAATTCCCCTTTCTCGAAAAGACCATCAGTATTTTGAAACAAGAACAATTGTCAGACTGCCAGGGAGACTTTATGTAAATTATTCAACATTTTTGACATGAGCAACTGCCAAAACATTTACATATAGTGGGGAGGTGCATAGGAAAAGAGGTTTGTGTCACTAAAAAAAACGAGACACTGGATTGGAGTAAAGACTTGAAAAGTCTATATTTTTATTCTCACTCCATCCAGGCAGATAGTTTTAAGAAAGCTTTGCAGCTCCTTTGTATCTTAACATTCCTGTATAATCAATTTCAGCAAAAATTGGAAGTACAAGGAGCTCAGTAATTGCTCGTTCATCTTCCTGTCAAATTAAGCATGAAGATTGAATACTACCTGATGACAAGCATCAGTTGTGTTTATCTAAATGTACTGCAGGTCCACATGGCAACATCAACTCTTTGTTTAGTGAAGTCATTTAATAATGAAGCATCATGATGAAGGAATTCCTCAAACGAAATGACGAACGGCATCATCCAAAAAATCTCTGGCAGGGTCTCCTCACCTCCATCTTAACTGTTGATGTTTCCCAAACAGCTACAGCAGCTGTACGGTCCCACTATCCTTGTTTAACCCAACGCCAGCAGGCCTTAGTGTAGAAACCATTCATGTTGAAGTAAAATATTTAGTATGGCAGCCGGCTTGTGCAGGGAGGGGAGGTGACAGACCTACCAGTATGTTCTATATAAAGACTTGAGCATTCAGGAGTCTGAAGCTAACTATCCTGGCATCACTTCAAAGCTCCTGATGAAAAGCACATGACTAAAGTCTCAACAATGCCTCTTTAAATCTAGTCCCTGAGACGTACACATGGTGTGATGACAGAGAGAGTCAAGAGCTCTTAACTGAAACTGAACCTCTCACCCGAACTGCAGAGGTTTTCCGTCGGTGGGGGTGTTCTGGGGGCCGTTTTTTTTTTTTTTTTTTTCCTGGAGAAAGAGGGTGATGCTGTTCTCCGTTCACTGGGAATGTATTGACTGAGGACCCAACTCTCAGGCTTCCAGCTGGACCCTGCTGCTGCTCTCCTCACTGCGTGGGGTTTAAACCAGGACACAAACACACCTGACGCCCGAGGTAAGACACACCCTGGATTTATTAACAAAACAACTACCTCACTTTCTTGAGTTTTAAATTAGTTGATCTGGCATGTTTTCTTTTCATTTTATGCATCATCTCTGAGGTTTTTATGTCAGTTTACAAGACCTCTGCTGAGTACCTTACAGGCGTTTAAGTGGAGCCACAAGATTAGGCTGCAAATCAATTCATCAGCTGATCTTGATTTGTTTTGTGGGAAAAACTGATGTTTTGTAAGGGAGAATATTTTAAATGTAATTATATCTGAATGAGTTAGATTTGCATGCAAAGCTTAGAGCACAACAAGCTTAATTTACAGGAATGTTTTAAGTGAACTACATAACGAGTAGAATTTAAAGGGAAGATGCTATTTAATAGTTGGGTTTTATATTGAATGCTGTGGCCATTCATGTGTTATTTGCCTGTAGTCTTGGCTCAAGTATGACTCACTTGACAACAAAGCAAAGTAATTTTCCATGGAGCACCTATTTACAAAATCGTAAACACAAACACATGAGGGAAATTGTGTGAATCACCTCAAATGCCCAAAATAACTTAACTTAATAAGTATAAAGAGATTGAGATTATACTTGTATTACTGCTGAAATAATCAACAGATTAGTTGATCAACAGAAAAATCTAGTAATCATATTGATAAGAGATTTAAAAGATAAGTTTAAAAAGAAAGAAAAGCTCTCCAAATGTAAGGATTTGCTTTTTTTCTGCTTTGTATCATTGTAAAATGAATATCTTTGGATTTTGGACTGTTATATTGTTAGACTGTTATACACATAGAAGACTTCTTGTCTTGAGCTCTGTTTATCTGGGATGGACATTTGTCACCTTTTTCTGACATTTAAATGACCAAACAACAAAATCCTGACAATCATAAAAAGTAATTGACAGATTATTCTTTTGTAACGTATATTGTGAGTGCTGATGGTGACAGCAGTGATCAGAGGGGAACAAAGGCTGGTGCTGTTCCTGTGGTTTGGACAGAGTTCTGTTTGGATGAAATGCAAAACCTCTAGAGAACCAAGTGTTACTCAGATTTTGACCAGAAAAACTTTACCTGCACTGGTCTGACTGGAGCAAGGTTGGATTTACTGGATCATTTTTTTCAAGCCTTCTTTGTTTAAGTGACAAAGAAAAACGCCATAAGAGGATAATTATCTTTATCTTACTGCCAAGTTGCTACAGAAAAAACCCATCAAGTTACAAAACACACATCAAGGAAACAACTTCTTCCGTGGCAAATGTGCACATGTGGAACAAAAGACGTGTGGCTGCAGAGGAAGGGTCTCTGCTGAGCGGTATTTGCTGTTGCAGCAGGATGCTCGACCACCGCCACATATTTGTGGGTGGACTGACTCCTAAACTGAAGGGCTCAGAATCCATCAAGATTAACAGAAGCACGCAACCAGACGATCTCAGCCTCTCTCTGCTGGCTGTGCGAACGTGTAATAGAGGACGATATATAAATCATTTTGTGAATCACAGATGCTGAATAGGTGAGCCCTGGAGAAACATTTATGTTGGCTGCAAGAACTCCTTTCCAGTAGAGGTTTTCAGAGCTTCATGGAAACACTGATAGAAAAAAAAGAGCAGCGCTTACTGAAACTGATCACAGCAGGAACTTTGTGTGCCCTCTTACCATGCTCTGTTTTAGCAATTCATTCCTAAATCAGGCTAATTCAGGGCTGTAAAACTGAAACTCATCTGGAGTGCTAAAAACAGTTCTGGTAGGTCTGAGGTGACATCAGCACTGTGGAGCTTAACAGCTACTACATATTTCATACAGTATGGCTCAAACACCCAACAATGGCGGTTGCTACCAAGTCTACCAAAGCTCTCTAGGAAAACCACTGGCAGGAAAAAAAACCTTGAAGGGCTTGTATTGTGTTACTATGGTAACCATCAGTAGAGCATTTATTCAAGTACTGTACATTTTTGAGGCACTTGTTTATCTATTTTAAGCTACTTAACTGTATTTCAGAGGGGAATATTGTACTTTTTGCTGCTTCATTTATTTTTGCAGCTACAGTAGGTTTGCATGTAACTATGACATTAAACTACACGCTACATGTGAGGTGGGATTGCTTGTTGCTAAAAAACTGACGCTGAGGCTAAACTGCTTGGCTTAATTTTATGTTTATGAGTTTGAATAGTTGGACTAGTGGAGAGGGATAAAGACAAATTATACTGTAAGCAATGAAAGGTGTTGAAATTAGAGTTTCAGTGTTCTCACTTAACCAAGCTTAAGTGTACGGAGAAGGAGTTGATGCGTCATTAAAGTGATTTGGACCTCAGCTGTTTCACTCTAATTCCAACTAAGCTCTATAAACACTGCAATGTGCTGCTATATACTAGAGGGAGATGAGTTTCTTGTTTGTGTGTGTTATCACTCTACCTTAAAGCCATCTGACAGACTGTATGTGGCAGTTTCCAACAAATGCCAGTCAATTATTTTTTATACATTTAAACATGTATGGATGAAAGTGTTTCTCCTGTAGTGTATGTTGATTTACATGTGTGAATTTGTAAAATGTATAGGTATGTATGTGCACATCAAGTCAGTTAATAATAAAAGACTGAAGTGAACTGCCGAGGGATTCCCGGGTCAGACTGGTCATTCGAGATTCACATGAGAGGCAGGGAGCAATGAAAGGAGATGAAATGGCGATAAAAAAATATTAATATCTCAATCAGCCTTGTGTAACCAGCTGTAGTTAGTGGTTTCCATAGCGATTGTAATTGTTGGGTTAGACAGTTTGTTTTATAAATTAAGCAGAGAGGCACCGTTCAAAATTAAGCTATTACTCAGAGAGCATAATTGCTATCGCCTTGACTATTACATTGTGAGAGATGCTGCAATCTATTCAATATGTTGCAGTAAAAAAGGTTTGGTGTCAAAGACATGGGAAATAGAGTGAGCTAAAAAATGTCTGTTTAGCAAGTTACTTTTTTTTTTTTAACTAGATAATTGATGAAGTGTGAACCTTTTGTAAGAGGATACTGAATATGCTTTTTAAAGAAAGAGTTTAATGGCTTAAATGCACTCTTAGCATGACGTCAATCACCCTAACTCTGAACATCACATATTTCAATACGAGCATTTCTACATTATTGAGTGATCAACAAATGTGGAAGAACACAGTGGTGATCAGATTGCTATACTGAAATCATTTTCTGATGCCAGTGGAGGCAAATCAGATCAGGGTGGATCCTGCTGTGTTGCTATAAAATATTGTGCTTGTGAATACCTCTTAGAAACAACATAGTCAGCATCAAAGTGGTTAAAATAGATGGAAAAAACAAAGACTGTTTGAGGACTGTCTTCTTCAGAATGGCTTTGAAATGCATAAAGTAAGTGAGAGACCAACTTCCAAAAGCTTTATTAACCTAGCCTGTCTTTTCTTACAGCTCTGCCTGGTTGAGGTTCACTGACCAGTCTTCTAATAAAACCATGAGGATCTTCCTCCTGCTTTGCCTGCTGGCGCTAGGCAACACCAAACCCTACCAGCCAATCAATGTCATGGGCTTAATGAAAAACTATGACATCATGATGGCCGACTCAGATGAAGACGATGATGATGACGACGACGATGATGATGATGATGACGATTATGTTGATGAGAACTGTCCAGCGGGTTGCCATTGCTCACCCAGAGTGGTGCAGTGCTCTGATCAGGGTGAGAAAATACACACAGTATGAACATAGCTGGATGTAAAAGATATCCTGAGCTACATTCACAGATACAAATCTCATGAAAACACTAAAGCCACGAAAAAGACACGTTAAAAGACACGTTAGTCTGTCTCCCAATACTGTTGGACTGTAGGTTTAGGTTTTACACCATACTTCTGTATGCAATACTGCATAGAGCAAGGATATTATTTCCAATCAAGACTGCATTTTCTTGGGCAGCTGCATCACAGTGATTCTGTGCCCAAAGTTCAACCTAACTGAACTTTTAACTCAAATTTGACCAAAGTGTGTCAAATAGGATTCTGCCATTGGGGGAAAAAAATAACTATACTGATCTATCAGAAACTTTGTAGGATGTCTCAAGAAAGGCAGAAAATATATGAGAGGATGGGGATACACTCATTTGATGCTCTACCTCAAGCAAACTATTTGTTGAGCTGTTATTTTTAACAGTTGGTTCAAGTCTGGTTTAATCAGGCCTTTGTATTTCTGCCAACAGGTCAGATTGCTGTTCCTGAGAAGATTCCTGAGGACACGGTGATACTAGACCTCCAAAACAATGATATCACTGAGATCAAGGAGGATGACTTTAAAGGTCTCCACAGGCTTCATGTAAGAGAATCCCACAGAACCGGTTTAACCTGAACATCTAATAGCATCGTCTGCCTGCACCTGAATTCAGTTCAGCAATGTATAAAACATCTTTTTATATATGAATTGATTTAGAATTATTATGTGAATCTACTTCTTTCCCCCTACAGAAAACAGCACATTCACATCAACCACTTCTTTCGACTACACAAGTGTTATTACTTTTAAAAGATTGATCCAGTGTTCAACCAGTGTTTTCCTATTTAGGCAACAACATCCTCAGGCTTGATTCAGAACCATGAGTCAGATTCAGATTCATCATACACGTGAAGATGAAACAGTACCATCTTGTAACCTTTAATGTTACTAGATAAGAAGAAAGAGCTCACTAATATCAGTCCCAATACAGCCTGCAGCCTTACAGGATGAAAGTCCCTCTGTGTGAAACTCCTACTTGAGGAGTAGAGGCTGGTCTGTCTTTGATCTAACTGATGTTTTCCCAGCTGGGAATAAACCACATCAAGACCTAAAACTCTGGATTATACTGTACTGTATCAAAGCAAACAATGAGAACAATCTGCCACAGCTTTGTGCTAATACAGCGGCTTGTCATCAAGTGTTACATGGTTCAGCTGCTTCATTCTTACACCTACTGTAAAAAATGCATTAAAGTTTGAACCTACAAAGTTTTATTTTGATCCTTTTCTTCCATGACAGGGTCTGTTTCTGATCAACAACAAGATCTCTAAGATTCACCCCAAAGCCTTCAGAAACATGGACCATCTCAGACTGCTGTACCTCTCCTACAACCTGCTGACGGAGATCCCTGCAAACCTGCCACCCAACGTCATCGAGCTCCGCTTCCATGAAAACAAGATCAACACAATCCAGAAGGATGCATTTAAGGGGCTGAGGAAACTCCACGTTCTGGGTAAGACCCAGTTTCAGCTTCCTGTATCAGATTAGCATTAATCAGTTCCTCTCAAAGGCCGGGGGTTTTCAGTCATTTGCCTTGGAGGTTTTCATTCAACCCAAACATTGCTGCAGTTAATTCCACTGATTAAATAATCATTTACAAAGAGAGAACTAATGACTAAATGGCAACATGGTAGTACTTAGTTTAAATGGTAAACTGCAGATGTATCCAAGGCCAACAAGCACTGAAACACACATGACAAAATAGGATATTCATCATTAATTTCCAAACTGTAGTTGAAGTTTGGTTTGGTTTGTTTTTGTTTTTTTAGTTAAATGAAACAACAATCACTGTTGTTCAGAGACATGATGCAAACCTTATTCTTCAGCATTGAAATCAGACAAAAACGCACTAAAACTATCTGGTTAAGGTAACGGAAATATCGCAGCCAGTATTAGAGGAACATTAACCATGAGGTGTCACTGAGATCATTCACACACCCAAGCATCCGCCCAAATTATTTCCTAATAAAGGTTTGGCAATACCATGACAAAGCCATGTTACTTCTGTCTATGAATGGCCATGTGAGATCTAATTTGTGCTTTCTACATCCTAAAATATATTAGGGGCTGTGTGACAAAATGTAATGTCCGTAAAAACACAACTATACATGTCTGCTAGCCTCTCAAATATACAGTCGGTAAATTGAGAAGGGAGTAAACCTTTCACTAAGACTTGATCGAGTACAATATCTCCGTTCATCTGCCTCCAGCACTCCAGTTTTCCTCCAGAACATTTACAAATACAACTCAAAGTTATCTTAAAGGGGTTGTTGATTTTAGCTTTAATTGGTTCATACTAGAGTTTAGACCAATTCATAATCAACTAAAAGACCTCATAAAGTGCGGGTAGGTAAATTATGTTCACAACTTGCCACAGTGCTGGGAGTTCATCTCATTAGCAAAAGAACATTGCGTCTTGTTGAATGTTCCTTACAGTAATCAGGAGATACAATGGATCATTAATAACTAAACCAGATGTTTTGTGCTTGTCCAAACAGAGCTGGGCGCCAACCCTCTGGCCAACAGTGGGATTCAGCTGGGAGCTTTTAATGGCTTATCGACCCTGTATGTTGGCATGGCAGAGGCCAAACTAACCGCTGTACCAAAAGGTAAAATATCTCTGCTGATTTAAACAAATTAACTTTTATTCCTCCTCAAGTCACCCACCTACAACACTGGACCTCCAAAACATAAACACTGGAAATATCTTCTAATTTAATGCTTTAATGTAATAAGCCTGTTTCCAAAGAATTATGCAAAGCAGCTAAGGAACTTAGGTTTGCTTAATATACCCTGTACACTGGTTATGTTTGGTGTGTTTTGTATCCCAGACCTACCAACCTCCATCACAGAGCTGAGTCTGGACTACAACAAGATCTCTAAGGTGGAAGTAGAAGACTTCATAAGATACAAAAACCTGCAGAGGTGAATACCAGCAACATTTTATCCATAAATTCTCCAATAAGCCAAATATGTGTGCATTTGTGTATTTTTTCAAAATACAAATTTCAGTATTTTTCTTACTTAGGTTCACTAGCAAAGAAGAAAATCAACTTAAGAGCCTTACAATTCTGTCTATGTGAATACAATTTTTAACAAAAATATTTTATAACATTATATGTGTCCTTTGCAGTGGCTCTGTTTATGTGTAAATTAGAATTGAAGTTAAAATTCAGGTATGTTTGTCAATTTGATGTGTAAATCTGTTGCTGTCTATTTCTGCAGAGTTGAGTTTTTTTTTTATTCCAAAGAGGTGATTTATGTCAACTGTCCTTTGCCATTATTGCAGGCTAGGACTTGGATTTAATCAGATCAAGTTTGTAGAAAATGGCAGCCTTGTTAGCATCCCAAACATCCGTGAGATCCACCTGGACAACAACCGTCTGAGAAAGGTCCCACCTGGCCTCAACTCCCTGCGCTACCTCCAGGTAAGACACTGACAAATCATTTTGATCAGTGTCAGTGGATTGGAGTCATGTGACAAACTGTCAAAGTTAGCTGTGTTTAGTTGACAGTAGAGTGAGGACAGCTATCAATGCAGATTGTTCCGATGCTAAAACAACAATATCTGCCATTTTACATTTCTATTTCTAAGCTTCTAAGCTTTGAAGGTAAATGGGTAGACCCACCTCTGCACTGAACACAAAGAGATTAAACTACAGTTTAAATGCTGCAGTGACAGATGGGTAAATAAGAAACTTAACCTCGACCCTCTCTGGGCAAAGAAGCTTCCTGATTACATGACTGAACCACCTTAAATGACTCCTTGTAATCAATCAGCAGCTGTTTTACTCCAATCTCTGAGCTCCTCATCTGGTCTCTTAGACTGAGCCCAGACACCCCCTAAAGAAACTCATCTTGTACCCATTATGCGAGTCTCCTGGTCTCTATCCAAACACTATCATTGTAATGAGGGTTAGAGTATAAATCCACAGGTCCCTTTTTTTAACATAAAAGTCCAGGACAACACCTGCATCACTGCTGATTCTGCTCCAGTCTACCTGCGGACGTCAACCTCCATCTTACCCTCACAGGACCTAAGCGTTTTTACTTCTCCTGCAGTAAAGGGAAAGGATATTTATTATTAGAATACATTATTCCAACTTCTCAGACATTACAAATACAGTTTACTTTAACTCAGCATCCTGGAGTTATGAAATCATGCCTAACCTTCAAACTTGATAACTCAGACCACTCCAGTCTTTTCTGATCTAAAGATTGTGATGTAGAGTTTCCAAGGCAGCAGATAAACGGCATTAGAGCAGAGCTCCCAATCAAGTCTGAAATACCTGATAAACTGATAACTGAAAAAAGCAAATCTTCTCTTTCTGTTTAGGTGATTTACCTCCATGGCAACAAAATCAGCAGCGTGGGAGTCAACGACTTCTGTCCCATCAGGCACAGTGTCAAGAAGAACCTGTACACAGGCATCAGTCTGTTTGCCAACCCTGTTAAATACTGGGAAATCCAGCCAGCCACTTTTCGCTGTGTGACTGGACGGAGAGGCGTTCAGCTCGGAAACTTCAGAAAGTAGAAGCAGGGAGTGAAAACAATGTTTTCCAGACAGCTCAGAGATGGAGAACTGCCAATATCCTCGTTACAGTATAAGGAAGGAGCTGGAAATCATTCTGATAGATAAAGCAACATGAAACTGGATTCCTAAAGTGTAAGCTGTTCAGGAAATTAGAGAAAAAAAATCATTATACTGATGTATATTAGAAACTGTAGAACATATTTTTGAATGCTGGTATAATTTACATGTAAAAGTCCTTGACGGGGGGAAACCCTCTAATCTGGATTATGGCGTTGAAAATAAATATGAGATCATGAGCTACAAGACTTAAATGAAATGTTTGCAGCAGCTAAAGACAGTAAAGGGAGGTGGACATTATAATGAAATTCAGCTTAAGAGCCCTTTTGGTATGTAAGCTTTCCCCGGAATAAAGCGCCTCCTTCTGGTCACTTTTTGAGAAAAACCACCCAATGACTTGATTTAAAGAGCATCCTTTCCAGTTCTTTCTTTCTTAGTTTAAAATATAAGACAAATGTTAATCAACAATTTATTTACACCTTTTTTAAGTTAAACATTGTAATTATCATAGAAGAGTCTCTATAGGCCAGAGCTGTAACATAACAAGAGCCTGAAAAACACTTTAACTAAAACTAAAACACAATTTCCTCCCAGCAGAAGTCTGTACAGCTCATAAATGATGCTGGCATTATTTAGTGCAATAGGTCACGTCATGTCTGTCTCTATGTGGATGTTTTTATTATCTCACTGCATGTCTGAATTGTCCTTATTTAGAGGCTGGAGGCTAAATGTCAGACTGGATTATACATTGTCCTCGATGTAAACTCAAAATGTCAACTTGTTTTAATGAACTATAGCAACCAAGTGAATAAAGTTATCATGGAAATTGTAAGCAGGTAATGTAATTCCCACCACGGGATGTCTGAGAGCATCTTCCTTACAAACATGTTCCTGTTTCCTCCAGTGATCTCTCCTCTGAAAATGGTGCTATATTTATTTAGTATGTCTTTCAATAAAACCTGGAACACCTCCCCATTTTGTCTCCATTTCTGTCAAAATAAAATTAAGTCTGAGTTGGAAACTTCATATCTGATTTTGGTATTTGATCAAGTGTTGTCAGATCCTATTGTCCTCTTGGACAAACTTTACTTAACAAAAAGTTAAATCAACCTTATTTGAATGTTAAACAAAACATATCGGCAAAAATAAATGAGCAAGGTACTGATCGCAAAGACATTAGCAGGAAAACTTTGATTAAAGGTTGATTCTTGGAGATTTGGAGATCTCAACTCTGTACAGCTGCCAAGCAAAATTATGAAAAAAATAAAAATAGCTATACGAAGATTGCATTCTTAGAAGAGCGCCAACAAACTATTTAATGGATAAAATGATTTTTCAGAATGAAATAGTCATCAGCAGCTCTTCAATTTCAGCAAACTGAGAAAGATAACCATCAAAAGTTCTCAGACCTCACAGATATGATTTTAGATGTCTTACACTGTCCAACAAACCCCAAAGATATTCAGTCTACCATGTTATGATGATGTGATATTGCTTAGAGAGGCTGGAACCAGCAGATGACTTAGACAGTTAATGTATTACTAAAATTTGATAAATGTATTCACATATATATCCACACTTTTTCAAGGTAATGTTTTGTCTCGATAATTACTGGGAACTTCCTGTTTAGTTCTGATATTGTACCAAGGATTACATTTTGTTTACATTTATCATGAAATAGTAATGGTTATTTCTTTTGCAAGTAAAAATAATAGGTGATTCAAAGATTAAAGTGAGTTCTCCCACTCTTGTGACATCTGAATCAAGTGTAACCTGTGTCTGTTTCCCTTGTTGGAGGCTGGTAAAAACCAGTCGAGTTATATCATTTTCCACCAGCAGATGCCACTACACACTAAAGAGTTTTGAGGAACTTCCCTTGGTGTCAGTGGAGGTCAGGAGAAGGCACATTGGGAGTGATAGGTTCTGATTTCAAGTTTTAAGTGTTGATAAACTGGCCGCTTGAGAGACTGTCCCTCTGCTCTGCAGTAAACAGGACAACACATGGATTTTCTGGCTTTTTCCTGATAGCCCAATCTCTGTTCTACCTCCTCTAAACTCTAGCACTCAAGAATGAGAGGTCTGAAATAAGACCTTATAATATCATTTATTTTTGTCGTTTATTTAAAAGGGGCCAGTGTGCGGTTTAAAAATAAATGTCACCATTTAATGATCTGTACCAGATTAAGATAAGCTAAAAACTCATTTGCATATTCAAAACAACAAAGAAGGATGATAATAAACAATAGAGTGAAAACATAAAACATATTGTCACACACAAACACACAAGACACAGAATACAAAGCTTCACACAATAGCGCATCACTGACTTGCCAGGTAAAACCAAGTCATGAAGACCATGAGATAGATAGAGAGTTCAGCGTCAAAGAGAGCTGAGCAGCTTTTAACTGACTTTTAAGTTGGTTTTGAAGGAGCTGATATGAGCTGCATACCTTTGTTTTTTAACCTGCCTGCTTTAACATATTATCACACTATAAAATATAATACATACAGTACTTGTTCATGCCAAAGACATTGAAATATCATAAAAATCTTGTAGATTATCCTCTTCACGAATCATGTTAAGTGGTAGAGTAACAACAAGAATCTTATGTCACTCCAGCCAAGAAGAGGGCGAATTCACTCGCTTGCCATATTTTGACAGACGCAATTCAGGAAGCCATTGGAGTAGCCCACATTAATTGCTTAAATCGGATCTTTTCCTTCCCTCGAGAGGTTCATACATGCTTTTATATCACTGCAGTTCAATTATTGTAATTCATCATATTCAGGGTTAAGCCGACATCAGTGAGTACGTAACATCTGCTCTGCTATCAACATGTACTATTAGATCAGCCCTGTATAAATCTGCCTTCTCTGGTTATCTGTAAGTTTTACAATTACTTTTTAGATTTTACTGACTTACCTCGACCTGACTGTGCAGATGTTTGTTTATCTGAGCTAGCAGCTGCATTTGCTGCTGAAAACAAGGTGGTTTACAGCACAGAGTGAACAAAAACAGTAAAGCTGCCAATCATTTTACCAAGACAATAAGCAGAGCTAAATCACGCAAAAGAATTGACTTGAACTACAAAGTTCGTGATAATTCTTCTTATACTACTTCCTTACAGTAATTTGATGTTTGTGTTGTAACAGGTTGTACTGTTACTGCATACTGTACATTGATGAGAGATCCATCAAGTTGTACACTTGCGGAGAGACTCCACCATTTTTTTACTGAAGTTGCTTCTACAAATTATAGGAGGTGCTGTTCATCGATGTTGGACACAAGTTTCATTCTCGCCCCACTGGCCAAAACAATTTAAACCGTGAAGCACTCAGGAATGATGAATATGATGAAACCAATGTGAAAACGTGACTGCCGTGTGTTTTTTTTGCCATCTCACTCTCTCTGGGAGGCCCCTGTCAAACAGCAGCCAGCAGACTCTAAGAAACCCAACACCTGCCAGCTGCAGATCCATCTTTACCTGAAAATGATACCCACAGTCGAGGATGAGAAAACGAGGCCGAGCTGCAGTACAGTACGACGACACAGTGCGGTAAACGGTTTGCTTCTCCAATGTTTTGTCTTTTTAAATGAAGACTCGTTGTGCTGTGGGTGGGGTGGAGGGGAGCTGCCTCTCTCTCTTTCTCCAGGAAACATATGGAACAGATCTGCCGGTTGGCCAGGCCTCGTTCTGCCACGTCTCACAGCCACACACACACACATACAGAAAATGGTCCTGACTTCAGGGCTTTTACCTCTCTTCACCCTCTGCTTTCACTCCTCTTACTCGTCTCTATCGTCTATTTTACTTTTGACATAGCCTCTTCTGTCTTCTTCTTTGTCCTCCACTCACAACTTCTGTCTACCAACTTTCTATCCTGAGTCTAGTTTCAGCTAATAAAGTTAATAAGAAAAATATGCTGATTAACGACATGAGGATGCTCCACATGTTAAAGCATGTTAATTATGTCCCGAGTTGGTTGCCGCCTCCTTCAAAGTGTCGGCAAAAAAAGATCATAACAACTTAACAAGGTCTGTCCCATTCCCCACTGGAGGCCGGCCCACAGATGCAGCTTTCTTTTGTTTGAATTGGCAGTTCATGCATCATAATTTCAAATATCACTATCAAATGATCCACAAAGTGCCACTAAGCAGTCAGTCCTCATCAGCTCCAGCTGAAACTTATACAGGATTTTATAAAAGAGACTCACCGTCTCATGTGAAATACTGAGCACCTTTACTCATGTCACATAAAAACTGATGAGGATTATTAAGCTTCTTGGAAAACAAGCAGTGCCGTCATCCAATAAGTACGTTTACAATAAGACGAGACGCATCAGAACTTTCTGATTATAATTATTTTGTCATTTGGAGTAGCACATCACAATGGCAGGAAAAAGTGGGGGAAAGTGGAGACAAACTGCTCAATCAGGTGGAGATGTGTGAAGAAAAACTCACCACCGCACTGCTGGTCCGACACCAGGCTGTAGTTAGTTTGATTACCACCAGCTGGACACGTTTTGGAGCCTGCATCAAGCTCAAGATTAAAGTTTGCACTGACCAAATAGATTTGCAATGTAAATGGTTGTGAGTTTTACTTTATGCACAGCAAAATCCTAAACTACATTTAATTTTCCAGTGAATCGACTGATTTGGGCAAGATGTTTTATTAGCACATAATTTTTGGGGCACAGCCTTAATCTCTCAGCCATGCTACGTTTCTTTGCGTAATTCTGTATAGTTGTGATGATGCAACATTACCACAAAAGATCCCTTAAATATTGGTCAGTCTCATCTTTTAACCACCATTTCCTCCTTTAGTCGGCTCCTCAATAAGTTCTTTCAGGTGAAAAACGTCTTTTCTCTTTTTTTGAGGGGTAAAAACTGTAAATACGTGATATGTGCTGGATTTATTGCATCTTCCCGGGAACGTGCCCACTTATAAGGCTGTTTAACCGTCTGGGGAGATAAATCAACCATTCGTCTCTGCAGTTAAAATAGTTTAAATCCAAAATCAACAAATTCAAATATCTTTTCCAAAGCTTCTGTTCTTTCCCCCTCTTCACCCTCCGTTACATATCAAAGAGTTGTTAAATATTTTCTCATCCAGTACCCCGTCTAACATAAGCCATGTGACAGGGCATGCCATAATACTATAGTCATAATAATGATAATAAAAATAATAATGATACTGCATAATAAGACTATAAATATGTCACCGCTTCAGATGATGAACTGTAGATGGGGTGTAAGCTCCAGCAGCTCCTCGGGTGAACTGCGCCAATGAGAACTTGTTTTTATAGTTCCACCATATCAGAGATTTTAAAGTGGTGTAAAAACAACAGTGTTAAATCTACCTCTTTTCTTTCTTAGCAAACTTTACTTCTCTTAAAACCTGGATTACTGTCAGATGTGCTGTTCGTAATGTTTATAATCCAATCGGACTTGTCATAATAAATCGACTTTACACTTACACTTGTTTTTATTTTCATACTTGGCGATATTTTGAGGCGCTTGGAGCAAAATGAGAATAGATCTTGCTAAGCTTCACTTTGGAGATAATTAGCTATCTGGGCTGGCAGAAACATTTTCCATCAAAGGAACATTGCGGTTTTACGGTTTAACATTATCTTTGACATGTTTGTCTTCGGAGGATGCAGTGAATATCCTTGATTATGTTGTGAGACTGGAAGAAGCTGGTTAAAGGCCAAGAAAAGAGGCAGAGGAGGCACAGGGGGAGTTCAGGTTTCCAGTGCATAATCTGAGGACAAAGTGGGCAATGGCAGAGTCATTACGAAGGAGAGGACCACTGCTGTGAGCCGCTCCTCTAATTGGAGACCCCAAAACATCATCAATCACTTCCCCTACTCACTGATGAATTCAAGGCTACTGAAATATCACTCTGCCTTCAAACTCTCATTCATTTTCCATTAAGAAGAATGTCGGTGCTTCCTTTTAAATATAAACATCTTTTAAGATTTACCACCAAAATCTGCCCGAGTTGAAAGGTCATCTAACTCTGCCACCTCAAGCTTCCCGTCAAAGAAGCTAGTAAAGTGAAGCCCACACAGCAGGTTTGCTTCAGGAGATATTCCAAGAACTGCTACGACTTACGAGAAAAGGTCAAGTGACCCTCAGTGCATGGGAAAACTGTGAGCACAACTATGGTAAATGAGAGCCAAAACATTAAGTAGGCGTGTCACCTGCAGCAGACGTAAACAACAGGTAGTTTGTGTACTAATTTAGCTTTTCCCCCTTTGTTTTCTCTTCCAAATAAGTTTGTTTAATCTGGGGATAAGTTTCCAACTTGTCTGACTGTCTCTTGACCCGTGTGACTTGTTTTTAGTTACATCACTGTGTCTTCATACCTCAGCTAACAAGTTCACATTACTTGTAAGACAAAAATGAAGTGGACCAAACTATGGCAACAAGACCCAGGTTGTTAAGAATCAGAAATAGTATCAGAATTCATTTTGATGCCTATTCTTATCCATCGTTCATGTAGTCAGAAAGACCCACAACCCTCTGAGTACAAACAGTAGAGATAATGGATGGATGGATTTATTCAAAAATAGTCCTAACAATCAAGACAGATCAAATTTGTTAAATCTGTAGAGGGTCAATTAAAAGGCTAGTGGAAGCCAACGTATATGTAAACCATGTAAACAAAGAGCGAGAGAACCAAGGAAGAAAATCTCAAGAGCAAAGTCTTCCCAAGAATGAAGAAAAACAGATTCAGTTTCCTGTTTGCAGGTGTCTGAAAGGAGGTTTGTGGATGCACGTCATCGTCACATTTATACAGCGTTGTCAAAATGATTCGGGTAAGTGTGCTGCTAAGTAAGTGCTGCTGTCACAATCCAGTTACTTAACATTATCTTCATTGACTGCAAAGTTCCCTCTTTGTGGCGCACATTTTCAAGTTAACAATTACAAGACCAAGTATCAAAACACAGTTATTACAAATCATCATTAGATCATCATCAGAATCTCGTCCAATCAGAGCTCTGCTCAACCCACACATCATCACATTTTTAGTGGACGACAACTCCTGCACGGTTACTGCCAACAAACCCATACAACTAATGAGGCACAAAGTCTCCCCAGACTGCAGTGGACTCTTTCAGAGAGGAATCAAACACTTAACGATGCCAGACTCACTGAACTCACTTTAAAAAAAAAAAAAAAAACACTCTCAAAAGTTGGAGAAAATTGGACCTTTACTCTGTCAGCGCTCACTCAACACACACTCACTGTAGAAAAACACATGCACACACACACGAAACTTAAACATACACCACCGACTCATCCAGAGCACAGCCAAAGCTAAATGAGGCCAATGAAATTAAAATGTTTAGAGGCACAGACTGAAAGGCCTGTTTGTTCATGTGAGAGAATCCCAGCAGTGATGCTTTCTGCAGGGAAAAGACTGACATGAAAAATGAGCGCCGAGAACCGCGAGCCAATTGCTGTCTGGCTCTGAAGTGGAAAAACCTGATGAATGTGTGTGAGAGAATGAGAAAGAAAGAGTGTACATGTAACTGGAAGCATCAAAATAGTCAAAGAAAAGTATGAAGTACAGAAATACAAATACAGAAATCAGTTGTTTTACATATTGATACTAACCTTGAGTTTTTATACTGAAGGCAGCTGAATCTTTTAAACCAGTTAACAGTTAGTACAGTTTTTTTCCTTCAGAGATAATGAGCTAAGTATGAAAAGTGTGAAGTAGCACAAGTTGGCTTGGACAAACTAAGATTTCAGCTTTAGTTTGACTGTGAAGTAAGGGTGGGACAAATAATTGTTTCTATGGTGATGCTGTAAAGTTTAATTCAGGAGTAGCATCCTCATCCACACTCCACTCCAGTTGGTGGCGGTAATGCACCAAATTATTGTTTGCCTAATGCCAATAAATATCAAATAAGAAGAAGAAGAAGATGATGAAGGTGAAGATAGAGCAGCTGCAGAAGACAAAAGTAATAAAACCACTGCTGTCTACTTATTTTAAAGTAGATGTTTTTTTGTATTAATGGGGAAAAAGTAAATTAAGTGTAGAAATCTAATACTGAAAAGTGTCTGGATGCATTGAGAATACTTTAATAATCAAATCGTAAGTTGCCTGACGATACCAACCACTGCGTTGTAGTCTCAATAGTCTCATTGTGGTAGAACCTCATTACTGACAGAAATGAACGTAAGAAACCTTTTTTTTTGTTTTCTTTGTTGTCGTCACCATAGCTGTTGCCAAACAGGAAATCTACCCCAAATCAACAACCCACAACTCCAGTAGATTTTCATTTAGATTTTTACTATTTAGATGAATCTGAATGTCAAATTTGTTTATTCTTTTTTGGATTTGCGCTTGTTTTACTTTTTTTTGTAGTCATCAATGTTTTCTGTGTTTGTACGGGCATCACAGTACGTCTCTTCACACAGGTGAGATTTAAAGCTATTGCATTAGTTCCACCTACCTGCTTTGACTGGCCAATCACCACTGGGTGATGGAAAATGTGTCACTTACTGTGCATGGCTTGTGATTTTTTCCCCAAAATGTCATCACTTTTGTCCAGTTCATATTAGTGCAAATGCAAGGGCTTTAACCTGCAGGCCACATCGGTTCAATCACCATTGTGTTGTTGTGTTCCCACAGTTGGAAGAAGAAAAGGTAATCTGTGATGGGCTAACTTGATGCAACACATCTTAAGTGTTCCTAAAGTACAAATACCTCATTATTCCATGAAGAAAAAAATATTTTTGATTAAAGCTGGCCGTATCAGATACATATGGTCATATTTAATAACCTCAATAAAAGTGTTTGGAAGACCTCCATCATCATGAAAAAGATTCTGTTTCTGTTGCAAGAAACCAACTAGTTCCAGCAACAATTTTCAGTCTTAAATGAATTAATCATATAAAGAGAATAGAAAAGTGTTGAAAAAAAAAAACATTCCACTGAGTCTGTCATTCATCTTTCTGTCTCTCTTACAGTTCCACCATGACGAGCAATTAATCAATGACCTGGTCAGGAGGGTGTAGTTCTTTCTTAACCAAATGTATTTGTTGTTGTTAAAACTTGTAGTGTTTTGCAAAAGACAGAACTTTTATTTGGCTTTTATTTCTGAAAATGTCTATTTGTCTTTTACATTTAATTTTCATCACCTGCGAAAATTTAGAGTTGTTTTTATTAAGCTCACATTCAACTTCAGGGTTGTTTCAGAGGAGTTTTCAAGTGATCATGAATCAACCAAAGAGCACAAGAGTCAGTTTCTTACAGTTTGTGTGTCATCGCCGATCAGAGCTCCTCAACTTCCTGAATGTGCTTTTGTGCTTACACTGTTTCAATAATATCTTAAATCAAGGTGAATGCAGGTAAAATCAATAAACCAAAAAGAAAATCATGCATCAAGTGGTACACTGTAATATTTAAACCATCTTCTCCATAGCCAAAAACAATGCTTTGAGATTCCAGGTATAAAATCTAAATTAAAAACTCAGTTAAAATTGTGTTAATGGTATGCTATAGGCACAAAGAGACAGGAGAGCAGAAACGAGAGAGACAGACAGAGAAATACAGAGACTGACAGACAGTCACAGCCAGAATCACAGACACTGTTATTTTAGCCAGTAGTGATCTTAAAGCAAGAGCTTTTGAAGAGCAGTCCAATAAAAAGAGATTTTATCCAGATGGAGTCTGCTGCTGAGGAGACAGCCGTGTTCTCCTCATCACAATTAGCACAGAGGGAAACATTCAAGACCACAATGTCCTATTAGACTGACATAATTACATTAACATGAGAACTTCCCAGAATTCCCCTGCCTCCACAAACACATGAAAAACGCATTGACTTTAACCGCAAACAATAATATAGATGAACTGCAACTGTAGTAGGGAGAAGACAGAGTGGGCTACTGTACCACTGGACGGGCATCATTCATCGACTGAAAGAGAAAACGAAGACTGCACATCAGGCTGCCTCAAAACCTGAGAGTTCAGGTGAAGTTAAAGTAGTTAAAAAAACTGCTGAATTACAACCCAGTTTATTTTTGCAAGAGTTTTATTGTCAAAGAGAAATTATTCTGCAACTATTCTGATATTCAATTAATCGTTCATGTCATTTGTCATTCAGTAATTCCTGTTCTCTGTCTCAGACTGAACATCTTTGGGTTTCATTGGGGTTTTTTTGTCACAACAAGACATTGTAAGATGTCCCACGTGATGTTATGAAGTTTATGTCTTGATGCAATCAAGTATCCTGTGTTTGTATCAGAAGAGAGATCTGAGGCATCAAATCTAGTGTACCAAAACTGCACCAACAAAAGACAAAGTGTCGTTCTTCCTTGTGATAAAATGTGCACACGAAGTGGCAGGTCAGTGACAAGGTCAAAACTGGAAGCAACAACAAAGAAGTCAGTTTAAAGTGCTTACATTAATCAAATCAAAAGCAAACTTGTACAACCACCTGCAACAAAATGGCCAGGATAATACTTTAAAAAAAATCACTGTCACCCAACAACTCAAACATCCAGCAAAGTATTCAAAAGACTAAGTGAGTCTAATGCTCTGATAAACACTGGATAACAACTTCGTATGTAATCAGATGTGAGCCGACAGTTTGGTAAAAGTAATGACTGTAACCCGAACAGTCCAAGTCTACAGACAGTGAGGATCCCTGAAGATGACACAGGACTAACTCACCTGCTGCAGTGAGGACGGGGAAAATGATTTGCTAACAAAAGATTGATTGTTGTGTTTGTTTCCTGCAGCCCATTAACACCAAGGCTTTAGATTTGTGGTTTCGGGACTGGGCAGAGTTGTTTCAATTTGGCATTTCAGTATTTTTCTTTTGAATTTTTTGCATTTAACTCTCGTAGTTACTTATTTAGTTCCTATAGATTGGCAAGTGTTTGTTTTCCTGTATTTTTCTTGGAGTTTTACCAGATAAGCAGCTGTGAATTATGGTTCACAGCAGACTTAGTTGTTTTATTTGTTTGCTGGGCCGGTGCCATCCAATGTTGTGTTCTTTATGTGTCAGCCTCCGTTGTTTACTGGGGATTATAAAGGTTTTTTTTTAAATACAAAAGTCTTATCCCACCATCTTTCAGGGTAAAGTTCAACAGCAGGAATGTCTGTATAACAAATTCAACATTCATTAGAGGACACAGAACAACCAACAACAAATAACACCTTCCATATGCCCCATTACGCTTTGGTCCACACACTTGTGCAACTCACAGTCCTTCAATTAGTCCAAACACACTGCACTTGTCAGTGAAGACTCAGCCAGCCAATAGTGGGACTCATTAGTTTTAATGGCAATGTTAACGAGCTGCACATTTTGAAAAGAGACAAGACAACCTTCATTCTGCGGTTTTTCAGATGGTGGATTGTGTTAAGAAACATTATCCACTGTGGGAGAAATAATTGTGGTAAAAACATTCAATACCAATTAATAATTCTTTGGTAAGTTTGAGTTTAAAAATGAAAAGCCTGGTGTTTAATGTCACATCCAATTACCATTATAATTGTTATAATTTTTATTAGTTTAGATGTACAGAGGGAAAAAAATGGAAATCATTCATCTTTATTTAGATCTTATCAACATAAAGACTCTAAATCATTGCATTAACATGGTTTCATTTTCAGCCGGCTCAGGTTCAACAAAGACACATGATACCTGGAAACACATGTTGAGCCTGAGCTAGGTAATCCTTTGTCTTCTCACTCATAAATACTGAGCTGGGACTGACGACCTGCAGACAAATTACTCTCTCTGTCAAAACTTTCAGCACCAGGTGGTCGCTAGAAGGAGTTCGATTGTGAATTACTGATATTTTGTATGTCAACAGATTCCATTTCGGCATGAATCAGCTTTGAGCCAACATTTAACTGTCCCCCAGTTTCTGTCTGGGAGAAGGAAAATGCCAGGAATGCTGGGATAACAAATCCAGTAGTCATCAGAGAACAGAGAACAACTATCCAATACCACCGCACACTGGAGCCCAGTCAGCCAGTAATACTCTCCATATGTGGCATACTGGTTTAACCCAAACCATCATGTCTCAGCTGACAGCCTAATCAGAGTCCAGTACCAACAAAGACCATCATCAAGACACTAACACTGCCGGCACAATGAAGCACCAAGACAGAAAAAACTTAAAGACCATCAGGAGCAACAAAAGCACAAGTTTTATTTGCCAAAATCTCTGCATAGAAAAAAATCAGCTGTTTCAGTTTTTTAACTAACCAGACCAGCATGTCTTTGCTGTAAAACAATCTGTCATTTTCAATTCCATTAAGGTCGCACTTATTAGATGCTTCTCAGGATGTTGATCAACGAAATCAAATCACTTTTTTATGCATTTGTGGTATGAGGCAAGGTGAATCACTATCTCCATTCCTGAGCGACTTATGCATTGAGTTAGCTAGTTTTGTCACATGGTTGTCAACTTCTTACTCAAACACAATTTATCAAAAATACTGGTAGATCTATGTGGTGTGACATTTCTATTTGCTGAAGTCTCACACGTAAACACATTATAACTACACTGTTGTATTATAGTTTTCTATTTGAAATATTAGACAGTGATCAGTGATATCTCTGCCCGGCACAAGTGGGCGAAGGGGGTTAATGAGTTCTCTTTGCTCACACAAACATACCACAATCTTGGAGGACAATGTTAGCAAATTTACAGGAGTAAATACTGTGAGAGCGCATTTACATTAACACACCAGGGAATCAGTTTAAGCACTTTCTGAGATTTTTAGAGGTGGATAAAGACCGTTTATATGCATTTACCCCACAATTCACCCATGAAGTTTAACTAAACTCAAGTCCTTCTTTACAATCTTGTTTTTCCAAATGTTATTTACAGTTGAGGGTTGAGATTGATCTTAGATCTACAAACTGAGTGCTTCTGTCTGTCTGCTTTAACAACAATATTAATACAGACCTGGCCACCCAACCCAGTCTTTCGCGGTTGTAATCTATTGAAGGACCCTCGTCCTCTGGATGCAGTTTTGTTGGAGTAGAGAACTGACAGTAAACGTCACGCTGGGATAAGAACTTCCAGGCATGAAGGACTCTTTACAGTAAACAGTCAGCGGCTACAAACAAACAGCAGACCTTGAGCTGTCCATAACATGACATGAACCAAAGATCCAGTATAATTCACCACAGCTGAATTCAATGGCTCTTGATGAAGCCTGAAGCGGTTAAACCAAGAATAAACCAGCATAGAACAAACCTTGAGACTGCAAGGCCTCCTTTTGGTCTGGACAGAATTTTAATACTTATATTCCTGAAGGCGAACCGATATCTTGAACTGAGCATGGAATAAAAACTAAGCAGGAAGGAATACACATTCAACTCAGCATGTGGATTTTCCAACAAGGACAAAATTCTGGCATGAGATCACTGTCATATCAAACTTATCGGCAGGTAATTGAAAACATGCTCCATTCGAAGTCTGACATCAATTCATGCACCTACACTTGTCTCAACCCAACGGCAATTTATCACACGTCTTACTGAGAACTTGTGTTGCATGACAGAGTCGTATGTGCAACACCAAACCTTAAATCCTGGCCTTCCTCCCCATGCATCCTCAACATCTGCTCTGCATCTGGCTTTGACAACAAGAACCATACCTAGACAGAGGGCATGCTGCAGTTTCCAGCATCGGCTCTTCAATACAGATTCACTGATACGACACATAGCAAGCAAACGAACTGTCAAAGCAATGAGCATCAAAAAACACCTGTTCATATTTTTCTGACAGATTTAATTTTATCTGAACACGAGACTGCCTTTAATTAGATCCCTGTGCTTTTAAGATTATTATATCATATTTATGGTCTTAGATAGGAATGTGCCTTAAGTTACATCCATTAAACTAAAGTTAGTAAATTAAAGGGAATTAAATGCTGCTCAGTTTAATGAGCGATGATGTCAAAAATAAAAGTTCCCTAGACAAAAAAATGAAACAAAATTAAAAACTGCTCTATAAAATATCAAGTGTATACAGATTAAACAAGGAAACATTTTTAAATGTGCAGAAATACAATACAATCTTTGTCTTTCCCAAGCTCTGGAACGAAACAGAAATGTTGTAGAAATTAAACACTAACCTGCTGTTTCTAAAACTAAAGTGGTGGTCTCCTTGCGGAGGCTGCAGTTGTTCTGTTTTAACCATCAGGTCGTCCTCGGATCCTCTGGGACTGAATTCCAAGGCCGAATGCCAGTATGTGAACCAAAGCTCAGCATGAGGAAAAACACTCACTTCTACAGTAAATAGGAAGACAGAATACTTCTCCTGCACAACAGTTTACTTCCAAAAGATTATAGGAAAAAAAGAATAGAGTAATACAGATCTGAATCTATTTTAACAATGTAAAACAAGAAACTCAACCTCTGAATCAACATCAGTGGTGTGAGCATTTGGTCAGATGCTCACTGTGAAAACAATAAAAAAGATATAAGATAAAAGATTAAAAAAAATAAAAGATAAGTCATACAAGCACCAAGACTAAAATTAAACTAAAATTTCTTAAATTTAAAAAACAAATTTTAACACTGCCCAATAAATACTCGCTCAAAAAAAACAAAAAACAAAAACGCATGAGCATGCAGGTTATGTCCATTTCATGTCAGTCAGTCCAGGTTCACTTTTGGACATCAGCTGCAGTATATATCCATGACTGTTTCCATATCTAGACATCCAGCCAAATTTCTTTATTTTACAGCTGCACAGCACACTAAGACTACCATATTTTTCTGACTATAAGGCGCACTTAAAATCCTTAAATTTTCTCAAAAATCGACAGTGCGCCTTATAATCTGGTGCGCCTTAAGTATGAATTCTGGTTGTGCTTACTGACCTCAAACCGATTTTATGTGGTACACGGCGCTCAGAATCATTCATAATGTTTTACTACGACTTTGGTAAACTATGAAGCTGCGCTGCTTGATGGATT
>JBAJHX010000096.1:4641231-4664510 GCA_037176925.1 Amniataba percoides
CTCACGGAGTGATACGTACTGTGTGTAATGCACCTTATAATCCGGTGCGGCTTTTATATGAAAAAAGATCAAAAATAGACCATTCATTGACAGTGCAGAAAATACAGTAATCTAATATTTTGTTAAAAAACAGTAAAATTAGAACGTTTTTTTAATTGTCAGCAATTATCAATCATTATCAGCAAAACAAAGCAGCAGCACCTAAGAGTTCTGGTTGATCTACAAAACTTTACTTAACGTGATTATAGAAAAACACCTGGCTCTTCCACAGTCTTCACCAGCAAGTCTCTAATTCTGTCTGACATTTGATTTGGGGCAAATAGTGTGGAGAGGCTCTATCACTGTAGCAGGAGCTTTTATACAACATAATTTACAGTAAGTACCTTTTAATGTTTATTTATTTCTATCAGAACTTGTTTGCTAAAAACAAATCTGCCAAACACTGTTAATAATTGTTGTACATGGCATAAAACTATAGGCTATAAGAAACTTAAGCTAAAAAGGCTAAAATTACATAAAGCTAAAAATCTAAACTAAGGTGCATAGATGGTGATCATTTTCTGCTGGCCAGTTTGATTAGTTTCACAAGGAGGCTAATCAGGGAAAGTGACGATGATGGTTTTGCATCAACTATTTAATTTGAAAAACATGTAACACTCATTACATAACATGTCTCTGAGCTAAAATAAAAAACCTCACTGTCAAGCCTGGAGTTGCTGGCAGCAGCTTTAAGCTAGCGGGTGGCTATGTCAAAACACCAAAACACACAGCTCTCAGCGGTGGGTTAATACATCATGTCAGTTGTCAGCCAGACCAACGCAGACCAAAGCTGTTTAATGTCTAGCCAGGTGGTCCACGGTGTTGAAAGCTACTCTGCAGTCAAATGGACATTTGTGTGCGGAGTAAATTCCTTGACGTATGTTGTTTTGTCTATCCTGACTTCAGACTGCCGTTATGTATCACTAGCTTACACCTGTCACCCTAAAAACCCAGCTCACCGTCTGCCACAACCACAGCTGTCAGAAGAAATAAGCTAGAAAAAAAGTTTACCTTTATAATGGTGGCATTTACATGAGAAAAAAGTGGTGGGTTTGGAGCAGGCAGCCCCAAGGATTACAAAAACACAAGTTAACTGTTTTTACAATTTTGCTGAAAAATTACAACGCAAACCTACTCTGACAAAAGAAATAAGTATCTTTAATGGTATATTTTTTGAGGATTTTTTCATCTGGACCAAGGCCCTGAGCGCAGACAGTGTTATTTGTTGTAAAGACTGTGAAGCCATTTGACATAAACTTGTGATTTTAACTGTATAAAAAAGCAACTTGACTAGTAAATAGTCCGAATGGAACAAAAATAGGATACCAGAAACACTGAAGTTATACGATGTTTGGGTGTTAGACAAAATGGGCTGCTTCCTCTGCTCATCACCAAAAATAAGACAATTATTTCATTACCTTCTTTCTACTGAATTAATGTAGACAATATAAGAGATCAAATGAATACCGTTGGTCAGTTAATTATGGAAACGTCATGGACAACATTAAAAATACTGTTACTGCTGCATCAACTACTGTTCTCATTTTTTAAAGCGAGGGGTGCAACAAATTCCTTTCATTCTCTGTTGAATAAATCAATGATGCCTAATATTTCCTCCTTCTATCTCCTGTTCCTCTTGGCCAACAATCCTGAAGATGTTTTTCTCCTTTAAAAAGTTCTGTTTACGATTCTGTTTACCTTGTGCATGTTTCCCCTTAAACAGAGGAGACACTTAAAAGGCATGTTATATAACCGCTACAAGGATGATCCTCAACTTTATGCCTCATTCAAGCCTCAAAACAAGGCAACATTTTAACTAACTGCCTGGACTCTATAAAGAACTTGATGACTGATAATTTCTTACACCTCAATGCTCTCACCTCAGCTCCTCCCAGCCTCGCCCCTAAGAAAATCTAAATGTCACTTTCTCACTGTCAGCCTTCAAGTCTGGACCAACATGTAAAGTGCTTGATTTGTTCCTATTTTTTGGTTTGGCACTGAAGTAGTGAAACATGCAGCTTTTATTTTGAAGTAGTCACAAAAAAAAACCCAAAGTATTCATCATAGAGGTTTGAACTGACTGATCATTCATCATTCCTGCATCTACAACAGAATCGGCCATTATTGGCATTTTGTATAGTGGATCCATTTCAAATACTGGAAGAAGCAAAGAAAGAACAGAGAGCAGCAGCAGTGAGGTGTTAGATGAAGAGTTGCAGACGACAAGCTGCACGCTTCCAAGTTCTCCTCAGCGTAACCAACTCTTGTTACTGTTCCCTACTGTTTGGAAACTGCAAAGGTGTCATTATGCTTCAAACAAACTAGTTTCTACACCGTCATCAGACCACATCAAAAGGCTTAAGTGTTCCTACCTTTTTTGTAAAACCACCGAATTGAGAGACACACTTTCAGAAAAACTCTTCTTGGAAGCATTTGTGATGTTGCACAGTGTTTTTATAACTGGATCACTTTTTTATTTAAAACAGACAAACGTGTAAGCTGGTAATAAGATGCACATTCCACCTGCCAGTCTCAAGTTATTCCTCTAAATGAATACCAAATACCAGAGACCACAAAGACATGCACTACCAAAGATAGACTTCAAAGATGATTAGGTGGCCTTTTGTATTTCTGATTTGGGCATCTTAACTGACTCTATCAAGACCAAGTCCAGTCCAGCCTGGACCAGCTGTTGTGGTTAGTCAGTGGATAAAAATCTGAGTTTACAGTCCTTATTGTTGCTTATTTATCCATCCAGAATCCACATTTAGCATGTTTCTTTTCCGTTTCATGCCTTTCCAGGTCAAATTTCAGAATAAATGAGAAATGCTAATTATTCGGTGTACAAAAACAAGGATTTTCAAACTCCAGCCTACTCATGGTCACAAACACATCAAACAACTCAACTTGACTGGAATAATGCGCATTTTGTGTGTTGTTGTGGGTGGCTTTTCCCATTGACTTACTTTATTGTGTATTTGAATACCAGTGAAACCACCCTGACAGCTCAAACTCTGGTATAGAAAATTAGTGACAGTAAAAACATTCTCCAGTTGCTGGCCCTTTTCCCAGAGTCATAAAAGTTTAAAGGTGTTCATAATTGCTAACACACC
Organism: Amniataba percoides; assembly: GCA_037176925.1. Taxonomy (NCBI): domain Eukaryota; kingdom Metazoa; phylum Chordata; class Actinopteri; order Centrarchiformes; family Terapontidae; genus Amniataba; species Amniataba percoides. Next base: position 4,644,384 of record JBAJHX010000096.1, read on the forward strand.
TGTAACAGTCTGGGCTCATGTTCCTTGGATGTTTATATCTGGGCCCCCTTCTTTTTCCTCTCCTCTCAATGCTGAAATAGTCACATGTTTTCTATTTAACTGTTTTGCCTTTAAACTTTTTAGTCTTTGGTCTTTCGCTCTGCTTGTTTATAGAGAAGTACTGTCTCTTGTCGTTTTTCTTCCCCTTTCATTTCACCATGTCTAGGGACAACACAAAAAAAGCAAATTCTTCAGAACTGCTCTGGGGAAGCCCAACATCTCTCTGGTTTGACAACCAAGGTTGAAATCAACCCAAGAACAGCTAGACGTCAACAGCTGTTGAATAGACTGAGTGTGAACTGAGTCTCTTCATTTCTATTACTGAGAATCTCTTGGCCTCTTTGATTTGGAAACTTCTCCCATTTTTTTTCTTTGCCATTTTCCAGTAATCCTGTTTCTGATTCATTTTTGGCATTTTTTTTGTGTTTGTCATATTAGCAGTTATTTATTGATGTGTTATTGCCTGTACAGCACTTCATAATTCCTCTGAAAAGCAAGCCTATAGAGGCACTGATTAAAGAGATGAAAAGATATGAGATATGAATTGTCCAGAATCTGCTGACAATATCTAAAATTGTTGTTCTGAGTTCATTCAGACCGCTGAGAACCTGCTCACCTTTTGATATCATCTTTAGGAGCATTTTATTCTGTTCATCAGTGGCAGGACATTTCAAAAGTATGACCAAGAGATACTTATAGTCCTTCACTAACGACAGCAACTCACTCTCACTCCAAAGGGGGCAAATTCAACATTTTAGAGCAGAGAGTAATCATCTCAAAGTTGGTGCCAATTTCCATCCCGGCTACTTCACACTTGGAAGCAAATTGCTACTGTACCACGGCATGACGTCAGGCCTTGGAGTATTGTTAATGAAGAAGCATTTGGGCCTGAAGGTCTCAAACTCTAAGTCATTCTACATTCCAGCAATCACCTGTGATCAAGAGCTTTGGGTGGCGGTACAAATCAACCTGAGAGATGGCGTGAGGCCTTGAAGTCCAGAATAACTTCAGAGATTAACTATTGAAAAGTGTCAAATGTTGTGGTTTGGGGATCCATTTCAAACGTTTCCTTCTTTGGGTTTCTAAAAAAGTACAACTAGGAGAAGACTTTGGGTTAGACCCAGTAGACATTGAAGGGACTCATATCCAGTCTGGGAACAGCTCAGAATCCCCATGAAGAACTGGAGGATTTGGCTGAGGAGAGGGACGCTTGGGCTACTGAAGGGTCGTATTATGCAAGTTTGTGCAACATGTTGTTGGACCACAACGGAAATTAAAGTGTTTATAGATGTTCTAAAGACAACACTAAAAGAATGTGAAGTGACAGGGAATGATGCAATTATGTTTATGGGGAAAACTGTGTATATTTTAAGACAGTCTCTTCTGAAAGACAATCAAAATATTATGCTTACATACCCTGGATCCTTTCGCAACATGAAATGACTGGCTAATCACAGTATGATATGGGTACAGCAATGGTTTGACATTTGCAGACAAGCATTTAACACACAGGTCACAGGAATACACTGGCAACAATGAACAGCAACAATCAAAGGCAATAAAAGCAATGCCAAAAAATAATCTTTAAAAATTTTTAAAAACACATCAGTCTAAAAAACAAGTTCACCAGAAAAGTAAATTTACCAAATCTGATCCTGCCCCAGTGTGCAATGTTGGTTATTTGTGTAAAGTCTGGATGAAACGATCTTACAAAAATAAAGCCTGTGGGCCTAAAAAAAGAATGATAAGGCTGAACTTACAAGAAAGTATTAAACTAGTAAGCATTTTGACTTTATGCCAGCAAATATCCAGGTTCCTGCCAGGTAATGGAAAATCTGTTTTGTTTTCAGGCATTGTTGATGATGATGTGTGCCTTTTTACACACAGATGTTGCCAAAACCATAAAGACCCAAGATTATTAGATCTAAATGTGGGTAAAAACTATGCAGATGAGAAATCTCAAAATTGATGATGTCTTTTTAAACCCTGCATAGTTATCCTTTATGAGAACTGATTGCAACACGCATACTGCTATGGTGCACCACCACTCTGTCACTGAAGATTATGAACATAATCTCCTCATAATCTCCTTAAATAATGACAGATTATCATTAATTACTTTATTTCTACCATTGGGAATACAGGTGAAAAGGTCAAATTCATATGGGTGAGGGAGTGTTGACAATGGTAAATTCTTGCTACCACTAATTTTCTATTTTTGCCCATTTCAGTTATTAAAGTCAATATAAAGCTTGCACAAGCTGGGACACTGTTGGTGTGTTTCTGTGAAGTTTTGTAAGACAACCAAATGAATGATACATATCAGAAAGCAGAGAGGAAAGTCAGAAATATTCAAAGATGAGAAGCATCTGAACTTCTGATCAACATTCTCATTCATGACAACACAACATCAGGAAGGAAGCAATAAGGAAACCAAATGCTGCTGCTGGAGGGACTGCCCTGGTTCTGGTCTCACGATGAGAGTCCTCAGTTGGTTTAGAAAAAGCATCTTATGTCACAAACACAGATTCACGTGCTGCTGATGTAACTATATTCAAAGAGGATGCTCATTTAAAACTAAGCTCTGTGTATAGTGCAACATATGCATCTGTTCATGCATGCAATCCTGAAAGCTTCCATGCTTCATGTAAATGAAAAACATGTTAACTCATTAATACATCCAGCTTGGATAAAGACACACTTAATTTGCATATTTTACTTGTTCACATTACTTCACACCAGTCCTTACAGTAGAGAACTTCTTCCTTGATATAATAAATTAAAGTAAAACCCATCATAAAGTTTTTGAATAAGCCTCCACAACAGGCTCAGTGCTGTGATGTGTTGTGATGATTATCCAAGTTTAAGAAATTATACTGGAGGTAGGAACACCTTTCTTTCAAAAGACTTTCCCCAATTTGTGCTGGTGGTTGAGAGAACTAAAACCTGCTGAACTACCAAACAGGATTCCTAAAATTTCCTCTATGTCCTCTTAAACATCCTTGGGAACCACAAGAACCTCTTTAAGGGCGCTGTTCAGTATCCATCAAATGATTTAACCTTGACCTTTCTCAATTGCCACTTAAACCAACTAAATGACTCCAAGAAAGTCCTTAGTGACCACTAAAATAGCCGCAATGGCCACCAAAACCTCTTGAAGTGCCCTAAAACCTCATTGACACCCACTAGACCCTCTTTAGGAGTCCCCAGTCTAGACTCCTATTTGTTGTGAGACATATAATCTTGCTTAAAGACTGAACTAAAAAAAAAAAAAAAAAAAAAGGAAAAACACTCAACGGATCTGTTTCAGCTCAAATTGAATGCCTCCCCTCTCAAAGTTATATTAAACCTTGACTTGAAAAATGTAAAAAGCTTTGTGCTGACTCATGGGAACTATGTGGCCAGTACCACATAGTCCCAGTACTTTAGTTTGGTCAGTATAACCATGTATTCACATTACACTTAATTGCATTGTCCTAATTTTAGAGTCATTAATTGATAATTTCAAGGAGATTAAAGCACATAAACCCCAACCTGAAACATCAGTCACCCAGAAAGCAACTGACTATTGGTCAGTGCAAAATAATCACATAAATTTTAGCCTATAATCAGTGTCTGCGTGACGGCTGCTAAATGTGTTGTCTGACCAACGGCTGAGAGAAAAACAGAGCCAGAGAAGAAGAAAAAAAGCACTCATCGAGCCTAATGAAAGATAGGTTGGTTATTACGAGTCATTACTGAGTGGCCGGGCAAAGACCACAGACATTCCTCCTGACAAAACACACTCACTGTGGTTGTCAACTTTCAATTTTTCTGCTTTCTCTGCACTTTCTGGTGTGCATATTTTTTCCCATACACATTTAAGGGACATTTATCAGAAAAAAATGACACTTTATTCTCTCTTTGATTCTTTGTCTTTTTCCACATGTGCAGTCTCCTTGGTGTGTCTGCTTCTTTCTGTCTCGTCTGTGTGTCTGTCTCTCTCTCTCACTGGTGGGTGGTCAGGAGAGGGTTAAGTGCTCTCCCCTATAAACTCTGCTTTAAGAGTCTGCTGGAAGCTACTGGTTCAGCCTTTAAATACAGTCATTTGACACATCCCAACAGGGGCTCGTAGCAGAGAGCAGCTGCTGACCCAAACTCAGGCTTTGAGGCAAGCTGGTGTGTCGGCGTCACGCTGCTTTGGACAGCATGAAGGCTCTCTTATTCACCTGTATGCTAGTGCCGTGGCTGGTGGCAGCCTCGGCCAAGAGGTTTGACCAGGACTCACAGCTGATACCGGGATCTCTACCTGGCAGGGAGCTGAGAGGATACTTCAGTGACCACTTGAATTCAAGGAGGGCTAGGGTAAGAACTTTATTATTTATATCATGCTTCTGCTATCATATGTTGTCTTAATATAATCTGACAAATGCATTTATTCAGATTATGCTTTGTAGCAAGAAAATAGTTTCTATCAGTAGCTTGTTTTTGCTGTTTATTTGCAGCATGATTTCAAAGGACAATTCTTATACTTGTGATTATCGCTTTTACATAATAATTCCCAATGTTGTATTGATGTTAGTAAGGACAGATTTTCAAACAAATAAAATAAGAAACACTGGTTATAGATTTAAAAGAGAAAAAAAAAAAGAAAACAAACAAAAGAAACAAACATCCTGCTCTTGTTATTGTAATTATTAGAAGACACACTGTAAAGATTTTGGTAAGACTGGAAAACATGTATAATAAATAATTGTGCTGACATAGTAAAAAAAAATATATATGATTAAAACTGCTAAAAATGATAAGATATGAAGACTGAAACTGTCAGCACTTAACCTCACTGTCCTCCTCTAAGAGATAACAATTAATCCCACTGAGTTTCAGCACACATGTAGAAACTTTACTGAGTGCAACTTGTTCTTCCACCAGACAAACCAAACCCTGGATTGACCACACTAACCTTCAAGTAACCACACTAACCTCTACTAAGAACTATCTAGATGAATCCAAACCAAAGCCTCATCTGGTCTGCCCTGTGGGAAACACTGGCAGGAAGTAAAAAACCCACAAACAATCCAGAGAATAAGATGGAAAGAAATACATGCGAGCAAATGCAACTATGAAACCTAACTTCAATTTTAATGAGTAAAAACTTTATTTTGGACCAGCTGTTTTTCATACAAGACTCTGTTGGTGCCAGACCCTTTGAGGACAGGCCTCATACCCTCAAGTGTTACAATTAGCCACAAACTTCGTTTAGGCTAACTTTGAAATCCACAGGGAGGAAAGCTCTGTTTCTTCCTTTGATTGGTTTGACGGCCAGTGTGTTAGTGTACAGACCCAGCAGCAGGGTGGGTATTTTGATCAAGGATACTTTGGTTACAGCAACTCAAGTGAGACTGAATCAAGGCATTGATGATGGAGAATAAACTGACCGACCATTAGAGCAGTGGTGATCTCAGATTCAAACTTTAAATAACATGACTGGATACAGATTAGTTCCCACCTCTATATATCTGTAGTTATACAAAGATCCATTTTCATTGGCCCAGAGTTTCTCAAACTAAATTATGCCACCCAACAGAACCTCAGTGGTTTAAAGGCCTCTGGGGTCAGTGGCTAAGAAAGCACAAAACAAACAAATAGAGCCTGGTCAGTGGTTCATGTGAGTACAAAAAAGACCTCTGAAAAGATGTATGAACAGCTAACAATCAGAAAGAGTGGTGTCAGAAATCAGAGACAGCAAGTCAGGACAACAATGGAAATGAATAAGTCATTACCACAAAACAAAAAATTTATTCAATACTGCAGCTCAACATTGGCTGCAATCATGTAAACCGCAGCAGTTAAGGCTGTGGCCAATCATCAGCCAATAGCCAGCTGTAGAATATAACGAGGATTGCTGCAGAGAGCTCTGCCAGCCAATATTTATCCAGTGAATCAGCGTCAGATTATTAAGAACGAGGGCACTGAACGGAGTCTGTGTTCAGACCAACAGCTGAACTGAATCCCAAATTGTAGCCTCCTTATTCATTCATCAAAGCAGATGCAGAGGCTTTGGCCAAACGAATGCAGAAAAATAGCTGAACCTGACAGAAATTCTCAAGAAACATCAACAATGTGCAGAATGATTCTAGTCAACGAAGTCCAAGTTTGCGTTCCATGAAGATGGATTTGTAACGTGAGTGGTGTAATTCAACTGATCACCTGGACATCGTGGAAACAGATGACAAAGTGATTACTGCAGTGATCACTTGCCAGAGTTTAAAAAGTCTGGCTAATAGTATTATAACCTGTTATACATGTATCTGTTACAGAAACAGGACTTTCTGTGGTGTATTTGATCATCTCAAATGAACTTAAAGCCACACACCTCCACCAGCACACGTGTTTATGGTCTAGATGCCCACTTAGTCTTAATTTATTAGACCAAATATGGTCTCGTAGTGACTTTTTCTTTTTGTTCTTCAATGATTAACATCACGCATTACTATGCCACAACCCTCACGGTTCATGACAAATTAACTACAGTAAGCCTTAACATTGCCGCAATCACCATCACTGTGTAAACAGTACTTTCCAAATATAACGGTGGGTTTATCTACATGTCTGTGGCTTTTAGAAAATTATCAAACTGTTAGTTTCCTATTTCATTCAGTTCATCCACTACATCAAACCTAACAAAACCTGACCACCTTTAACTACACTGGTTAAAACACATTTCATTTTGTATTTTAACTCTTACATGCAAGTGTAGCAAACTGCAGGCTGAGCCAAGCACAATGCAGCACAGATGCATGTAAGACTTGTCTCACTTTCATTTGGTGTCCATCCAAAATGTGACACAGTGCAGTAAGTGTCTAAAACTGGCATCCTAATCATGGCAGTGTCAATGTTTTGCTCTAGCCATTGAACTCCACGGTATATAAACAGGCCGTGTTTTCTCCTGCAGAGGGCGCTTGCTGACGACCCTGATGACAGCCCAATCCAAGAGGGAGGAGATGCCGCCGGTAAGAGACAGATCTTTTTACACTGTGATCATCTAGTAATAGATACAGGAATGAATTTAAATTATATGAGAAGTTAAATGATTGTGTTAGGTTTGAACTCAGGAGCACATGTTGGGAAACACTGATGTCTGCACCAGGTTCCCAACGACATAAATGTAAACAAGACCATGGATTATCATTCTATATAGGGTTTCATGTAAATGTGGTGCTCCTGTGTTGCAGACCTGCCCACCTGCCTGCTGTGTGTATGTCTGACGGGTTCGGTATACTGTGAGGAGGTCAGTCCAGACATGACCACCGTCCCCACCCTGCCTAAAGAGACGGCCTACCTGTACGCCCGATTCAACAAGATCAAAAAGATCAGCACCAAAGACTTTGCTGATATTGGTAAGTGCTCTAACTTATTGTGTTTGTCCAGCCATGTTGTCAAGGACTGAAAATGAGCAGCAATGATTTGTCAAATATTTTGTCTTGGTCTTTTATAAAAGGTTCCATTCTGTTTCATCATAGACAGAAAGCCTTTGTAAGCACTTGTGATAAAAGAGCATTAAAATCAGTTAACTAGTCATGGGTAGTCCTAGTCAACCTAAACAGATATCAGTTAAGTTGTGTTGAGTTTGAAAGCTGTTGGTGTTTACCAGAGATGGGGGGTGTAATGAAAAGGCACCATCAAACAGTATTGCAAAAGACATTGTATCCGCTGTTTTTGGAGCATAACCCAAAATTGCAACCTAAAAGTTAGGACATCTTGACTTCTGCTGCACAAATTCTGACCAGAATTACTATTGAGAGACTCCAAACTTTATGGCAGCACAGATGTAAATCATTGCAGTACTCCTATAATCAATCATAGTCAGGTAGTGAATGTCACAGGGTAAATGTGCTAACCAATATCCTGATAGAAACCCTGACTTCATCATTTCCAGCCCCAGTGACAAATATCAGTGTTCATTTAATGTTCATTTCATTTCATTTAATGTTTATTGTTCATGGTCAATGGAAAAGGCAAAAAACGCTCAAGAAGGACTAGCTCATAAACATAACTATTAGACATTTAATGCTGGCTCTTTAAAAGGGTCAAACAACTTTGCAGATTATCTGGTTTATGCCTTGATCATTATCAAACATGACACTGAAAGAAATCTTGCTGGACTCAATCATCTGCATAAACAATAATATTGGAAACAGCTGAGCAATAAAGGAACAATACCCAGTAGAAAAAAATGGCCAAACTAACAAGGATTGCAATTAGTGACCAAAGAGTTTCAACTTTATTTGTTTATCAGACAATACCAAATTTCAGATTTTGCCAAACAAAACACAAAGAGATGCTAAAATTGCTAAATTAAAATAGTGCAAAAAGAAAAGAAAAGGAGACATGCAAAATGGCTAAACTTTTTTTCCATTTATCAACAGTGACACTGAAGCGGATTGACCTGACGGGGAACCTGATCTCTGAGATTGAAGACGGGGCGTTCGCTAAGCTAACCCTGCTGGAGGAATTGTCCCTGGCTGAGAACAGGCTGGTCAAACTTCCGATGCTCCCTGCAAAACTCACACACTTCAATGCCAACAACAACCTCCTTAAAACCAGGGGTGTCAAAGCTAATGCTTTCAAGGTACAATAATACCACCTCTACAGAATGATAGGACAATTAGTGGCTCCAACTTAACTAAGTCTACTGGGTCTCCATTGTGTGAATTTGTATCCCCGACAGAAAATGACCAAGTTGGTCAACCTGTTCCTGGGTGACAACCAGCTGGAGGCTGTTCCATTCATCCCTGACAGTGTTCGGATCTTACATCTACAGGTTTGAATCTTTAATACTAAAATACACACACCTATCGCACGGCAACTATTGAGAAACCCTTTTTATTTCTGTATAAAGTGTGTTGATTTTAAACACACTACATTCAATAATATTTTTTCTAAAATGCTTGAACTATGTGATATTATAATTCAGCTTTTTTTGCTGATCCTGATGATTTTGACTGTAACAGCTAAGACTGTATTCAACTGGTTTAATTCTCACTATTGTTTCCACCTCCTCCAGAACAACAATATCACTGACGTCAACATAGACACCTTCTGCAGGTCCAATGACACCTACTACCTTCGACCAAGCCTCAGTGAGGTCCGTTTGGATGGCAATCCCGTGGTGCTGTCAAAGTACCCGGACAGCTTCACCTGTATGAAGGTATTGCCTGTCGGACGATACCGCTGAGGAGGCAGAAAATTTACTGTAGCCCCTTCCTTGCTGATGGAACAGTTTTCCCACAACAGAGTGCTGGGGGATACCGTGACGTTCTGGATTTTGGGGCACTGGTCCCATGGTGGGGATAAAAGTGTCAATGTTTTAACTTCAGCAAACCTACAAACCTACAAACAGCGTATGACATTGTCAGGTCGAAATGAAACTACTCACTGGACTTAAGGTGTAGAATTGAAGGAACAAAACCATCTGAGAGGCATTATAGAGAGCCTCCATACCTACATAGTTCCTCTGACTAATTCTAAATTCCTCGCTGAGTGAAAAGCCCGCCATCACTGCCTCCAGGTGGCTACATCTCACTGCCAGCCTGATTTTTCTCCCATATATCTGGGGATAAAACCACATTTTCAGACTGTCCTCAGAGACATTTATTCGTGATACAGTCAGAGATCCGCAAGAAAAAAGTTTGATGAAGAAGCTGAAACCCTGCCAACTTTCCACAAACCAAATCACTGTATAACGTGTTTCGGACAACTCAACACAGCCTCTGATTCAGCCATCGGAAATTAGGCTTCAGGTGCTGTTATGAAATTTGACGAACCCAGATGAAGCATGCTGAGGTCTTCACAGAGAAACTGTGAGAGACAAATCACCAAATGCCAGTAAAACTGACATCCCTTGAATGACTTGAAAAGCATCAACACTTCTACAATGACAGTCCATCTTATTGTTTCATTTTGACCTGACGCTGTACTACCTATATGAAAGAAACAACAGAAACTGCATTGAACCAACAAACACACACAGCCACAAGCCAACAGGCTTGTTTATAACTTCAATGTTTTCACACTATAAAAAATCTAAAATAGAAGCATTTTGTTACTATAAGTAGTAAAGAAAAAAACTTAAATTCAAAATATTATGGCAACCTTCAATATATTTTCGCTTTTATCTTGTGAATGTAATATCTCCCATTACGAGGTTTTACATAAAATTAAAAACAAACGTCCAACAGGTGCTTTTAATAGACCAATGTGATTTTCTAGCCTTGAAAAGCCAGATCTGTTTTCACCTTGCTCATTGTGGGTCTTCAGGAATTTCATCTGGACAGGCGTCATTGCAAGAATGTATGACTGAAGTGCAGTTTTTGATTATGTGTATTAATGCTGTTGCATGCTTCCTTTTAAAATTTCCAAACTAAAGTAGTAGAGAAAATGAGTTTGAGGCTAATACACTGCAAAAATAATAAATGTTTTGAAAATAGAAGTTTTGTCACCACCAATCAAAAAATATTAGTTTAGGGATTTTGGGTAAACTACAGTCCAATCTATGTATGTTTTGTAGTTAATATTTTATAGAGTCCTGACAAGTACTTGTACAAGAGAAGATGCTACAGTAATTTGAAGTCTTATTTTCGACAACTGAACCTTGTCACATGACAAGTTTGTGAAACAGCACTTAAAGGAAAACAGCTTGTGAGCATTGTTAACATTTTTCATTACATTAATTGTACGTTATTTGTTTTGCATGTCAGACTATTGATCCCAGCTGACTTGCACAGCTGACAATAATTAGGTTGTCTTTGGATGCCAGCAGAATAGTCTGTAAATACTTTCCTGTTGAGTGTTCTCTCAGAAAATGTCTAGAAATGAACACAGCTCTGTGGGATTTGCTCTGCCAACTAATTTAACTTTTAATTGGTCCATTAAAAATGCATCTCCATAAGGGCAATGACCATGTAGACTTGCCCAAGTACAGGCTTTCTTTAGCATTTTGTGACTTAGCTTCACTTTGGTTTTTAATTTATAGACTCACAGTTGGAGTGAAATGGGGAACAACGTATCTATGAACTATAGTAATGTGAAAGTTACTCTTTTTTTATTTCGTCTGCTTTCAAGATGTCTTGCTTGTGTTCCTAACTCTTGTCTTCCACTTTAGAAATTATTACTGATGTGAATAAGGCAGTGGTGTACAGGAAGATGTGTATGTGACATGGCTATGTTTTTAAGATATTTTAATAAAGTTAAACTTTTTTAATTAATGTGTGTTTGGAATCATAGCTCCAGTTTCAAATGTATAGAATAGTATTTGACCTAAAGTACACAAAGATGTCAATGAAAAGTCTGAGGTAAATAAGTCTTTTTCATTGTGTTTGTCCATCAGAAAGCACAAAAGAGCTCATTTTGCACTGTAAGTTGCTCAGAACAGACAGTAATCTTAATTACAACTCTTTCATACCCAAAACTGAAGGGTCCTCCTCTGAATGTTGGTTTATTCTAAATCAAAAAGGCACATACTGACAGATATACTGTTACTGAAATATAGATATGAATCTTCAAAAACATCCTTAGAGATGTAGATGTCGTTGGTTCTTGTGTTTGAATGACCAGCTGATACATTGGCATCTCTAAGTTTACAACAAAAACACTAACTGCATTACAGCTTTCCCCATGATTGACTGCAGAGTCTGGGCATGTTTGTGTGTCTCTGTCTGAGACATTTAATACCGTTATGTCCTCAATGAAGAAGTGCCAATCAGTGACTGGCTGCATGCTTGTAAATGTGTGGTTTGTTACTGCAGTCCTGTAGTCCCACAGTGACTGGCTGGTCAATATTGTGGTCTACCGGCAACAAAAATGTTACGATTCCTGGACTGTATGCAAATTCTTTGTGTTTTACATCTTTATTTGTTTATTCCTTTTAAATGCAGTTGTGCATGTCTGTGTGTCATTAAAGCATAGAAATCGGCATACAAGGCACTGCCCACATTACAGCAGAATAGTTACAATGGGAATTACATTTTTCCATAATAACACTCAAGAAAATGCAACTAAAGCAAAATAAGAGTTTAGTGCTCACAGGCCAGTATGGAAAATGTGGGTTAATCCTCCTTCAGCGCGCCAACTTGGCAAAACATTACATTCTCCGAGTAAACAGGAGAATAGGTTCCATACTGCTTCTGCAACTTGATTTACTATTTTACATTTTACTGCCACTTCTTCAATAAAGTCCCACCCTGACATTTACCATCCACACACTAATTGACACCCACTGCATTAACTTTCATTTTTCTGCTCTTTCATCGGCGTGGACATAAGCAGGCACTATACTTTATGAAAATAGATGAATCACGTTTTCAGATGCCATCTACTCATCTAGAGTATCTAATATCTACAGGCGATATCTTATCTCTTGGTCCAACCATTTCTCCACAAACCCAGCCATCTGCCCAGCTGTATGTGAGGAAGATCTAGTTTATCATGTTTCAGCATCACACATGACAACACACCTTGGAAAGCAGGCATGTGGCAGAGAGAAGCGTCCAGTTTGAAGCCCATTTTGGAGCAGGTTTGTCTGCACTTACCTGGAAGTGCTGGAAGGCTCTGCTCCGGTCGTCACATCTGTTCGAGAAAGTCCTGAGAGTCCTGAAGAACAGAAGAAGATCATTTTTCTCCTCCACCCTGAAATTAGATCGCAAACACAGATTAGAACATTTTTTAGAACATTAGAACAAGGAATCTTATTAGTTTTGCACCCTCACATTTATTTGTATCATCAATCAGAAAAGGTGTGTCAAAATAGAGGTTTGCCTTGGCTATTTCTATTGGTTTCTAATAGTTATTCTTAATATCTGCCACATAAAGTGTCATTAAAACGTAATTGATTGACACAGAGGGAAAAATACACTTGAGGCTGGAAAATACATGTATGTGTAGTGCATGCTGTTTTGCAGTATGTACAGAAATTCAGAATGAAAGTTTCTCTAAAAAGCTTTATCTTATTGCATTTCCAAATGCTACCATCCATTTAACCTTCCCATCCAAAAACAGTAAAAGTAATTTTACAAAAAGGTTCTTTCTTATTTACAGTATGCTATATATCACAATGGCAATAGAAAACCTAAACTGTTTTGGTCTGGTTCGCTCTGTCTGACTGAGCCTGGGACATTCTGTGAAAGGCTTTCCAGAGTTTTCCACGGGGGCCCGGGGCTAGACGGCAGTCGGGTGAAGTTTCCAGACGACTGTTATTCCACACAGAGCTGATGGAAACATGGCAGCACCCTACCGTATAATGGAGCACTACCAAAAAGACAGAGAGACTGATGCCTGGTTTGATATTGTTGTATTAAACTGATTTGGGCCAGCGTGGTTCTGAACGATTCAGTTTGATTATATCGTCGGTGTAGAGACAATTAAAGCACATTGGCTTTAAGTTAAAAACCTTATCATGTAGTGAATGTGGAAAGTTTTAGTACCTTCAGTTCATCGTCCCAAAGAAGCAGTAAAATTTGTTTGCAAAACAGTGGAAAGAAGATAAAATTAAACAACAGTTTGACTTGAATAGCTGATCGTTTTGGACACTGTGCTGAGGAAACTTTCTGGTTGGTACCAAAAAAAACAAATACTAGACATATTCAGTACATCTGAGGTCGTTCCACCACCTCACCGAATGACAAGCTAATAACTGCATGACTGATTATCCGTTTAACATATCTTTGCCTGGTTTACTAACGCGGGAAACGTCTGCAAGAGATCAGAAAAATACTGCATTTTAGCTGCATGAGGCACAACATGTCGTGATTGAACACTATGAACTTTGGACAGATCTTTTTTTTTGTATGAATTCTGAATAAAGTTGGACAGCATTCATCAACACCTATTTGAGACTAACAAGAGCGAGCCTCATAATCACCCAAACTCATCATTTTACCGATCTTTATCTCTTCCTTAAACAGAATAACAAACAGCAGATACAACTCTTATTGAAAAGAAGTCCACTGAAATGTGAGCTTTAAATCAGAGCCCTCGATCGGCATCGCATTTGATAACCTTTCATGGGTGGATTGCTATAAAATTTGCTCCTCACATTCACGTTCCCCAGAGGATAAATACTGCCATAATATGCTGTGAATGAACCCATGTTCATAAAATAAGGGGATGTTGCAGTTCCCATCATAAAAAAGCAATCACAGTGCTGCACTGTCATCTCTTAAACTGAAATATGATTTTTCCACGACAACACAGCAAAACTGGTTCAATTTCAACCTCTAAAATACATGCATGTGTACTGTAAGTGTTGCAATGTCTTTAATGCAACAACTGTGTTGAAAGTAAACCTCCCTTTCAGCTTCGGGGCTGACTGATATCTCCTGCTGCTGTCCTGACCTCAGCACAGTTTGGCTTCACATTATCAGGCTGGCTCGGACCAGGAAACACAAACTGTGCCTCAGAAACCCGACAGCCTGGATCAGTCTGTCTTCAGCTGCAGGCTGGGAGTCCAAGCGGCTCATGGATCAGCTGGCCTGGATCCCCATGTGACAATAGCAGCGCTGTGTTTTAATGGCAGCGGTTCATAAGGAAGTTTGACATAATCCAGTCTGCCTTTGAGAAATCTAGTCCATCCTACAATGCACCGCAAACAGCGTTTTCCACATCGCACTCTCTTACCGACTGTTGAGCGACAAAAGTGTTCGACTGCTCTGCTAATTAACAATTTGATAAAGGTGACACAACATCTACAGTATATTTTTTTACCTTTAACCATTTTTTAAAATCATGTTTCACTTTTAAAAAGCAGTTTTCACATGAAGTCGTCCAAACTTCTGTTCCTACTGCCTGTGATCACCCACACTGTGCATTAATGCAGCCAAATTCATGATTTACTTTATGTATTTTCTAATTTATGCATTTTTCTGTGTGTTGTCTGACAACTAAGGTATATATAGTAGTCATTTAACTACTGCTGATAATACTACATGTTAACTAGCGATCAGTCGACTGCTGTGTTACACTGACAGAGGACTGAAGCTGGCCTGATGTGCTGCTTTGACTTTTGAAGGCAGGTTTATTTTCAATACTAACAGAGTTAAAAAAAAAACACTTCAGGCAGACAGACAGGAGGGCAGATGTGGAAGCAACATGTGTCAGCTGAATAAAAAATACCCAATAAATATCACTGTCAGTGTTTATCTGTAACAGTTCAGAACAGCTTGATTTAACAAAGATTATGAGTCAGATTTTGACTGTAAGACTCCCTCTCACACACAAACCAAGGGAGTCGCCTTTCCATCACTTCTATACTGACTTACATTAACTGCTACTTGCCTAAACTTAAACTTACTCTGACCTTAAAGCAAGTCTTCAGCCTAAAGTGTAATTATTTACTTTATGGGAGTCCCCACAATGTGACTATGTAAACAGTTTTATATCCCTACAACATCAGTAATAAAACACACACACACACTCACACAAAAAAAAAACACACACAGACACACACAGAAAAGGCAGCAGTGTGTCAGAATCATTATCTCCAGTATTTTTCCACTATTTTTTGCCAGTTTCTGCAGACTGAACCAGACAATCCAGATGTGGTTTGGCCTCAGATATAGAGCAAATCAAGCGTCTGCTCTGTGGTGCTGGTCCACTGACAGAACAGAATCAGGACAAGAACATGCACCGGGCCACATAATCAAATACTGAATTGTACGAAAAGATGTGAGATCAAGTATAAAGCAGGTGCTCCCAATGCTCAGGTGAATATTGTCAGAAAGAGTGAGACTGAAGTTCACCTCAGATTCAAGGCAAACTGCTTTGATGAGTGCCAAAACAATGAAAGTGTACGTTAAGTTGTTTATCTTCAACCTTTCATTTAAACAGTAACCAGAACTGACAAAAATAAATAACTAGAAGCGCCAGCATGGTGAGAAAACGTATAGATGTTACAATACATACAAAATTTGTGTTGATAAAAGATAATCGTAGGGCAGACATATTGTTAAATTAGACACATCGTCATAGATACTTGAAAGATATTTGAGGTCATAGTTACACAGTTTGTCCATCAGTGAGCCCATTTTTTACACTGTAAAATGTCCTGCTCACTATCTCAGTCACTATGTTGTGTGTTTATGTGTTATGTTTAAAAAAAACAGTATTTCATTATTTATTCAGTATCAGTCGGGCTCCGTTCCAAACATAATTTCTCACAGGTTTTAGTGTTGTAACGTGTTAACTCAGCTTTCCTCCTCTGAGCTCAAGCGTGGTGAATTATTATACAAACTGATCATTTCAGTGATTTTTTTTATGTTCAAATGAAATTTCACACAAGAAATGAAAACCCTCCTGAACTGATATGTTTACGAGCTAACTGCCACATAAACTATTTTTAAAAATGTGCACTTCACCTGTTCAGTAAACTTAATAAATCAAATCTGTGGCCTCAGTCGACTGCAGCTGACAGAGGATCAACTAAAGGTTAAACATTTCTCCAAAAGTGTTTAGAAATTCAGATTAAAGGTGAAACAGATAGTCATTTATAACCTGCTGGCTTTGATCACAATGAACTGTTTAAAAAGCACCTGGAGGGAGAAACTCCAGCTCCAGACATTACTGAGTAAACCTTAACAGACCAGATTGAGTGCAGATAATTTGAACAGTCACAGCAGGATAAAAACAGGTGTATCCAATATTAGTGATGGCTGTGCTCCATTTACAGGTACTCTAAGCGTGCCAGTAAACCAGCACACCTAAATGGTATGCGGCCATTATGACTGTAATGATTTACACCTGTGTTTGACAAGTCGAAATGCCTGATGTGAGAAAGCCTCGTTGTTTGTAAGTAAAGAGCAGCCGGAACGAGAACCGGCGAGCGCGTGAGTTGGATGACAGCCGTTTGCTGTTTGACATCTTCTTCTACTTTAATAAACACTTGAGTTAAACTAAACAGGCAGCTTCATCCTGACAGGAATGATATCCAATATTAAATATGTAGAGTTGGACGGAGCAGACAGGCAGTGTAAATAAATGACAAACTGACTGGCCGCTGGGCTTCAGTCCAAACACGCCAGTCATAACGCACCAGTTACGTTTTCTGAAATCAAATCCAATTGGATATCTGATTCATGTATGAGGAACCCCCATTGTGAAAATACACCACATGGCCAAATGTATGTGGACATCTGAGCATTACAGTCATATGTGATAGTGGTACCGACTCCAAAACCAACGTCAGTAATCTGCAGCTCTAACAGCCTCCACTCTTTTGGTTTTTGTCTTTCCAACAAAGTTTGAAAACCTGGCTTAAGGGATTTTCTACATTCAGCCACGAGAGCATAAGTGAGTCCAACACTGATGTCGGTGATAAGGCTGGCACACAGTCAGTGATACAGTTTATCCCAAAGGTGCTGGATGGGGTGGAGGTCACGACTGTGCAGGTCCGTCAAGTTCTTCCTCACCAAACTAGAAAATTATGGACTTGGCTTTGTGTGTAAACTGCTGCCACAATATTGTCTCAACTATCATTGTACGTTGGAGCATTAAAACTTCCCAGGCACTGACAAAAACGTACCTCTACAGAATATAAACAGCTGTCTATATACCCCATTTTTAAAAAACTGACTCTGTCTTAACGTGCAGTCACATTTGCACCAGGTTCTGTGACTATTTTCTCATTATCACTCACAGCTGAAGCTAATCCGACTGACGATTTCAAGAATGCATTTCCTGTTTTGGTGTGACCCCTGACTTGCAAATCACCTCTGATCAACTTTGGCCTGCATATTTTATTATTTTGCCAACAGAAACAGTATCCGCTTCATGCATCTTGTGCTTGGAAGACAAGTAGGAGTCACCCTGTTCAGATAAACATTAATCTACCAGACACTTTAGTGCAGAATCGCTGTCACAGATGTTCTATATTATGTGATAACTGCCCAAAATGTATCTATTACAGTCATCAGGTTCATGACATGATATCAGGTTCCTAATAGTTTGGGAAGTTTTCTTCAAAGTGAAGACAAACAAGAATGTAGCTTTAGTGTGTATTGAGGCTAAGGATGCAGTTTGATCATTCTGGTTTGCTGCTGAATTCCAGAAAAATGTGAGAACTCACAAACAGACGGCTCAAGGTGGCCATTATGCGACGAAACTTCACACTGAGGAAGTATTGTTCTCGTTTTTCAGATCAGTTTAACATCAATCTGCAGTATTGGCTCTTACCCAGACAAGAAACTGCTGAAGGTCTGCAGGTTATTGGCGTCCATCACCATGTTCACATCACTGATGGACCTCTTAGGTACCTGAGCTTCCTCCTGCAAGACAAACACACCATCAGTTAATGGTAATCTGTTTTTGTAATTTAATTATCATAAATTGAGAATTAAAAGAGAAGATGGTGAGAAATTGCAAATGCAAATTTGTAGATACACCAAAGAAAGTAAACATAAAACCATTTAAAACATAAAACCATTTGAAATTACTACAAACTACACAAAATTTCTAGTACTAAAGTGACCATGAAGTTGAATCAAGGCCTCTCTAAAAACAAAAACTGAATATAATACTTGTTTTTGCAGGATCGTTGCATTAGACTGCATTAATTTTAGATAGTTGTACCAAATAAACTTAGTGTAATCCCACATTGTGACCACAATCTATGTATTTTTTAATTTTCTGTTTATGTGTTGATTAATCAAACAAAACACAACATGTTAATTAACGATTTCCAGTGTTGACAGATGTATTTTTGGACGTGGAACAGAGTCAGGCTAGTCATTTCTCCCCCATACATGCTAAGCCACCTATGTCTTTACTCCAGCTCCGTACTTTACACAGTTACATGAATCACATGAGTGAAGAAAGACGACACATATGTTTCCCCAAAAAAATGCTGAACTGTTCCTTCAACCATCCATCTCCATGATGGGGAGAAAGATGTTCCATATTTTAGGAGTCATAAATTTCTTCGATTGGTTTCGAAATGGGTTACAGCACTAACAAAAGATTTTTTAAGGTTACTGGAAGTTGTACAAGCTCACATTGTGTTGCAATATAAAATCCAAGTATTAATCAACCTTTAATAGAGGGAAAGAAGAGAGTGCGTGTTTACAGAATGACTCTTTCCAAATTACACAGCCAAATAATGAATGTCTTTATCAAAACAAGCTAAAACTTCAGAAGAAAACCTATCACTTTAATTGCACTTCATAAGCCAGGCAGGAGTGATTCAATGAAACCAGCTGCTCTGGTGGTTTGTTCAGCTCGAGTGAAAACCAGAAAACTGTTGGACCTACATGGAGCAGGTTTACAGATCACAATAACACAGAATATTCCTACATTAAAGATACAATTAACTTTACAAATACAGAAACAGACCTGCAGGTAGAGCTGACCACTGAACCTAAATACTAATCAAATACTAGTAAAGCCCAAAATGTGTCCGGGTATTAAAAGAAATGGCATGTACATTTAGTGTCAAATGCCTGGTCAGATTCATATCCTTGAAAAACATTTCAGATAGTTTCTGATTTAAATAGGTTTTCTTGTTGCACATGTGCATGTGTTTAGACAAAATTTAATTAAATTATTTTGCATAAATCCATGGTTATATATTTAAGGCATGGATAAAATGATTGTTTTAGTATTAATATTGAAACTCTATTAGTTCTGCATTTCCTGTGCATGAACGTTTGCAACATAGGGGGACCACAAAATAAATAATATATTTTCAAACAATGGTTTTATTTTGAAGAAATGACATGTGAACTTGTTAATGCTGCCAGTGACATGACTTTAGCAAACACCACCTGACACTGATTCCTCCTCTGAGGCAGTTAGCTGATGAATGATTAGAGGACACTTGAGAGCTGACTGTCTTTGTTCTCAAGTGTTTTGCAAGTCTGACAGCTGCTGCTACAGTCTAAACTGCTCATCACCAAACCACTAAACATGGCCTTCTGTCACCCTCTGCTGGCTGGATAATGCCCTGACACCAATAATGTGAAGAAAACTTGCAAAAAAGGTGTGTCCTTAAGTCCACAGATTTACAGACTATAAAAGCAATTAAGCAATAAGTGCAAATGAAGAGAAACAGCATTGTCAAGTTAG
>JBAJHX010000096.1:4672435-4703972 GCA_037176925.1 Amniataba percoides
AAGAGGAGGAGGGAAGAGGAGGTGAGGTTAAAAAACAGAAGCTGGACTCTGAAGCTCCGAAGCTGAACAACAACGCAACAGACAGCAAAACCAGCAAGACTCTGAGCGGACAGAAACACACAGAAACAGAGAAGAAGACTTCAGAGAGCGAGGAGGAAGAGGAGGAGGAAGAAAAAGAAGAAGGGGAGGATGAAGAGGAGGTTGCAACTGCTCCAACAACTAAAGTTGCAGTAAACACTGAGAAAGCTCAGACTGGTTCCTCCTCTTGCAGTGATGAAGAAGAAGAAGAGGAGGAGGAGGAGGAAAAGGAAGAAGAAGAGGAGGAGGAAGAGGAGGAGGAGAAAATGAAGGTTACTCCAAGTATTCCTACTGCGAAATCTGCAGCAACTCCTTCACCTTCATCCTCCAGCTCCTCCTCAGAGGAAGAGGAAGATGAGCAAACAACCCCTCTTCCTAAAGACACTGTGAAAGCTGCTCCTCGCAGTGAGTCCTCTTCCAGTGAGGAGGATGAGGAAGAAGAAGAGGAAGAGGAGGAGGAAAAGGAGACTCCGCTGCGGTTGCCATTAGGGCCTAAAGAGGAAGAGGAGCTGCAGAGGAAGGCCAACCTGAGGAGGCTGGCTGCCGTCCAGCAGAGACAGAAAGAGGCTGAAGAGCACAAGAAGCTCATCAAGGGAGCTTTATCCAGCCTGGTGAGTGTATGTGTGTGTGTATGTGTGTGTGTGTGTGCGTGTGTGTGTGTGCGCGCGCGTATGTCATCGTTCATTTGGGGCTGTGTTTAACTCAGAGTTTTGATCTTCATCAGGATGCTCCGGCAGCAGGAGCAGGGAAACACATCGTCTTTGGCTCTGATGATGATGATGAGGAGGATGATGGTGACGATGAAGAGAAGCAGGAGCAGACGTCCTCAAAAGTCACAACGTCAAAGAAGACGCTGTTCCAGGACAGCCAATCAGAGGACGAGGCCACAGGTGACGAGGCAGCAGTCAACAAAACAAAAGAAAAGGTGAGCTACTGACATGAGAGAGAGATCGGATAAAGTTTAGTTTGTTTAGAATCACTGTGATTCAACTAAAAAATAACCTAAACCCGAAATCATCTGTGTAACGGTGTGTGTGTGTGTGTGTGTGTGTGTTTGTTTGTTTGTTCAGGTGCGTCTGAAACCATCAGTCCCTCAGCTGTTCAGAGGCAGTGGCGATGAAGAGGACGGTGACGAAGAGGAGGATGGCAGCAGGTTTGACATCAAGCCACAGTTTGAAGGTGAAGCAGGTCAGAAGGTGAGAAACGGAGCTGATTCAGCAGCACTCTGAACGCTGTTTTCTTCATGTTCTTTTAAAATTTATAACCATGTTTGGGTCATCAGGTTCTTTCATGCACAACAAACATTACGTGAAGATAAATTGATGGAGGAGCTTGGCGATGTGATTGGACGCCTCCCCTGATGTTGTTTGTTTGTTTGTTTGTTTGTTTGTGTCGTCCAGCTGATGGAGCTGCAGTCTCGCTTCGGGACAGACGAGCGTTTCCGGATGGACTCTCGCTTCCTGGAGGAGGACAAAGATGGAGAGGAGGAGTCAGGTGAGGCTGAGGAGTGATGTGTGCTCCGATTCACCAGCAGGTGAAGACAGATTTAAAAAAAGGATGGTGTTTCTCTGACGGTGACTCAGAGTGTTTTAGTGTGAGTGAATTTATTCCATAAATCTGTTGTTATTTTCCATTTAAGTATTGGTAATGTCAGCTTACAGATGTGATGATGTTACTGAAATGATGCTGATTGTGAGATGTTGACAGGTACTTTTCAACCAATCAGGAGGATGTTTTTTAATAAAATGTTGCATTAAATCAGTAATTTTTGGATCATTACTTTTTTAAGTTCTTGCTGTGAGCATCTCTACTTGGTGACTAAAGCATCTGTTTGTAATTCAGAGACAAAGAAGATCTCTCTGGAGGAGGACGAGTCTCTGGAGGAGGAGAGGAAGAAGAACCTGTCCATCCTGCAGAGCGTCCTCGGCAGCAGCCAACAAACCTGCAGCAGCAAGTCGACCGTCAAGGCCAAAACCTTCAGGTCAGCCTGCACACGTCTGAACCGCAGCCGCTTCTGAACAGGAACATTTACTTTTTATTGACTCTTTACTGAACGTCAAACTTTGTGTCTGCAGAGACGTGTCGGCGCTGCATTACGACCCCAGCAAAGAGGAGCACGCTGCGTTTGAGACCAAAACCAATGAAACCAAAGAGAGGTACGAACACAGAAACTACCAATGCACCAGTCTGATATTTAAGAATACCTGCACCTTACTGACACAACTGTTTTATATTTCTATCTCTGTTCTCAGTTATATAGTCTCATATTTTATCTTATACACTTTTGTGATTGGGAAATCAGCCATTCCTGATTGATACCCATTCAAGTGTTTTTGTTACTGTTAATAGATCTCATGAAAATTATTACATCTTTAAACATTTTCTGACTTCCCTGTTTGTGATGTTTGAACTCCGTCATCTTCACATTATCATCTCAACTTGCGCTGCAGTAAAACTTGTGTCATCTGTTGCCTTCGCAGCAAGTCAGCCAGGAAGAAGAAGAGGGAAGAAGCTCAGAAGCTCCCGGAGGTTTCTAAGGAGATTTACTACGACGTGTCGGGCGACCTGAAGGCCGTTTTCAGCGCAGTGAAGGACGACGACGTCGCCGGAGCAGAAGATAAGACGAACTGGGACCAAGAGGAGGAAGAGGAGGGAGGAGGGAAGGCCGAAGAGCCAACCCCGCTGTCGTCTCTCCTCTCAGCTGATCCCAGCGCAGAGAAGGAGTCGTCGTCCGGATTTAAATTCTCCTTTTTTGGAGACGACGCGGAAACAGGAAGTGCAGAAACGGGTGGGTGATGTTTTATATTAAATATTTATCTTAAAGGGAAGATTTGTTTGTTTTTTCAGTTTTTAAATCTCTTTGTCTCTTTCTGACAGCAGAGTACAAGGTGGAGAGCATCCAGGCGCCAAAGGTGTCATGGCAACAAGACCCGCGTTTCTATGACAGCAGCTCAGAGGAGGATGAGGAGGAGGAGAAGGAGGAAGAGGAGGAGCAAAGCAGCGTCACACCTAAAGTCAAAGAGTGAGAAAAGTTAACATTAAATTCTGTCAATTCAACTCTGTGTTTTTAAAGTCTGTTTGCTTTAAAAAGAACAACTTTTTCTCACATTTTTATATTTTCTCAATTAATAGATTGGCTGTTTTGTCATAATTTATAGAACAAATTTCTTAAAGCCAGCATCTTTAGATTTACAGTTTTATTGATTTAGTTTTAATTTTATTTAAATCAGTAATTAAAATGTGTGTAACTGTCAGATTGTTTCAGAAAGTTAAAAAACAAACTTGTTGGTTGTTTTATTTTGAAAATATCCAAAGTATATTATATGTACACTGTGACACCTGACATGATTGGTTACAGAGCTGAAGTTTTTTCTATAATGTGAATGTTCACAGAGAGGAGACGCCTTCAAAAACAGATCTGTTCTTCTTCCACCTCGAAGACAGCAGACTGACAGGTAGGATGAAGATTATGAAAAAACTAAATTATTACATTTATTTAAACATTCAGCAGTATAAAGAAAGACCAGCACCAAGAAAGAATGAAAGGATGCAGGTTTTTAAAGTTATTTTTGTGCGTTTCGTCCGTCAGAGGGTCCCCGGCTGTTCTGCCGCTCGGCTCAGCTGGAGGAGCAGAAGGAGCAGTGGGAGGAGCGAAGGACGGAGCTCAGACAGGTGAGTGTGTTTTCATTTTCACAGGAACAAAAACAAACAGTCTCATCAGGTCCAATAAATGAAGAGGCAACTTTGCACTAAATCTCCTTTTTTGTATGTATAAAGTCTTTTTTTTTTTTACTGGGGCAGATTTAATTTCTTTTTCTCCGTCTGTTTCTGCAGGAATATCGCAAGAAACACAAAGACGCCCGGAGGAAGCTGAAGGCCTCCCAGAAGAGCTGAGGATTATGGGAAGTGCTAGTTTTTTTGTTTATCTGGACTTCAGAATCTGGAGCTGACGGATCTTTTTGTTCTCGTGGTGCCATTTTGTGCAGACGGGAAACTAAATGGGAGCTGAAAACATCGTGTGACGGCTGAATTTATTTTGGTAAACACAGAGATTTTTTTATTCTCAGAGCTTCCTGTTGAAACATCATCTGGTTTGGGTTTCTTCTCGTTGGTTGCCGTGGAAACAGCAGCAGCAGCTTCAGGGGACCAAACCTCTTGTAAAAAGAAAGTTAATAAATAAACAAACTTGGCCAATCTGCTCATTTTTTTTCATTATTAGTCAGAGTTAGTCATCCATACATCACATCACCTGTTTCTTTGTCACTTTTGGTGCTTCAATCAGCTGATGGAGTCACAAAAATGAGACAAAAGTTCGTGATTTATGGATTTTATGACTATTTTTCTCGCTCTGCTGTTAAATAAAGTGATTTTTTTTCTATTTTTGAAAGTAAAGAAGCTCCTAGTTTGTGACAACACTTGAGTGTCCAGTTTATCAGAAGAAATTAAAGCAGAAAACAACAGATCTGACCTTTGTGAAGTTTATAATATTTAGGGACTCAACTTTAAATTCATTCAAAGGAGTTGAAGTTTGTGTTGCTGCTATGTTATAATAAGTTTTATAATTAAAGGTTTTTGTAATAATTAATATCTTATTGGGTTGCTGCTGATTATTTTCAATATAAAGTCCATTTTTATTGTTTCCTTTAAAGAAAAAGTTCAATCGTAATGCACATGTTAATTTACTTGTGAATATTTTAATACATAATTGTATTTTTAAAGCTTCACATGAAAACTTTTCAGTTTCAGTTTTATTATTATAACATATAACTTTTTATAAGATTCAAAGTTTTCTTTACTTTGAAACGTGTGACCGGAATAAGCCTGCAGAGTGTGTGTGTGTGTGTGTGTGTGTCTCGCTCTCTCTCTCTCTCTCTCTCTCTCTCTGTGTATGTATGTGTGTGTGTGTGTGTGTGTGTGTTCATAATAAAAGCGCAGCCTCCCTCAGACCCCTTCAGGACCCGGATCAGGACGGACCCGGTCTGCGGACTCTGTCCCGGGACTCGGGTGTGTTTGCGGTAAAATGTTTCCGGTGTTGTGTGTTCTGATGTTGCTCGTGCGGCTCTCGGAGCTGCGTCTCGTGCCGGAGCTCGGTGCGGAGCAGCTCGCGGGCTCAGCAGCGCTTCTCTCCCCGGACAGGACGCTTCCGGAGCGCGCGGAGCTCTCTGCGGCCCCGCAGCTGCGGCGCGCGCCGCGAGGAGCCAAAGACCGGAGCGCGGGGAGGAGAGAGCCGCACGCGCCCGGCGGGTTCCGGCCCACGCGGCGCTACGACGACCCGAGCGGCTTCTTCACGACCCCGCGGAGCCCGCGCGAGCCGCGGCTGCCGGTCACCGACGGGTCTTTGTGGGCGTACGCGGTGATGCTGGCGGCGCTCGTGCTGTTCGCCGCGGGCATCGTGGGGAACCTCGCGCTCATGTGCATCGTGTGGCACAACTTCTACCTGAAGAGCGCGTGGAACTGCGTCCTGGCCGGGCTCGCGCTCTGGGACTTCCTCGTGCTCTTCTTCTGCCTGCCCGTGGTTGTCTTCCACGAGCTCACCTCCACGCGGTTGCTAGGAGACCTGTCCTGCCGGCTCGTGCCCTACCTGGAGGTGAGCTGAACTTTGAGTCACATAAAGTTTTCTCAAATTCAAACTACAAAACAACCTTACACACGTTTAAAAGCAAATAAAATAAATGAACTAAAACAACAGATGATAAAAACACAAATTAACATGAATACAGGCTGTTTTAAATAAACCAAATACTTAATGTGTCTCATAAAAAAGCTTCCTGTCCTACCTGGAGGAGAGCTGAACTTTGAACTTTGAGTTAAATAAAGTTTAGAGTTAATGAAGTTTTCTGGAAAAACACAAGCAAAACATCTTCATACATGTTTATATTGTGGAAAATGACATAAACATATAAATCAACATGAATACAGTCTGTTTTAAATCATTTAATAACTTTTATACTGTGAAAAAAACTTGACTCTTTTGTGTCTTATAAAAATGCTTCTTGTCTTACTTGGATGTGAGGTGTGCTTTGTTACTGAAAATACTGATGAAAGTTTTACTTTACTTTGGAAGTTTCTATTGTTTGGTTTCTTGGACAATGACACACAGAGAAGTCAATAAACAAACAAAATAACATTAATGTAGGTTAAATAAATAAAATTAAAATGTGTTTTTAAAAGGTTTGATGACAGGAAAAAGCATTTCTTTATTTACTTTTTGTTTATCAGGCTAAATAAAGTTCCTGTGTTTGAGGTAAACAACAGGTGACCACAACAAACAGTTTCTAATGAAGTTTTAACAACAAAAGTGCCAAAACTACAAATTTTTATGTCCACATAACTTTCTAATTAATCTGTTTTTGTCCATCAAAGTTCCCTAAAATCCTTTGAGTCGTATGAAAATGCTGTTTTGTTCAACCAACAAGCCTGAAATACAAATACATTCAGTTTCAGCTGGATGAAAGAGAGAAAAGCAGCAAATCCTCACACTGGAGAAGCTGCAGAAACACTGATGTTGAAAGAAAAATGACTTCAACGATCAATAAGTCAAAGATAAAAGTTGCCTTAAGCTTTTACTATGATTATTTATTTAACTCACTGTTTAAATAAACCAAACCGAGTCGAACTAATGGCCACTGAGTGTTTTGTGAAGAGACGTTTAGCAGATAAAACAAAGCTTAATGTGGTGATAATGAATCAGTGTGCTGTTTTTACGCCCGCATGTTAAACTCACTGTGAGTGTTTTGCAGTTTAATAAAGAGACGCTGGGCTCTGTGATGAATGGCCTCTTGTTGCTGCTCAGTTTCAGACTTTGCTCCCAACAGACGTGCTGTTATGGTCGGTCTGTCAGAGGAGGCATGAAGCGACTCTTCTTCTCTCAGAGGCAAAACAATGAAACACAGAGACGTATTGATCAGGCACTGGAGGGTTTATTTACGAAGCTCAGAGCCAAAACTAAGTCCTTTTAACCCTGTAAAGCCCAAACCATGAAATAATTGCCAGAAAATTCTAGTTTTTTAACTGAGGTGTTTATTTAACCTTCTATTACCTTTATTATTTGTAAAAAAAAAATGCTACATTATGCTTTTTTTGTTTATTTTGTAGAATTTTCTTTATATACATTATGTAGATTCAGGAAAGAAAATATCACACTGGTGATGTTGAGGTCTCAAAAAGTCATGTATCAAATATGATACGCTTGGCATTAAAGGGTTAACTCTTTTTTGGGAGATATTTGAGCTGTTACATGTTTGATTTTGCTTCTAAAAAATGCTTATCATGCATTTTTTTGCTGTTTGCTGTCTTTTTTCCAGCACGACATAACCAATATGAAATAACATTCATTTTTTCACTTTTCTCACATTTGTCATTTGATTATGATCGATCGCCTGGAGAGGTTAATGAATCTATAACAGTAAAACTTAAATGTCAGGTTCATACTGCAGTTCAGAAAGATGTTTAATCATCTGTTATGTATATAAAGAAGTCCTTTATTATTGCTGAATATCGATTAACTTTCATCAGTGTCTTGTTTTTGGCTCCAAACCTGCTCCAAATATGCACTTAAAACCTCTGATGTGATGTTAAACAAAGTATATACATGCTTAATTAGCTGTGATATATACACAAAATGGCCTATATACATGTTTATTTAACTTATAAATACATGATTAATCAACTGTTATATACACAGAGAAACACTGATATACATGTGTGTGTTATATATGCAGAAAAGCTTAATTTATATAGGCCTATACATGTTTAACACACGATTAATCATGTCATGTGTTATATATATATACAGAAAAACACTTTCTGTAAAAAAAAAGTCAACTCTTAGACATAAAAGCACTCATATACACATTTAATCAGCTTATAAAAACATGTTTAATCAGCTTTTATATTGGTAAAAACATCTATATATACATGATTAACTGTTATATACATATGGAAAACCATTTATATATACATGAATAATCAACTGCTGCATATACTAAAAACCTCTCATATATACACGTTTAACAGCTGTTAAATATTTACATAAAAGTCCTTAATTAGCTCTGAATATCGTCTCAGTGTAGGGTCGCTCGTGGGCTCCATCAGTCTCTTGTTTTGGACTGTCGGCCTGCAGAGTTCCTGTTTTTGGCTCCAAACCTCCGAACGCCCACGAGCCCCAAACCTCTGAAGTGGAGTTTTTACTAATTTGTAATAACAGCTTGCATGAAGCAGTCTTTAACAGGGTCAGACTGCCGGCCCCCTCTCTTCCCTGTTGTTTCACCTATTTTAATGCAAATTATTGAATTAAGTTCTTGCTAATTATTTAACGTTTTTTTAAAGTGCTGTTTAGCCCTGCTCGCTGCGAGCGTCTTATTGAAAGCAGGTCAGGCTGCCAGCTGCCCCCGTGCTCGGTTAGTTAAACTATTTTCATGCTAATTAGAGCTTGGTGTTAATTATCTTGAGTTGTGTCTTAACTGTTTGAGGTCATTAAGCACCCACAGAGGGAGGATACGTCTCTGTAATGATAGTCTGTGTTTTTGGCCAAAACCGCAGACTTTAATGTGCACGAGGCAGCAATAACCGTCCCTGCTCTGTCGGCTAAGAGCTGTTTCCACATAATGGCTCTCTGTGGCTCCTTTTGTTTCTCTGTTTCTGTATTCTGAAGCTACAGCTGTAGCTGTGCACATAACAAGGCAGAGGGAAGCCTTAAATCTGCTCCTCAGGCCACAAACCGGCTTCCTGCACTCACTTTGGTCTCGTTTGGCTTTGTCGTCGTGCTAACAGGTCACGTCTGTTCAGAGCAGCGTGAATGAAAACACACAAGTCATGAATGATAAAAACCTTTTCCTTTTTCACTTCCACTTTCTCTTAAAACAGCCTGGTAAGGGGTTTATTATGAATGACTTTATCAATGGTAATGCATAGTTTACTAACATATTTGAATTATTAGGTATACATCACATTTTTCTCCTCAGATTAAGTAAGTTTAGATGGACACGAAACTTTCCTAGTTGAATCATCAGAGCAAAAGATGAACAAATGCTCCTTAGATAAAAAAAAAAGTACTGTGAGTATAAAAAAGTAAGATGAGGACGTCCATGAACGTCCGCTAACTCGGTCAGAGATAATGTGCTGAAGTTGATCCTTTAGGGGTAAAACAACAGCTTGTCACAGTGTCCTCCGAAGTGACGGCTTTTATCCTTGACACTGAGTGCTCGTTTGTAGCCTTAGGAGCTAACAAACTTAATTTCTCCTGACGTGTTTGTCTGAAAAACACCATTTTATGAGCAGGATGTTGTTCATGTAAACCAGGTCCAATTTCATTCAGTGTGAATCAGTCAAATATCTACTCAGGACTCAGCCACTTCCACTTTATAATTCATTTTATTACAAGATTACTCAACCACAAGACAAAATCTACTTTAAACTAATGAGGAAACAGTAAAATCTTCTAATCTAGATGTAAAATGAATCTACTTTTTGGGGGGATTTGGCCGAACACACTGTGTCTTCATATTGTCTGTTAACATTTAGACAAATGTTTTATATATGAACCTTTTATTGTTTGGGGACACATACCAGCCCTCAAAATACAGAGATTTACTCTGAGGTCCAATAATCATCCCTGAGCGGTAGATTCTAACCTCGGGGGAAGAAACTGTGCCCTGTTTCTGAGATTGAGAGAGACGGTGGATGATTTAATGGATTACTGTCTGAACACTGGAGGAGTCTTTCACCCTGAAGCTTGTTCCTGATCTATAAAACTATCTTCCTCCCTGTCAGTATCTGTTGTTGACCTTCTTTCCTCCCTCTCTCTATCAGGTGACCTCTCTGGGTGTGGCCACCTTCAGCCTCTGTGCTCTCAGTATTGATCGTTTCCACGCCGCCACCGGCCCCGGGCCCCTGCAGGCGCCCAAAGTGGAGCCCTGTCAGTCCATCCTGGCCAAGCTGTCGGTCATCTGGGTGGGCTCCATGACGCTGGCGGCCCCCGAGCTGCTGCTGTGGCAGCTCCTCCAGGAGACGGTGAGCCTGCCGACGCCCCCCGGCGACCTGCAGCAGCAGAGCCGGGCGGGGAACTCGCTGCTGGCCGCCTTCAGAGCGCGGACAGACACGTTTAAGGTGGACGTCTGCGTGCGTGAGCCGTCTGCGGAGCTGCCGGAGAACATCTACTCTCTGGTGCTGACCTACCACGAGGCCCGCATGTGGTGGATCTTTGGGTGCTACATCTGCCTGCCGCTGCTCTTCACTCTGGCCTGCGACCTGGTGACGAGGCAGGTGTTGGCCCAGCGTCTGCCGCAGAAGCCCGGCGGCGTCAAGGCGACGGGCAGATGCTCCTCTTCCTCCTCTTCGTCGTCCTCCTCGACGAAGAAGAAGCAGCACGTCAGAGAGCACAGGCTGCGCTCCACCGTGATGGCGCTCACCGCCTTGTACGTCACGTGCAACCTGCCGGAGAGCGTCTGTGACATCACCCTGACGTACGTCTCCGCCCACGTGTCGGCGGCGCTGCCGGCTCTGGCTCTTCCCGCTCTGAGTCTGATTGGACAGTTCCTGCTGTTTGCGCGCTGCTCGGCCACGCCGGTGCTGCTGCTGTTCCTGTGCCGCTCGCTGGGCCAGGCCTTCATGGACTGCTGCTGCTGCTGCTGCGACGAGTGCCTCCCCGACGGCAACTCCTCCTCCTCGTCCTCCGCCTCGACCGTCGCCACCTCCAACCCCTCCTCGCCCACGTCGCCGTCCCCGTCCTCCCTGTCTCCTTCCAGCAAAGAGGAGATGAAGAGCGTGTTGGCGACAGAACCAGCAGTCTGCTACGACAGAGCCAAAGACTCCCTGACAGCGATCGGGACGCCCTGCTGAGGCCTGAACTGCGTTTGTGACTGTAAACATCACAACCGGCCTCTTATTTTCACTTTATGTTTGTCCATCATCCATTTCACTTATTATAACGTTGTACTCAGCAAGTTGATAGCAGAGATCTGGGTGAAGAGACAATCCAGCTCACACTAAATGGCCAAAAGTATGTGGACACCCCCGTGTTTTCTAGTTTGGTCTCTTAGTTCCTATAAAGGGAATTCTTTATGTTACAGCAGTGATATTTCAGAAAACTGTGCATCAGTTTGGGAAAGACTCTTCAAAGCACAAAGCTCCAGCTCCATAAATAAAATGGTTTGATGTGGAGGAACTCGACAGGTCTGACCTTTGACCTCAAATCTTTCCAGGATGAACTGAGCCAGATCTCGTCTCCCAGCATCACTAATGTCTCACTAACTTGTTTTATTGAAGGTAAAACTACAACTACGGTAAGTACAGAGGGTCAAAGTCAGAGCAGGAAGTGAACTGTGATGCATGTTTGCAGGATTGAATTGTTTTTTCTTACAAACCCACTTTTTTTTTTTTACACCTGTCTGATCATCTGACTATGTTTTTTCTTTTTACCTTTTTAGTGAAGATCTCAGCTGTTAACTTGGCGAGTGCAGCATTATTATTACAGATAGAAATGATGGATGAAACTACCAAAATAAGACCCAGGTTGTAATAAATTTGAAAACAATCCTTTAATCTCAGCCTGTTGTGGAGTCACTGTAGGAGCAGAAACTAGAGTTAGGTGATTATAAAGGAGATAGCGAATTTTTTTTTTAAAGTTTTTGCCCGTCTGTGATGGATTTAATCCTGATTTTGTAGATCTCGTTGTTGTTTTGCAGTTTTTATGACACATTTTATAGTTATTAATAATATTCTAATGCTCATTCAGGACATTAGTATTATCTTCTCTAAGTACTGTATTAGAGAGACACACTGGATAATTTGGGGGTTTAAAGGTGGTTAAACTGAGATTGTAGACGTACTGAGACTTTTGTTAGCAGACTGCTGTGAACTCTGTGAGCTGTTTTTTTTTTTTTAAACATGATTTTGCTGTCGCTGCTCAAACGTCTGATTTCCTCTGTGTCCTGTTCAGACAGCAGGTTAAAAAATGGATGAGATCATGTCAGAGATAAATCAAAACAAACAATTCAGTGTGAAATTTGACTATTTTTCTACTTGTTTTATTACTTCTGGTTTAGTAAAGTTTAGATTTTCCTTAAGAAAAACTGTTTTGTATCTCCTCTGAATAATTCCCTCTCGTGTGTTTTTTTTAATGTTTGATAAAAACTTTATTAACAAACAGTAGAGCGGTGGATGAATGCTTTATTTGTGTCTACAGAGCCTTTTTTTCCTCTAATAAGTGGAGCAGAAACAAGTTACACCATGTTTACAATCCATAAAACTCTTTCACTTACTCATTTTGAATATAACATTTTGACTTTTTATGTTTTTATGGTTTGTTTTTGTTTGTTTTATCGCAACTAGTGAATGTTTTTCAGTGTCAAATCACATTTAGAGACCAAACCAGCAATGAACTGATCCTCTAACAACTATTGTGTGTGTATCACAACCTGAAATATCTTCTTCCTCTGTGTCATAGAGCTCCACTGTTGTACAGAAACTATTAAAACACATCAATAACTCCCACACACACCATCCTGCTGATGGAAAAAGGGACAGACTGAGCCTTTTGAAAAATTAAACTATTTGTTTGTGAGATATTTTTATAGATTTATGTCTTCATAAAGTCAGGAACACATAATTGATCTACAGATGTAAGAAAAATTGAAAATACACTCAGTAAGTTGGCTCACAAGTAAAAGTGTCTCAATTAAAAAAGCAAGACTTTCCTCAAATTGAGCCACCTGTTAAATTAAAGCTTAATACATGTTTTTACCAAAACCCATAAAAAAAAAAGTCGTGAATTCCCCCTCTGTCGAAGAAGAACTTATATTTTGTCATGAAATTAAACTTTAAGTGTTTAAATCTGCAGAGTTCAGGTCCTGTTGGAGCAAATGTTAAGCTGCCAAGCGTGAGAACAAAGTAAGTCGGAGAGTAAAGTCAGAAAGGAACCAGCAAAAAGAGGAAAAACAATAGAGAGGCAGAAAAAAGTGGGGGGAGGAGAACGAGAAGGGAAAACTTGCCAGGACACAGAGAGGGAAAAGGAAGAGTTTAATCTGTCCTTTAATCATCTGAGCACTTTGTGAGAATCCGCCTGTGGATTGATTTAATTTGGAAAAAGAGAGATGGCTCACGTTGTGCTCTGATCTCCGTTGGAAGGAATTTTCCTCGACACCCACTGAAGCTGTTCACGCCTGACTGTGACGCTCCTTTTACTCATTATTCAATTATTGAAGGTCACAGCTTCACAATAACAGCTGGCCTTTCAGTTTCTGCAGACATAATGAACACAGTCGCTCTGTGAACAGTTGCTGGGAGCGCAGAGAAGAATTCATCGCCTGTCCGAGTATTTTCATCTGTCTCTCAGCTTCTTCTTTCTTATTTATTGTTCTAAAAATATTTTCTTCTTGGAAATGATTTTAACTTTGTGAATATCTCAGAATGTAAAGAGTCATTTTGTTCATTTAGAGTTGAGAAAAAAAACAAACAAAAAACTGATTAAAGGAAAAACATATTTCCAAGAAGGAAACTTCAACCAAACCAATGATGTCTGACAACATTTGATTTTTGAAAAATAATGACAGCAAAAGATCTTATATTACTTAATTTAATATCACCTCATTCAGGTCTTTATGAGATGTGATACTCTCTCGTCTGTGTAAGATCAACATACTGATTTCTAATTTACTCTCTTGTTGTACCTGTAAGTTACTCGGAGCAAAATATATTTTACTTCCTGCTGCCTACATCTTTGTGAACTGAGCATCTTTTAATCTTTTAATACTTAAAATAATAATAATAACTTTACTGTGCTGCTTATACTCGAGTAACATTTTTAATGTAGCACGTTTTTACAGACTGGTATCAGTACTTTTATAAGTAAAGGATCTAAATAGCTCCTCCACCACAATCCATGTTTTGTTTTGTGTACGAAGATCATTTGTTGTTCAGCACATTCATATTTTACACGCACAAGATTTGGATCTTTTACTGCTGTGTGGTATAAGATAATATCCTGAACACAGTATGGATCAAGAAATTGATCTTTTACTGACAATAACTTGCGTGCTTGAGATATTAAAACTGAGTAGACAGTGTGAGTGTGAGTCTAAAAGTCTCTTTTTTACATTTGTTCAATGAAAAAGGTACAAAATAGTGAATCAATTAGTGTCCCGTCTAACTGCAATAGAAAAAAGCATAACTTTCCTGACTTAATAAAATATCTTCTTACCAACCTAACTGGACGTAAAAAACAGTCGAGTTCTTGGTTATCTTAAGTTGAAGTCATTTTAATGAAAATCTGCGTGAAGTAGGCAAAACAAAGTGAGCTGTGTGTTAAAGCTGCTTACTGTACCTGCAGAAAACCTCAACCTCAGTTCATCGATGAGCCAATCAGAAGGTATTGACACATACAGGAGCTGATGGAAACAAGACAAAATAACACTACACCTTCACCGATGACACAAATCCTTCACTTAAACGAACTCCTTTATTGAACATGGTGAGAGCAGCATGAAGGCAGGTTGGTCGTCAATAAAGGTCCCTTGGTGGTCTGAATGTCGACTCTTAAACTGAACCAAATTTAGCTGCTGTGGTTGAATCAGCTCATATTTGGTGCTCTGGGAGCAAAAAACAATCAAATGTCTGGACAGAAAGTCGCTGAGTCAGCAAGAAAATCTGAGACAAGTGTTTCTTCTTTATTAGCATAGGATTAGGATGGTTAATTTATCAGGTTTAAGATTAATTTAACTCTTTTTGATGCAATTTTATACACAATTTCTGCTGTTAGACTAATCCAAGACAACTCAATACATCAGTCCAACATATGATACAGAGAGGAAACTGATAAATATCTTTTTATCTGACAAAGGAGCTCTTTTAAAAAGGTTTTAAAGGAAGTGAGTGTCTCTTATATGTAGATTTGAGCTTCATATTGAATGTGCATTGAATTAGAGGAAGTTCAGTCTTCTGGTTTCCACAGTGAAAGTAAAACAGGAAATTCTGAGTAAGTAAGAAGCATCAGTTTTACCAACAGAAGACGCATGAATGCTGAAGAGGGACTGGACTTTTTACCAATTTTAATATCACAGATTCCTCATTTTGATCATTAAGTTCTCTGGAAACAGCTGAAGAAGATTAAACCTGTTGATTTCAGTGGGTTACTAACTCTCAACTGAGCTGAGAAGAAGCTTTTAGAGCAAAGAAAAAACTCCTGTAAAGCCTTCACTTTGTCAGGGACACCTGCGGGCCCTTTTACAGATGTCGACGGGCCCCGAGTTAAACTTCCAGGACCTCCGTTGTAAGTTTGAGCCTCGGTTCCTTTGAGCTGAAATATTTGTCCTCCCACGTCGTTGTGCCTGGGCAAAGAGAAGGAGGAGGGGAAGCTTCAATAAGGCCTGCTTTGTTCAGGCGTCCCCCTCTCTGGCTCGCAGAGAGAGACACTCGAACAAAGCTGCATATCAATCGCCGTCCACCGAGGGAGTTGCTAAGCTACACGACACCCACCAGCTGCCCCAGCCGCCGAAGAAAAGAGGGCAGAGATGCAGGAGGAGGAAGAGGAGGAGGAACCGCTGCGCTCCACCCAGATGAGCCAAAACCCATCTCCTCTCGGTCGCCGTGACGACCGAGAGGAGATGAGTTATCCTTTTTTTAGTAAAGATTCTAGTAAATCCTTTTTTTTACAGACTGAACATTTGTTTGGGTGTCTGAATTGTCGATTATAAACCAAATTACAAACTCAAACAGCTTTTTTCGTGTCATTCAGCATTTTCTGCTGCACACAAAAACAAACCAACAGCAGAGAAACTTTATCATCAGTGTGGATCTTCATCAACGCTCTCCTTCAGTGCCAACTTTTTAAGCTTTTAGCTGAAATCTCTGCTGTTTAATACTAAATTACTAAAAATTGAATCTTACAAAGTCACTTTAGTTTTTAGTTTGTTGTGTGGTTCACTTGTGTTCAAATAGATCAAATCTAAATAGATCATACATGTTTATAGACAGACAAAAACTTTTCAAACACCTGGAACAGAACCTGGAGGATTTTACGTCACACTTTTAGTGTATGTTTGCATCAAAAATCCCCATAAGTGAATGAAAAAAGCAACATTCATTGGGTTTCTGCTAACAATCCCATAATGCAACCTTATTTTATGTCATGTGACTCTTCGCCTGTCAGTGATGATGCAAAATTATGTTGACTGACAAATGTCTGAGATGAATGAGGTCAGAGAAAATGATAGTTTATAATAAGAGAAAGTTTTACGTTACACAACCACAGGTATGAATTAAATGTTTTAAAGGACAATACCACTGTTTTTTTTATCTGTTTTAGCACATTTACAGTATAAACCTCTTAGATTCAGTGTGTTTTAAAATCACTGCTTTCCATTTATTCTTTTATTTACACTTATAACCAACTTTTTGATGTTTAAGCGTTATTAGTGATTCAAAGCGTTGATTAATAGAGACATCTTGTGAATTCTTATCACGTATCAAAAGCAAAAACTTCCCTTTTTCATTTTTATGTGATCGCAATGAACACAAATATTCCTGACTTATCATTATTATAGTTGTTATTGTTATTATTGTTGTTGCTGTGTGTGTTAAAGGAAGTTTTGTCTTTCTGCTGTTGCCGAGTGCTCGCTCATGGTGAGAAAACAACATTATAAAGAGTTAATGAAATGAAAGTTTTTAGAGATGAAACGGCTCCTTGTTTTTGGATAAATCTCATAACATGTGAGAATAAAGTGCTGGTCTTCGTGTATTTGGCCTCTTTGTGCTGATGTCCAGGCTCTGACAGCTGTGGGTTTTAACGCTCGTCGTGTTTCGCCTCCAGCCTCAGCAGGATCAGGAAACAGCACAATGTCTGTTAGCAGCGGCCATTTCCAGGACGACGGCTCACTGCTAACCAGCAATGTGACCGAGTCCCGTCCACCAGAGGAGCTTTCTGTGGCCTCGACGCAGAGCCAGCATGCTTTCTGAGGGCTTTGTTCATCTTCTGTTAATATCCTTTAAATATTGATTTTAAACTTATCGTGCCTCTTTGTGTTTGCAAAACATCATCAAACATTTCAAGGCATTTGGTAACTCACGTATGAGGTTCAAGTAGATGGTTTCATTTTGGATCTGGCTCCATGTTGGTTAAATAACTACATCTATATTTGTTAAACTAAAACTTATTGAATGTTTGATGGTCTCTCTTACAGATGCAAAATGTTCACTAGTGTATTTTTTTATCTTTGGGCAGAGCCAGGCTAACAGTTTCCATCTGCTTCCACTCTTTATGCTAAGCTAAGCTAACTACACACTGACTTCAGCTTCAGACATCAGGCCTCTTCCTAAAAAGGAAGAAATAATAAGATGTTAAAGTATTTCTTCAAGTTTATGTATAATTTCTAACGATAAACATTAAATCTCTGCTGGTGAGGTGACCAATGTGGACTCCATAAAAAAACAACTATAACAAAAGCATTTTATGAAAGTTTCTACATAATTCATGTTTTAAAAGCAGGTTAGATTGTGTTGTTACAGCATCGTGGAAATAATGTGACTAAAACATGCACAAGAAATGTGGGTGATCACCAGCTGTATCGATGAAACATGACAAATGTTGCCGTAAACTTTTACACACCTGATCAGTGATGGAAAGTAACTGCATATGATAAATAACACTCTTAAAGAAGTTATTCCTCATGAGTTTATTTTACAGAAAAGCACATTAATACAACAAAAATCCAGGACCTTTACTTGTAATAGAGTATGTAGAGTACATGACAGAGTAAAAGTACACTTCATTTTGTTCTTCTTCCTCCATCACTGCTCCAAAGACCCACAAAAGCTTCGGTCCGTCCCTGCGTGATGTCGGAGTCCTGCAGAGACTTTTAGGCTGTAAGTTGCCCATCAGAGGTTTCCGGATGCTTTCGTGTCCTCCGTCTCCAGAACAGAGAGGCGGTTTGTTCTGCGGTCGCTTCACTGTGAGACGACAGGCAGTGGAAGTCCGCTGAAGGCCGGACCACTTCCTCATTGAGCTGTTTAAGAGGACATGGGAACCATCAGTGAGGCCTCCAAATAAACTCTGCGGGTCCCTTTCAGTCCTGAGCAAACAGAGCTTTCATTGACTTGGCAGCACTCAAGCAGAGAGAAAAAGACTAAATCTGAAGGTGGGCTTTGAAGAAAAACATCAAACGAACGGTTTAACACAAATTAAAAGTTTAATTAGAATCAGCTTTATTGGCCAAGTGTGTGTAAACAACAAGTTATTTCACTCCGGTGTGAAGTTAATCTCAGTGTCACACACAGTGCTGAGAACAACCTACAAGAAGATGTTTATTTCCTGACATGCAGCTAAAAACAAGACAAAGAAAGCTGATATAAACAGAAACGTAGATACAAAAATAGGCATCTATATGAATATGCAATGAGCCAGAAAATATAATGTCTGTAAATGTTTTTATTTCAAAACAGTGTTGGGCAATAATGTGGTTTCTGTGTGATACGAATTAAGGCAGAAACACCAACATCAGTGTTGATAATCTAATTTTTAAGTACAGTAGTTGAGTAAATGAACTTCCTCTGCTGTTTATAATAAATGACAATTATTCACTGTGAATTCTCTGAATAAGTGAGGTGATCAGCATCAAGAAGAAATTCATGTGTTCATGTGTCCATAATGTGAGCCCTCTTTTTTGTTATTGATCAAAAGAATTTGATGCTTGAATCAATATTCAAAACAAGATGTAAAATCAGTGTTATTGATTCTTCAGGTGTCAGTCCAGTTAAAAAAGAACTGAAGTTGTGAAGGTTTTCATGCAGACATTTATTTATCATGTTTGTACTGAAGCTGATGCAGAGTTACATTACTGAAAAAAATTGAATGTAATGTAAACACAGAAACAGTTTGCAGAGAAATTAAATTAAAGATGATTCGTGATGATGAGAGTTTAATATTCAGTTTAATATTCAGCATCAGCGTGAATATTTAAAGTGTTGTGTGTGTTTCTGCGGCCACATGGGGGCAGTGTTGCTTCATGTTAGAGAACAGAGTCAGACATGGTTCATGTACCGCTGTGTTGAAAAAAATATACAATTATTACTGATTTAGACAGCAAACAGGAAGCTGACAGACTGAATTTTTTTCTGTTTTAAGAGCTGTGTTTAAATCATGCTGTGATTTACTTTATTCTGTGCTGTTTGTGTTTGTGCAGACAAATCCTGAAACAAGCTGATTTGTACTGAAACTGCAGGAAATAAACACTAAAGAGGTTTCGATTCTGAAATATCAGAGAATGATGATTATCTGATCGCTATACAAGCACAGACAGGTACCAAATTAAAGGAAATGCCTTAAAAAAAGTCTTGCAGAGACATAATAAAAGCACATTTTGGGACTATGTTACGTTGTTGGGGGGATTTTTCCGGCCTGTTTTTTTGGTCTCCTCGTTCTCTGTCCTCTTGCAGGATGTCGCTGCCCCCCCCCACACACACACACAGAGCGCGAGGGGTCACTGAATATGAGGGAAGATCTGTCGAAGGACGTCTCACATGCAGCATAATTAACAAGTCCTGCAACAAATCCTCCCCCCATGAAGATTATAATGTTCAGAAATTATTAGAAATGTTTTAAAGAGGTGCTGATTCAACTTAATGATCATTTTGGAGGCTTCAGGTTGTGTTGCTGTTGAACTGTGTTTCTGTTCATCACCTCATTTATATCAACGCGTGTGGGTGAAATAAGTGAATTAACTCTCTTTACATCAGTTTAACGGTATGATAAACAGATTTTTCTTTGAACTAAACTTTTCTCCCTGATGCAGGTGTCACAGTGTTTTCAGCCTCTGCACATTAACATCTCTCAGCCGTTAAATCAGACTTTTCCAAAGATGCTTTATTATGACTAACTCCACAAAATGTAAAACATCTGCAGCTCTGTCTGATAGCTGTTAGGAAGCGAGAATACATTTTTACTAGAGAACATTACTGCTGAGGATTTTCCATCCGCAATAATGTCTGTGCAGTGTGTGTGTGTGTGTGTGCGTGTGTGTGTGTGTGTGTGTGTGAAAGCTGGATGTTTGTACAGGAGGCCGGCAGCTCCCGAACAGAAACCAGCTCACGACGTCCATATTTAGACTCTCAGCAGTTCCAACCGCTCCGCTTGTTTATGACAGCGAGACACAAGACACAACCCAGCATTTTATACCCGCATATGGTGTGTGTGTGTGTGTGTGTGCAGTGACACAGTGCCAATGGAAAGCAGGTCTACAGAAGGTTAACCGCTTCTTTCAGGGTTCAGATTAGAGTTTTCTTTTAGGTTTAGATTGAAGGTAGTTTACCTTCATCCTGCTTTGACCCGTGCAGAGTTTCTGGAGGGGTCACAGGAGTTTGCACATCCAGTCTGCACGAGTTTTATAGACTTGGAGAAAAGTTACGACTGGGGCAGTTCAGTCCTTATATAACCTGAGTGAGAGCAGCTCTCTGCAGGAAGTCAAACACATTTTCACAGGACGTCACTAATTTGTCCCTGATTCTGTTTATTTATGACTCGCAGAAATCGGATCTGAAGGTGCAGCTCGAGGGGAGGAGAGCGTCCGGTTTGTGAAGTTTGTGGCTCTGTTGGCTTCATCAGACTGTGACTGTGAACACACAACTTAAAGCCTTATAAGTTTCTCACAGAAAATGGTGAATTGTTCCCTCCCTCCAGCATCTTATGATTCATGAGTGCAGATAAAACGAGGCGTGATGTCGACAGGTGGATTAACGCAGCATCAGCAGCTGTTTTATCAGGCAAATGGAGTGAAGCTATAACTTTTACCTGTTTTCAGTAATGACTGAAACAACGAGAAGTGGCTGTACTGAGCCTCCTTTCTGGACTCACCTTTAGAAAAACTGTAAGGAGTTCAGACATCGGAGGGAGCTCGAAGTAGAAACGCTGCACCTTCACATCAAAAAAGACTTCATTCCCTTTGGAGGATTTCCACGGATCTAACTGAGCAGCCGATAACTGCACAGCGTCTTCAGATGTGATGCTGAACCTCAGATCGCTCCTGACTTTGTAAAGCACGTTAGATAAAAAGTTATATACTGTAAATGAAGCCGTTAAGAGTCTCCCAAAACACAAGTGCTTGTTATATGAGGGAACCCGAACAAAAACATCCACTTTATGTCACTTTGTCACTGACTACAATTACCAGCCCCAAAATTGTAATCATGACCAGACTACAGAGCACAGATGAAAGAGAAGGAGACTAAGAGGGATGTGGGAGAAAAACACACATTAATTTGGGGATTTTTTTAACCAAAATACATCAAATCTAATGGGACTGTGTGTGTGAGTGGATGAGTTATTCACTCATGTGGTGTCAGGATGATGATGTTGGGTCTAACAGAGCAAGTAAAGATGGATGGATGAAGAAAAGCCTCTCAGAGTTACATTTTGATTAAGAAAGTAAAGATTTATGTGAATTTACACAATTAAATTTGATCCTTGAAGATGCAGATAAAGACAAAATCAGATAAATCCTCAATATAACAACATTTCAGAACCAATCCTGGTACTTTTACTGGTTTATATGTGAAAACAGATATTTTTAAATCAAGTTCATTTAAGTGCTGTTTTTGATAAGACGTCTCAAATATTTTATAGTTTTTTATCGCTGCCTCTCAGGAATATCAGCGAAAGCCGGTGTCGACCTGCGAATGAACTCTCAAACACAAAAATCACGTCATGCATCTCTGAAGATACGAGCACGTGTGTGTCTCTCTGCATGCGGCGGGTAAACCAGTCATGTTCTTGTTTTCTGATTTGCAGGAATCAAACGGAGCAGCTGCTGTAAATCAGAGTCCAAACCTGCACAAGCAGACGCCATCTCTCTCTCTCTCTCTCTCTCTCTGTCTGTCTTTCATTCACTCTGTCCGTCTCTCCACCTTTCTGTTTGAAGCCGAGCTGTATTTAATTCCCACTTTCCCTCCCCCTCAGAGACTCAACACTCCATCCCATCCTGTCCTTCCCTTTGTTTCTCTCTCTTCCTCCCACACCTTCTCCCCCTCTTTCATTCCATCTCTCATCATCCGCCGCCTTCAGCTAACCAGCCTCCCAGCAGAGAATTATGAATAGAATTCAAATCAGTCGAGCTTTACCGTCTCCCGCCTCCTCTCTACCTGCCCCCTCTGTGTCTGCCTCTACTTTCTAACTTTCTCCAACTGTTTCCTATTGATTATAGCTGTGACCTCACACCCACACCGCGCAGCCTCCTATACATTAACCCTTCTCCTTCCCTCCTTCCCTCTCTGCGTCCTGTCTGCTGGTGGCTTCTCACTCAGCCTCGGCACTCAGCCAGCACTTCACAAAAAAAAAGAAGAAGAAAAACACCACCTCCGTGACCGAATGTGGTGATAAAGCTGAAATGATGATGCTCTCTGAGGGGGTCAGTCTCTCTCCCCCATACTTGATCAGGAAGGAAGAGTTCATTTCTTTAGTCACTTCGTTTTTAAGGTAAGAAGACGGGCATTCATTTCTCGTCTGTATTAAACATGGTCACAACATGTTTAACCTGACAGAAGCAGGAGAAAACAGCAGACCTGACTCAAAAACACACGTTTAATGTCTCTTTCACACATGAAGTTGATTAACATGGTTGGTTAAAAAGAAATCCACTGAGTTTAAATAAACTAACCAGCGCTCGGTGTTGAGACGTGCTGATGCTCAGTCTTGCAAACAGTGTAACTGTGTCTGTGCAAGCTTGTGACATTATCAGACTAATCGATGCAATTGATCGATGCTCAGCTGGAACTTCTGCTATCGATCAGCAGTTGCTTCCTGACACCTGACGCTGGTTTTAAAGTTAAAGACGAATTTAAAACAAGGCCCCTGTCCTGTTTGGGAGTAACTTCTTTCCTAATTGTAATAAACATCAGTCTTTATTTTGTTTTTACTGTAAATGTGATGACTGTAGACAACACTGTGCAAAGTACAGTTTATTTTAATCATCTACAGAAAGTTCTCTACTGCTCGTTCAGCATTATCACCTTCTTTATTTATGAGGAAAAACTAAAAAGATGTTCTCCAATCAAGTTGCTTTATTGTGTTTCTTGACAACTAAAGATGTCATTTTATACGATAGAGGAGTCGAGGGGTTTCTTCCAAAAAAGTCTCTGTCAGGAATGAACAGTTGATCATTTATGTCAGTTTTCATTTAATGACTGAATGACTGTCTCACCAGACTGTTTCTGCACCTGTACAGTTTTCAGTGAATTATCAGGTGACTTATGATGTCTGTCAACAGAAATACAAAATTATGTAAACGACTATATCGTGATCGTAAATGATCGCAGAGAGCAGGAGGAATAAAAGATGATGGGTATGCATAAAACCATGCATTTTCCTCTGTAAGACAGTAAATAAAAGCATTTATATGTGTTTATA
The DNA here is from genome assembly GCA_037176925.1 of Amniataba percoides. NCBI lineage: Eukaryota > Metazoa > Chordata > Actinopteri > Centrarchiformes > Terapontidae > Amniataba > Amniataba percoides. The sequence goes on from JBAJHX010000096.1 coordinate 4,695,900, forward strand.
TGTGAGTTTCATGCTTCAGAAGCACAAACTGCTCTGGGAGAAACAGACCTGCAGCAGTCAAAGAGTAATGACCGAACACAACAGAAAAACGACTGCTCACATGAAACGTCGTCCGAACGTGTCTGTATTCAAAGTGTTTCCTTCGTCAAACAGCCACACCTCTGCACATCTGGTCAGTCTCTGCCTGCCACCAACGCTGAATGATGTCTGAGCCGACGGGACATTTTAACAAAATTGGGTGCTATAACTAAATCAGAAAGTGTACCTTTAAGTAGATGGAAAAATGATTAATTTTTCCATGTGGAGGTTGATCTGCTAGATTTAGAAGAACAGCCACCAGTTAATCAGTGTCACAGCTTGAGCACCATGACTGCAGCACAGAGCTGCTTATATAATGTGTGACTGTGGGATTCCCAGCAGCTCTGCCTCCTCCACTCGGCGGTCTGACGAGAGGAGGGGGGCTGCAGAAAGGATGGCAGCGAGGGAGGAGGGTATTGAGATTGTGATCATGAGTGTGAAAGGCTCAGGTTGGCCACCAGCTCCTCCACTCTTCAATAATCCAATAATTACAGGCAGCTTCTTAACAGGGGATCCCTCCGCTGCCGCACTCTGCCGCCTGTTTGTATTGAATGTCACTGCACAGAGCGGAGATATCACATTTAATAAATTGAAGGGCAACGCCTCCCTCCAGGAAGTCCCCGATACTCTGGATAATGCACAGAACACTTTTCACAGGACCTATTTTTCTCTTTCAGCAGGAACTGGCTCTGGAAAAAACAGAAATGCTGTGAGGTTGTTGAGTGTGATATACCATATAAATCCATTCCTGTCGGTGGTTTAACATTTACAAAAGGCAGAGAGGAAGAAGCAAGTTAATGCTGAGATGTATGGTATTATTTTATATATAGTGTATATCTTATTGTCAGCAAGTCTCATAACAATGATTAAAATAACACTGTGTTTTCTCTGCAGTCTCTAACTTCCCTACTGAGGATGTATATCTTCAAAAAAACTATAAAATTCAAGTTTCATTTTTAAGAAATGCTCCATAATTTCCCTAAAACGACTTGGCACAGACATTTTTATCAAATGACTCAAACATTAGGAAATAGAGGATTTCTTTGGGGACTATTTTCAGCGATGGATTGATCCACATTTCATGACCTACTGTTCGTATGATAGTTTCACAATAAACTACAGTTTTTTATTACAAACAAAGGAACAAAGGAAGCTCTATTGGACAGGAAAAAATGTTAATTTGGATGAACTTGTTGGCAGATCAGGTTTTTATGGAGTGGATTAAGCGGAAGAGTTGGGCTTGTAGCTGTGATGGTACAAACATAAGTTTGTGTGTGTCTGCACATTAAACATACATACTGCACGCTGAGTGCTACGAGCTCTCGCTGCCTCTCAGAGACAGCATCTTTGGTCAGATATATAGAGCCATAAGAGCAAAACCTTATATGACTTATGCATTATTCACACGGTGACATCAGTTTCTCACAGAGGAGTTTAAAGATGTCCGCCCTCCTTCACATCCTGCAGCTCGTCTCCGCTGTGAGACTTCACATCTGATGCTATAAAACTGTAAAATGCAGCTTTTTCTTTCACATTTCTTCCTCTAGCCTTTCATTTTTTTAACACAGACTAAAGACTGACTGATCCAGGTAAAAACAAACTACAGTTCAACTTTTAAACATTTTTTATCAGACATAAGGTACTTTTTAAAGAGAGCTTTTATATTATAAAAGCTCTTTAAAAGAACTGTGTTTATAACTTCATCAATTGTATTAATGTTAATTTTGAGTTATTTGTACTTAACAAGTACATTTACTGGATGTGACAGCGGCATTTCTTCTTCTCATTCTGTGTCCGTATTATTTCTGGTCTTGTCTCGTGTTTGTGGTTATGTCTTGTCATGTTTAAGTTTTTCTGGTCTGTTGTGTTTTGTTGGTTTCTCGTCATGCTTGTTTGGTTCCTTGTTGGTTCAGTATAATCTGTGTAGTGTGTCATGTCTGGTTTCTGGTTCTGTTACGTCTTGTCAAGTTTCCATGTCGGTCATGTTTCTGGTTCCCTGTTCTGGCATGTCATGCTTTATTTTGAAATACACTCTCCGTCATGTTTCAGATCCCTTGACTTCCTGCCTCAGTGTGTCTGCCCCGCCCTGATTGTGTTCACCTGTTCCTGGTTATCCCTTGTGTATATATTGTGTGCGTTTCCCCTGTCTGGTTGCCAGATCGTCTTCTGTAGTCCACCGTCATGTTCGTATGAGTCTACTGTTTCAGATGATGATCTCCTTTAAAGAGGGACACCCACCTGTCTGTAGATAATCTGTTCCTGATTAAAACCCTCAAATTACCTCCTGCTCTCCTGTCCTGCATTTGGGTTCTTCTGCCTGCCTTGCCTGAGTCTGAGTCCTAACAATTACCCACTAATTTATGTTGTAGTTTAACTCAGCTCCACCTCGAACAGAAAAACAGGAACTTCCACATCAATCCATCATTTGCAGCAACACAATAATATAATTTACAACAGCAATCAAATACTAACAAATACTTTTGACATGTTTGCTGATAATTCTTCAGAAACGTTATTTATGTCTAATTTCGACTGCAATTTTTTTTACTTGAATGTTTTTTTTAATGCTGCTTTGACAGTAAAAGTAAAATATCTGAATATTTCCACCCTGTCTATAGTCTGAATAATAACCTGTAACACGCTGTAATATGACTGTCAGTCTGCATCACATGGAGAATTATTAACTTTAACATTGTTCGGTTATATACTGTATATATATCTGCACATGAGATTTGTTTGTTAATTAACAGCAACACTTTGGCAGTAATCAACAAAATGATCTCACATTAAAGTCAGTTTAGTTGCTGTTCTGGAGTCATGAAATTTTGGATGATTAAACTTCCATTTTCTGATTTCCATCAGCTTAAAGGTAGTGTAGTGTTGATTCATTTATTGCAGTCAGGATGTAAAGACAAACAAACAAAGCCTCTTTCTGAAACCTACAGCCGACCTGAGCTTTAAAAGTTCAGGTTCAAAGGTTATTTGTGACTGTGCAAGTCCATCTGCTGAAGAAGACCATGTGACACGATGGAAAGCTCCAGAAAACCTCCTGAATGAGTTCCTGCTGTTTCCAAATCAAGAATGGACTTTTTCAATTTCAGCTTTTGGGCCCAGAGTCCCCAACGGTGATATTTTATTATGTTGTACACAGACGAAATTACATCCTCGCTCCCGAAAACCTAAAACTCTGATTGGTCCTCACGAAGATACACACACACACACACACACACACACACACACAGAGGAAGAAACACAATAAGATGGGATATTACCACAGAGCTCCTCCTCCCCCTCTTTTCCATCAGTTTGACCTCCTTTCCCCTCCTTTTATCTCCATCTCTCTCATCCTCCCTCTCTCCCTGATGACCTGTTTCTCTCCCCCTCTCTCTCTCTCTCTGACCTGCTGACTGATATTGCAGCTCTGAGTGTTTTACTGGTCCATGGACGCACCATAAACTCTGAATTTACAGCCTCCTCCGCCCTCCTCCCCTCTCGCTGTTTGTCTCCGTGTGAATGGGCGTCAGGAGCCGGTTGAATATTTACAGCGTCGCTTCTCACTGAAAAACAAGCGAGGCTCGATCGTGGACGACATGTGTGTGTGGGAGAGGAAAAAAAAACAAAAAAAGGAAGAAAATATCTATTTTAACCTTTTTTTTAATCTTCTGCTTTGCTGGTGGCCTGACGGGGCTGCTGTCAAACGCATCCGTCCACTTGTTTATTCATCCGACCAGCAATTGACCCGTCTATCTGCCCGTCCAACCTACTATCCATTAAACCATCCATTCACATACATCCATCCCTTTACTCAACCATCCACCCACCCATTTAGGTATTTATGCACCTATTTACTCACCTCACCATCTATTCTTACACCAACTAGTTTATGTATCTATCAATTTTTATTCATTCGCTAATAAATTAATCCTTTATTTTAACCATCTGTTTATACTTTTATCTGTCCATCCCAACATTTATTCACCTTTCAATCAAACTATCCAATCAACCATCCATCTGAACATTTATCTTCATCCATCCATCCAGCTTATTTACCCACCATTCATCTGATAACCCATTTTAAAGTATATACGTTCAGTCATGCATTTATTCATGTGTTCTCCCATCCATCCACCTAATTTAGCAATCTATCCATCCATCCATTGATCCCACCAGCCTCTGTCCATATTGCCTATTCACTAAACCATCAATTGATCCATTTTTTTTAATCTATTTGCCGTCCATCCTCCAATCCACCCCACAAATATCTTTATCTATTAATTTCTTTGATTCATTCATCTGTTTAAGATTCATCCAACTGTCTGTCCATCGTGCATCCATTTGTCCGCTCGTTAACATATCTAATATCCATCCCAACATTTATTCACCAGTTCATCCGAGTATTCATCCATTTATTCCATCTGTAGACCCATTTATTCATGCATCCCTCTTTACCTCCAACTGTTCATCCATCCATCCATTGATATATATATATATATATATATATATATATATATATCTACACATCTATTCACTCATTCTTTCAGTCATCCATCCATCCATCAGTCCAACTCATCTTATCTAATCCAACTCTCCGTCCCTCAGTCCATTTATTCATCTATTCATCCAACTATCCATCAATTTATCCATTTTTATGCATCGTTCATTCACTTTAACATCCGCCCATCGATCCATCAGGGATGTAAACGAACCAACAGATACGAACAGCATCTGAACTTTTGTTGCATCACAAACACGGGGCCCGTTTTCTGAATGAGGACTCCCTTTAAAATGGATGAGACACTAACATTTATTCAGATTATTGATTGATGATATTAAATGAGATATCAATTGATTATAAATTCATGTGTATAATAAGTGTTCAGTCCAACTAAATCCTCCCAACAACCGATGCTTTTCTTTCTTTTAAACGTACACCCCCTGATTTGGTGACAGCGCTCCCAAACCTCCACCCGGCTCTCTGTGGATGTGCTCAGTCTGAACACACACACTTTTCGAAACAAAGAAGCTGTCAGAACGACACTCAGACACACAAACATCAGCTGACGGACACAACGGCCCCGAGTGTTTCCCTCCTGGGAGCTGTTTCCTCTCTACACCCTGAATCGATGTGGATTATGGGAGCTGAGCCCGACACATGCAGCAGCACGCAGCGCTGATCGCATGACTGTGTGCTCTAACAAGGCACTGTGTGTGTGTAGGTGTGTGTGTAGGTGTGTGAGTGTGTGTGTGTGTGTGAGTGTGTGTGTGTTTTGGGGAGGGTGGGCTAAATAGTGACTGCAGCACTTTGCTGAGGCTAGATGCCGCAATGGACACATAAATAAGTACTGCACCAATCTGTTTGTAGCGTGCTCACACACACACACACACACACACACACACAGGCAGGAATCCCCCCCGTGCAACACGTCGGCACTCTGTAGCACCGCTGAACGAAGCCATGATAGGATGTGGGCTTGTTTCAGTGTTACACGGTGGTGTTTGGCTCTGCAGTGTGTTCACGTCAGAGCTGTTCTCAGCACTGTATTATACAAATATGATGATGATAATAATAATAATAATAATAATAATAATAATAACAGCAGCTTGTTCGAAACAGATTCCTTCCATTTACAGTCAGATTAGAAAACAAACCACTGTGCAGCTTTATCAAAACGTTAACATTACAGATCAAATTAGCTTTGTTAGGCTAAACTCAGTCACTGAGAAAGACTCAGTGTTAAAATATTCATCTTTATTTGTCATTTTGCATGCGTACATCTAAAACAGTGAGTCTGGATCCGCAGGGCGAAGTTTCAAACAGCTTCCTCAACATCAACTTCACACTCGACACTGCATAAAATGTCTGTCAGGGTTTGCATTATGTTGTGTGTTTCCTCGGCCTCTCGCCCTTGTACCACTTGTGTTTCCTTGTCTTGCCTTCCTGCCACGTTTAGTTTTATTTCTTATGCCCTGTTTCTCTGTATCTTGTGCTCCTGTCTTGTGGTTTTTGTGTTTAGTTGTTTTTGATCTCCTGTTTTTGAGTTCATCTTTTCCAGTTTGTCCACTTCCTGTTTTATTTTGAATCCACTTCTCTCCTCACATGTCTGTCACTTTACTTCATGCCCTTGTGTGTTTCCTTCCTCTGATTAACCTGCTCTGCCCCAATTTGTTTCACCTGTTAGTCTCCTCACCTGTTTCCACTCCCCGTCCCTCACAGTGTATATATACCGGTCTGTTTCCTTTGCTCTCTGTTGCGTTGTCACCAGCCCTTCTTGTGTTCTTCTGTGTAACGTAGCCAGCCCCTTTGTTTTAAGATAGTTATTTACAAAAAAATGATGGTGCTGAATCCAAATGGTTTCAGCACGTCGATGTTACGTACACTGACATAACAGAGAGTCCCCAATCGTCTCTCTCCAACAACGCACCACTAACTGAAGTTTGAAATAAAAAAAATCTAACACAAGCCTGAACTTTCACAGAAAAAAACATGCAAATAACCCTCTAATCTTCATGTCATAAACACAAAGTGGTGCTGGCTCCACTCGGATGTTGTTTCTAGTTGATTTTCTCTGAGCATTGTCATATTTTTGTCCTGCCATCATAATCCAGATGAAAGAGGATCTGAGATGATAAAAATGTTGTTTTCTTCGGGGTTATTCATCCTTCGGTTATTATTGTGTGCTCAGAGCAATAAGGTTACCGAGCGGAACGGCGGCTGCTCTGCTGACTCTTCTTCGCTCCGGGTTTCCCTCCAGAGCCGCGAACAGGCTGTCCTGCCTCATTGATGACAGTTTCTGCAGCCTGAAAAGATGCAAAAATTGAACATTAGTCAGATGGAAAGGCACATCAGTAACATTGCATTGTGCTTTGTGATTTAATCTGCAAAGTTTCAGCTCCAGTTACCACGTGAAAACTGAAGGAGTAGTTTTTATTTTATCCTCTTTCTCTTGAGCGATGTTCAGACAGAGAGCTGGAGTGAGGACGTGGTTAGCATAGCTTAGCATAAAGACTGGAAGCAGGGGGAAACAGCTGGCCTGGCTCTGTTCAAAGTTTGAAAACACACCAACCAGTATCTCTAAAGCTCCCTAATGAACATGTCAGATCTGGTTTGTGCAAACTAACACACCATTAGTGTGTCCGTACCTGCACTTTCATCTTCTGAGAGTTAGAGGAGTCGCTGAAAGAAGGTGGGAGGAAAATAACACACAGCGTTGTGTTCCTTCAGTATAATAATGAAGAAATCAAACTCTTATATGTGCTCGTCGCTTTTAATTCATCTGCCTGACAGAAAGCCATTCAAGTGATGAAGACGTGGAGAGAGGAGAGAGGAAGAAGAGAAGAAAATTAAACAGCAGAGTGCGACAAACACGGGCGCTCTCACCAGATTCAATTTACAGACAAGATTTTTGTTAATGTCAGCATGTAAAGCGAGCGGGACACAATTCACAACATGCTTTTCTCATCACTGGGGATCCGACGGTTTCAGCATAAAGATGATCTGCCGTGTTTACCCGCTTTGTCCTGCTGCTCGCTGCAGGTGTGATGGATGACAGAGGGAAGCGATCTCACGTGAGATCTTTAGCAGCAGTTGTGTGTAAACATGCACGGCGGCGGTGGAAAACCCTGGGAAAGACCTGACCTGGTCCACCAAACAGCAGAGTCATCAGTCTTCAGTTCCTCCCTTTGGCTCTCTGAAACTTAAAGCAGCTGAGAGTTTGACCCCAACAACCAAACGATAAGTGTGTGAACACTTATCGAGCTGCAGTAAGCATTATGGGATTTAATACAGGCTGCTTCATGCTGAACACTTTAATATGGATGACAGTAAAAACAGGTTAAGGTGTGTTAGGATGTTTGATACTGATAATAGCTGTGCATGTAGTTATAAAGTCACCCTCTGTAATAAAATGCAGCACAACTATCATCAATTAAGCAGATTATTTTCCTCATTTACAGATAAATAGTTTGGTTTATAGGCCAGTTTCCCTTTTACAAACA
>JBAJHX010000096.1:4709391-4719776 GCA_037176925.1 Amniataba percoides
GGGTTCCCCCTGCTGGATTCATCTCTCTCCACTTCCTCTTGTCATTCACATCGTCTCCCAGCCTCACTTTGCAGAAGTCTTCCTCCTCCTCCTCCTCTTCCTCCTCCTCCTCGTTCTCATTCTGCCTCCTGTTTCGTCCCGTCAGCTCTCTCTCTCTCTCTCTCAGTGTTTCTCTCTGTCTCTCGCCCCGGCCTGCTCTCTCGCCCTCCTCTCCCTCGCTCTCGCTCTCTGATAGGTAATCAATGAGCGGGCAGCCGTGGGGGAAGAGGCTTCAGCTGCATGGATTTCCAATGGGACTGTCGACCCAGAGGGGGGGTGAATGGGGTGGGGGGTGGGGGGTGGGGGGGGGTACCACTGGAGCGTGCCACAAAATGGAGTACAAAATGTACCACTGTGTGTGTGCACATACACACTCTCACACACATCAGCAGTGTGTTGGGACCACTGACCAAACCCCCTTCAGAAAGAGTCGTGCTGTTGTAGTGAGGATTTATCTCTAAAACTAAAGATAAGTTTTTCTGACCTTGAAATTCACTTTGCTTTTGTGTTTTTTTGTGTTTTTTTTGTGGGAGCAGCGGAGTTGTTTTCATATTTGATCTGCTACTGGCACTTTGGAGATGTCAAAATTAAATACTTGGAGAAAATGTGTAATGGTGTAAATTCATGCCACCTCGGCTGAATTTGCACATGATCGTGTGTTTCAGTTAACTCGATATGCAATTGCACTGCTTCAAAACATAGTTAAACCTTTTCTGGGAAACACTTGACGTAACAGGTGAAGCTGAAAACAAACCTGAGCAGGACCAGACTGCTGCAGAGGATCAGATTCAATCATAACTGAGGTTAAACTCATTTAAACCTCCATTATGAAGCAAAGTAAACCTGACTCATTGAAGTAAACCTGGTTTAACTGGTGACCTGGTTTTCAGAAATATAACATGAAACTGCAGAACTACGGCTGAAATAGAATAAAACTATTTTTTCTGATTATCTTCTGTCAGTTTTGAACTAAATAGCTGTTAAAAACAACACCACCTGCCTCTGGCTGCAGATTTGTGGTCTGTGGTTTGATTTCCTGGAGAGGCTGTTTCTTCATTTGTTGAGCCTTCGCTTCGCTATGATTGGTTAAAAACACGACAGGGGCCAAATTAACAGCTTAAAGACGCCCACACAGGCCGAGGAGACGGTTTGGTTCCGGTCCCGGCTCGCCCGTTTCTCTGCCATGTGACCGGTTTTCTAAGAAAGAAGAAACCACACAGTTTTTTTGCCTCCTGTATATCTTTTTTATGGCGCACACCGTGGCTTGTGGTAGCAGGTGGTGTGGCAACTTCTTGAAACCACCATAAGTTCCTGAGAGGTTGAGACAGAGAACAAGCTTTATAATGAGCCGTTTGAATAAAAAATATGTATTTGAAGATTTGTTGTCAGTTGTGTTCAGGAGTGAATGTGGATGATGTGAAACTTGAGGTCACCACGTCTCTCTCGGTTGCAGCCATGCAGGTGAAGAGGTGGACAAACAGGTGCTGATTAGTACCACGACGTCACACCAAATGTAATCTGCTCCTGCAGGTGGAGTAACCAACGTTAACGGCGGCTGTGTGGCGTCTCTTCCTGGTTATTGTGTGTGTTGGTCACCGTCACGGTTTACTGGGACACTTTTTGGAAAGCCGCCATTGTTGATGTTTTTCGTTGCACGTGCGCGTTTCCTGCTTTGATGAAAAACAGTTCAAAGTCAAAGATACAGTTCACGGTCGAGACCTTTTTAACGGGGGGTCATTTAACGCGATGAGAGTCACCATCTGCATCAGAGAGTGTGTAATATGTGTGGAGACGCGTCCTCGTTTTTAAAAGGATTTATTTCAAAGTCAGACTAAAACTGAAACTGACACAAAGCAGGCTTTAAGTGAAAATGCTGCGAGTCTGTTTGAGTGTTTGTAAAATTCAGAGTCATCAGGAATAAACGTCATCAAAGCGACAGCACGCCGACTTTGTTTTTACAGTAACCAGATCACCACGGTGAAGGCGAGCACGTCGTCTCACCAGTTTTCCCAGTAATGACCTTTTATTTATGACACTAACAACTAAACTGTCTCTGCCAACGTCCTCAAGAGGCTGCGAGGAGAAAAAGAGGAGTCATCTGCTTCATTTTAGTGCATGTTTCCTTTGTTTGAATATAGTTTTAAAAAAGCCAACAGTGATTCGGTTTGTTTATTTCAGTTTCACCTGTTGGACATTCGAACAGAGCTGCAGCAGCTGCACACAGTTTAGACTCATTAGTGCTGCAAGTTTTGGTCTTTTCTTCATTGTTTTACTCTCTCTGGATGTACAAGTGCTTCTCTCCTGCAGCAACAGTGAGTATGTGACATTTAGTGAAAGAATTACCACATTTTATTTGTTATTTAGTTTTTAATGAACCTCTGTCGCTGATTAGTGTCACGGAGCTTCTGCTTACCCCCCTAATAATCTCATGACTGCAGGTGAGCGAGGTGATGATTCATTCATGTTGTGGCCTGTCTTTTATCTGCTGTACGTTTAGCTGGAACTGAAAATTAAAATTCAGTCTACAAATTATTACTTTAACTCTCATGCAGCTGTAACTTGCAGTGCAGCTCTGTCAGTCTCTGGATTTCTCCACATGCTGAGCTGCTGTTCAGTAATCTTGTATAAAAAGAGTTTGGAGGGTTGTCTCATACGTTTGGCTGCTCTGATGTAAACTGCACATGTTGGTGATGTTAGAAAAATCCCCTCCAGGACTGGAACATCTGCCGTCAGAGTTTCGGTGTGTGTGGATCACCGGTTAAACCAGGCTTACTTCAGAGAATCAGGCTCACTTTATCAAGGTTTCAGTAAGTCTGACCTCCATTATCATAGAAGTGGATCCTCCTGGACGTTTCTGCTCAGGTCGTTTCTCAGATTCAACTTCAGGTGTTTCCTCCACATCTCTCACTGAGTTTTCAGACAGAACAGCTCGACAGCACTCAAAGTCAAAGGAAGACATGATTAGATGTGGATTTGGTCGAGGTTGCATTGTGTTACTAAAGTAAAAGTCATTTCCACTGCATGGTACAGGACGAGTCGACCCAACTCAACCGGCTTTTGGCACCAGACACTTCTCTTGATTTCGTTTTCCAGCACAGACAGTTCCTGCTCAGTGTAGGCGGGTTTCTGATTGAAAGGCGCGGTGCTCTTTATTTTCAGTACGTGGTCACAGCAAGGAGACAAACTTTGCTTCAGAAAGGCCTGAAGGCAGAAAAAAGGAGAGTTTCGGCGCTACATCAGTGCTTAGAGATGATTTTCTTTGACCAATCAGAGGTCTGTCTCGTTTTAAATCCACCTTGAAGAGTCAGCTCAGCTTGTTGTTAACCTTGGACGAGAGGTTAAGAAAAAAACCCGACAGGAACGATGCACAGTTTTGCCAATAAGAAAACAAAAAAGCAAAGGTCCAACTGAGTCGTGTCGAGTGAAGTTGTACAGTAGAGTTGAATATATGAATATATATGAATATATAAATATGTAATGTTTCATGTATTATGTTCAAACAGTTCAGTTAATTTCTTTTGCACTTTGTATGTGTTAAATGGCTAAAATGTTTTTTAGACAGAATAAGACTAAGATTCAGGATTTTTATTCTCATGTGCACAACAGTTATAAAGAACGAGTCTTTGGCAATGAAATACTTTAAATCTCAGGCTCCCACCAACAGTGCTCACAAACGTGCATAAAGAAAACTGCACAAATAAAAGAACCAAAGGCGAGATATGAAAAATGCAAAAGATGACAAAGTTGTAAGAGCAGCACTGTGAAGACTCTCAGTCATCCAGGTTATTGTGATTTTATTTTACTGAAAAAGTTTCAGATGAGAAGTGAAACGTCCTCAAGAACCCAAAGTAAGAAATTTAATTTAAATACAAATAATAGTAACAGTAAACAATAAGGCAGGAAATGAATAAAAATAGAATTTAAAGAGAAATGTAATGCAGTGGAGAGCTGGTGTGCAGAAGTGATGTGGCTGTAAACATTTTGTAATCACTAATTAACAGCAGGAAATGGAGCAATGACGACTAAAAGAACAAAATCCTTTTCTTTCTAGGAGGACTTTTAATGTGAAACATCTGCCACAATTATCGAGTTGAGACTGAAGAAACTGGATTTCTGAATTACTGGAGCAGCTTTTATGTAAGAAATGACAGTTTTTATTATACAAGTGTTTATTATAATCACTGTGCTGTTTTTTTAGGACGTCCATTATCATGCATGTAATAAAAAAGTCCAATAATTTAACTTTAATATTTCATGTGATGTGAACCGATCAAAAAAGCCTCATCAGACGATGCAGAGGAACACGCGGCTCCGAGCTGAAGGCAGCGACGGCGTGATTGTGATCAGTTGTGGCACAGAGATTTAACGGGCGTGTTACCAGGCAGATGTGGCAGGATGCGGATCAGCTGCCTCGCTGAGACCTGAGCAGGAGGAGGTGGACTCGAGGTCATTCTTCACTGCGTGTAAGCCGTCTTTGTGACGTGTTGCCGTTTTAAGTCGTCGAGCGTAAGAAGATGCCGAGTCAGCTCCTGTTAGCGTTTCGGTGCGGCGCTCGTGGCCCGCAGAGCCTGATAGAGGTCGAAGGCTGTCTGATGTACGACATGTCAACACCTTCGTCACATTTCTGTAGGTGTGATGAAGCTGCTCGCAGCTCCGTCACATAGCTGACGGTGGTCTTTCACATGTCTGCAAGTAGAAAGTCAAAGGCAAACAGGATGTTTTGATGCAGAAGCAGCAGAGTGGTGAAGAAAATCATCTGTTTCCCTCTCGAGGTCGAGTCTTTACCTGCCAGAGGTGACAAACACAAAGCTGCTTGACCAAAATGTCTCGCAGTGCTCGGAAGAAGTGTCGACTGCTTATTAAGACGGAGCGAACATCGAGGCCTTTCTGATGTGGAGATTTTAGAACTTTTAATTTAGATAGAAATCTGTTGTGTGTGTCTCAGTGTTAATCTGCAACCACAATTTTGGTGTTTTAAAGAAGAAAAGAAAAAATGCACAGAACTGGAGGTGTGGAAAAAAACACTGCTAAAATTCACTTCCTTCCCACTCATGATTTAATTTTATTGTATAAATTTACACTCTTTAGTTCTTGAGCTGCTCTTTGTTTTGCAGAGATGCAGATGATAAGTCTTGTTTTTTATCTCGTCCCATCTCAACTATTTTAACCCCCTTTTTTCAGAGCATGTTTACAAGTGGCCCAAAAAAACTTTCCATTAAGGCCTCCGAAAGGTGTCATGTGATGCTCATTTAGATTTTTCTTCACTGGCTGATCATCAAATTCAGGATGCAGTTAAAGGTTCTTGTGATTCGTTAGAGAGCTCTTTCAGTCGTCTTCAGGATCTACTGCAGGTCACCTGTGAAGCACTTTGTGACATCCTGCTTCTGAATGATGGTCTATAAATACTTTTACTAACTTATTATTTATTACTTTTGCTCCGTTTACCTTCATAAATAACATAAAGTCAGAAGAACATGATTCAGTACCTGCTTCAATTTCTGAATGAATGTCGGTTTATCTTTGTCAAACTTTGGATGTTTTTTAAACTCTCAGTTTCAGTTTATTTCTCCAATATTTGATGAAACCACAATTTGAAAAATGTCACTTTTGTTGAATTTCTGTCGTCCTGTAAAATTGTGAGTATTGTTCAGTGTTAAAAAGTGACTGATGTGAGAGGATGTTTGCTAATCGACAGGCCCGAGCCACATTCAGAAGATTCATTTCACTGTGCAAAGTGTGAGAGTATCTTGTAAACTTTCAGACACATTAGTTCAAAAGAGAGAAGAAAAAAAAACTTTCTCCACAGTTTCACAGTTTGTTCTGCAGTGCCAGAGGCGCTCGTAACTTCAATATCATCATGGAGTCAGAAACTAACTAAAGCTGCGTTACGAATCCACACCAGATACTAAAAGGATCAATTCAGGCTGACTCATGAACTTTTCACTGCTCATGTTTTGGATTTCCTTGAAAAACATGGGATGAAAATTTCTGCTAAATGCATTACAAAAAGTTTTCGCTATTCTTAACATTCAGTTGCTTATTTTTTACTGGAGTAAGTCCGTATTTGTACCGAACTTTAAAGAAACACTAAAGATTATTGACATGTATTAATCATTTAATTATGCTATTCTTGCTATCAGATTTAGATTCAGTATTGATCCAGGAGTTCATATTGCCATAAAAATAAAGTAAAATAGAGTAAAGAATAGAAATAAGTAATAAATAGAAAAATATGGTAAGTAACACATTACGTTCCTCAGAAGAAACCTGCTTAGTATTATTGGGACATTGTAAGAGCTACAGCTAATGTCACCATGCTAACATGAAAAATAAGCAAGTGAACACACCTGCTGTCTCTCGTCTCGTCTCTGCAGACACCTGAAGGTCTCACCTGTGGTCGCAACTGGAGTGATGATGTCACTGTTGAGCCGCAATAACGAAGCACAGAAATGCCTGTTTATGTGCACATCAAACTCTGTGGTTATAAATGATTATTTGACACAGTTTGTTCTGCACTCTAAGTCAACAGGTGTGTTGAAAACAGCACAGGCCATTAAAAAATAACTTTCAGGACCATCTGATCCCATCGATCCTGCTGACTCCGTCCAAAGGCAGCAGCACAGTCCACACAGGCAGCTGCAAAAAACATCATGTTTGTTTTATCTGCATCTAAAATGAGGCCACGAACCAAAAACAGAATGAGGCTGAGGAAGAGGGGAGATACTGCTAGTTACCAAAAAAAGTTATTTATGTATAATGCAATTAGGATTAAGAGATTCTCCCAATCTTACCCACTCAAAGTGCTCTTATTTTGAAAATCAGAGTTAGTATACCCAGCTCTCTGCTCTTCCTATCTGCTCACCCTCCTCACTGTCTCTCTTCCTTCATTACTCTTCTTCTGTTTATCTATCTTTAATGGAAACAGGTGTTTTCTTGCTTGGTCATCTAGTTGTTGTTTATCTGTTATTTATTGGTTGTTTATCGGTTATTCCCGCTCTGAGCGAAGCCCGTGCAGAGTCAGATTCTCTGCTCTGATTGGTTGTTTTTTATTTGGATTTTCATCAAACAGCCTCAGAAGCAGCAGGTGGAGTTTAATTTTTATCACTGATGATTGGTCTCATGGATTTATCAATATCAAATATCACTAAAATACTTTTTTAAATAAGTGACCTACTTTAATTGGCTGAGTTTTGACCCCTGTGGCACCTCGTTATTCATGACAACAGCCTGGATCCTCCCTTTAACATCACTTATTAGTGAAAGTATTGAGCTTCATCACTCTTCACTGATCATCAGCACACCGAGTGTGTGTTGTAATGAGCGCTGCCTCCTGTAGGGGACACTGTCAGGACTGAGAGTGCTGCTGCTTCACCGGACTCACTGCCTGCAGGAGATGTTTGTGTGAATGAGACCCTGCAAAGTGGAAACTGAATCAGTCCAGGCACACACGCACACACACACACACACACACACACACACACACACACACACACACACACACTCAGACTCTTGACAAACTTCCTCGCTGCTGCAGAGTGCAGATATGATTTCTCTCGCTTCGCTCTTCTGTCGGCTCCTCGGGCTGGAGAAGGGTCCAGTGGGCGTTATCGATCGGAGGAACATCATCGCCCACACTCAGAAATATGTTCCCCAAAGGTCAACAAAGGTCACCGCGGAGTCAGCTGTGAACTCTGCATACTTTCTTATTGACTTCAGGCTCTTTTCTCACACTGTTTCCGCAGGTCAGATTATAAACTGTCCTGCAGCCACGTCAGACAGAAAACGCTGCCGGCAATCTGGCTGTAGTACTGATGGATCAACAGTCAAAAGGTCACTTATCTACAGCAAAACACTCATTCTGTTGACTTTATGACAAGAAATACAAGCATCCAGTCTTGTGGTTGTGGGTTTTGTTTTGATTTGGACTCAAACGTGACACTGTATCTTTGGTACTTTGACCTTTTGGCTGTTTAAACTCCGACTTGTCTTGGACACGAGGATGTTTTTTTGAGGTTCAGACTCCTCTCAGTCTCAGGGATGTGCCTCTTTAACATTCAGTAATTTGATTTGAAATTGACATAATATGGTACAATTTTATTCAGATTTCGTTTGACCTCTTACGTGTCTTGACCTCAACGATGTCTTGACTCGGACTTGTTGACTTACAGATGTGTTTTGAACTCGGACTCTACATTCATAAGAATATTATCTTTCTTCAAAATTCAGGATCAGTGGAAAGACATTTTCAACATAACTTAAAATTTAAATAAATGATGCTGTGACGTGACTGTTTCAGGTTTGACTCGTCTTGACTTGACTGGCCTTGACTACAATGCGGCTTTATAAAAACAACCTGAAAAGTTTAAATCCACCGAAGACTGCGCGACACTTTCCTGCTGTCACACCATCAACGGTAAAAAGGAGGGATTGGAAAGAAAAGAACATGTGTTAGGATTGGAGCAGAGGCTTATTCATATGCACACGCTATTATGCAGCTTGAGCTAAATCCCAGAGGCAAAACAATGAGTATATATGTTTTTTTATTTATTTTTATTTTCAAACAGAGCTTTGATAAATTCTCCTTTAGCGGCTGTGAACTCTGCTGGAGAAAAGGAGACGT
Organism: Amniataba percoides; assembly: GCA_037176925.1. Classification (NCBI taxonomy): domain Eukaryota; kingdom Metazoa; phylum Chordata; class Actinopteri; order Centrarchiformes; family Terapontidae; genus Amniataba; species Amniataba percoides. The sequence continues at coordinate 4,718,051 of JBAJHX010000096.1, forward strand.
CTGTTTTAGCTCCGGGGGATGAAGAAGCAGCATCATCCGGACGGCTGCAGACCCCTGAGACGGTAAAAAGCGAGCGGCTGCAAAGACTGCTGGGCAAAATGTTGTTCGTAAACAAGCAAACAGCATAATCAGGCCAGCTCCCAGGGTCTGCACACAGCCAAAGTGTTCGAGAGTTTGGAAAGTGTGAAATAATTATTCATGAGCTCTTCCCTGGAAGCAGGTGAGTGTGTTTGGTGAACGCTCTGAAAAACAGGATTCACATGAAAATCACTGGAGGACGCAGCGACAGGAGCAACGAGGCCTTTTCCTGTTGGCCTGAGGGACGTTTTGATCGTTGATAAAACAGCAGCAGGAACAAGATGACTGACCTCTCACCATATTTTCACCAGGTCGCAGGGCTCCCGTTTATCAGCCACATTTCTTTAAGATCTGATTGGTTGATAGTAAAACAACCCCCTCTTCTCTTCCAATAACATTTTAGACGAGTGGAGTAAACATTCTCAGAAGAAATGAGAAGAAGAAGAAAGAAGAAGACGTGGAGCAGAGAGAATAAAAAGACAGAGATCCTTGCCACAGATGCAGGTCAGGCTAAAATGCACACATGACACACGTCAGCTGATCAGCCAACAACAGCGAGACACTACGGGCTGAAAGCTGCACAGTTAACATGAATTACATCATACATCATTACGTCATATATTTTACCATAAATAGATTCAGCGAATAACAAACTGGAGACCTAAACTACGGACTTGCCACATGATTTAAGGAGTCAAATCTTTTGTGCAGTGGCATGTTTCCTTTTTAAAACTTGTACTAAACTTGTTTATGTAGTAAAGATTAGCCTTAACTGAATCAGTAAATACAGTAAGTGGCCACTTTTGTGCTATTTGTTTATGCACATGAGCGAATGAGCATCTATATTAGACTCGTATTCTTGTAGTTTATGTGCAATTTCACTGAGCGTGTGTCTGCGTGACAACAGAAGGACACATTTATGAATGAACATTTGCTGTAATCTATCAAAGGAAACGTGAGAAAACAGTAATGCCAGTTCAGTCAACAAATAGAAGTCCTGAAAATGAGTATTTTGTGTGGACAGGGTGGCCTGGGATAGATGATTTATTAATTCAGTCAAACTGCTTGTTCCAGAGATTCAGACGCCACCTGGTATTAATAAAGACATAAATCTCTTTATTGTGTGTTGCGTATAAGGAAATGCATTAAGGCAGTTTGATAAATCATGACAGTGTATTGGTGGGAGTGTAATATGGCCAACTACATTCCCAATAGGACTCAAAGGGTTGTGAGTTTCAATTTGACTCTGCAACACCAAAGTCCAGCCGTCCCTGTTGACTTTTATAATATATTACCTCTGTATTCACGTCAAAGCTCAATTTCCTCACCACAGAAGTACCAAAGTACATATAGTTCTCCATTTTTTACTTCTTTCCCTTTTAAAGTTTAACCAAACTGAGAACTTTTGTTTTAGTAGTAAACTTATTTATAGTTACTTCAGATAAAAGTATGTAAAAAGTTGTCTCTGATAAAAATGATAATGACCTTGTACTAAGTTTTACAATCAAATACAATCTCAAGAAATTTCTAATCAAAAGTTTTCATGTCACTTGGACTCTGAAAACTGCACTAAGTGATTTTTTTAATTTACTTGGATCCAGCGGAAACACAACACACACGAGCAAAGACTTACTTACATCCAGCTCAT
>JBAJHX010000096.1:4724909-4764121 GCA_037176925.1 Amniataba percoides
CACACACACACACACACACACACAATCCCAACCTGCCATTTCACACTTCTCCTGGTGGAGAATCAGAGAACAGGCTGGATCTGTTGACGTGTTGCTGCCTCGCTGCAGAGCATCACACATCAACATTGAACCCAGAAGAAGCAAAACCTCCGTCAGCCGTCACTGGATGGATGACGGGTGTCTGCAGCAGGAAAGAAAATGTAGTGTCAAATAAAGAGTCCACATGTCACTATTAAGCCTGCTGTGAAATCTGACACTGACATTTCTACAATGTGGCCTATGAGGACATTTCATCCTCATTAAAGTGTCTTCACACTTTAATCCCCCATAAAACACACATGAGATCTCACAGTGAAATGTTCACTTTAATGGTCAGTCTGAGTACAAAACCATCAAGAGATCACAGCAGTTTTCAGGAGGATTTAAAACACTTAAGTCGATGGTGAGTCTGAGCGACTGTGTGGTCGAAGTAGGATCGTAATGTTTTTGTTAGGGGCACAAAGTCTTTGTACATTTATATCTTTACTGTGAAGTCGAACATTCACTAAATAAGTGGACAAAGACGTGAGAAACAGTGACAAACACTGCCGGCACATCCTAAATCTCGTATCGTCTTCAAACAGACACAGATTTAATCGGTACATATATATATATATAGTTGAGTCAGCCGAGAAAATTACAGGCTGCAGACAGTACCCAGAAAAGCTGAGACAGAAGGGGTTTGCATGAGATTGAATAAGAAGGGATGAAAAGAGGGAAGAGAAAGTGAACTACACATATTCTGCTCCTATGCAGGCAGTAAAAAACAGCATCAGAGACACAGATAAAAGCCTCCTGTCAATTACGTCTTCACCCAAAACAACACAGTTTAACAGCCAGTCCCTCGGGCAGGTAAAAACACTGAATAATGTTTAAAGATCTGTGTGATGTGGCTCACTGAAGAGTACATTTAGTTTATTAACTGAAGAGATTTGGAGGTAATGGGGGTCCACCACATTCAAACGCAGATGGAGGAAGAGTGTGTTTACGGTGTTTTCTGCAGATGCATGTACGTCTCTTGAAGTGAAGGCAGCTCCTCTGAGTTGAAAGCTGCTGATGAAAAGTTAATGGTGTCTGTGAGCAGCCCCTCCCCCCCGGGCAGCGGTAATGACGGGGTTCGACTGCATGTCAGGGACCACCAGCTGATCTCCAGGCCAGGAGGGAAGCCATCTTCCTGGGTTCCCATCAGCCGACAACGGGGCTGCAGGAGGATGATGGGAAACTCCCCGAACAGGTGACAGGGATTAATGTTCGATCGGAGCAACAACGCCTCGTATGGATTCTCTCCTGACCTTTCACCCCCGCTGCCGAGGCCGTATTTCTTCTTTGTCAAGCGTGATGAAACCGAATACATTTGAATTTCTTATGCCTGCGTTAAAATAATTCAAAATGTGGCTCAGGCAGTTCAGGGAGGCTGTTTTTTATACGGAGATTTTTTACTTCGCTGATGATCAGAGAAAGATCCCAGTCAGAACAACGCTGATGAAAACTGTGAAATAAGTCTGGAGATTTGGGGTTTCCACAACAATATCAGTGACAGGCAGAGCCGAGCCGCAGCCACAACAGCTTTAATCAGCTCGAGTGTTGCTGTCGACATCTTCAGTCGTGAATTATGAGCCTCGTACCAGACGTGATTCTTTATCCATTTATTCTAGACTAATCAAAGAATTAATCAGTGAATATAAACAAAAATGATGAAACAAACTACAAAAACACCGGCAAAAGCTGGATTTTTATTGTTAACTCAACCAGATGAGTTCCTCCTGCAGGAAACAGACCAAACATTAGACTGTGTGGAAAACAAATTACAGGTAAAGATGCTCTTAATTTTTATAAAATGTCATAAACTGAGCGCAATGAGCCCTGAAGCCCCGAAAAACCTGTTTTAAAATCCTCAGTGTTTCTCTGTAATATTAAATATTCATGACTAAATGAAAAAAAATGCCAAAAAAGTCCTTAGGTATTATTTATTAAGAGTTTCAGACTCTAAATCTTCATCAAAGTTGGTTGACTGTGCTGGAAAAATAAGCAAACGAACTTTCATATCATTTGAATTCAGATTGGTGAATGTAAAAACAAACAACCACACAAACACAGACTGAAAAACAAATACAAACATCCCACAAGACAAATAAACTCTGCTCAGTCTTTGGCAGAAAATGTTGTTCAGACTGGACACCATCACTCGCAGAATAAGAAACTTACTGAGGAAATTGGTTTTCAGGTCATTTCAGGAAAAACTGAGAACTTATAACATAAGTTTGTGCATTTAAAGTCCATATTAAATCTAAAAAACTGGTCCTACCATGTGATTTTTCAAACATTATTTAAGTTACTGACAGCTTGAGTCTTATTTTCATCGTTTTTTTTCTCCATAATTTATTTCAGGTATAATAAAGTTGTGTTAAAAAGGTTTATAGTGATGTCTGGGAACACAGTGACATCCTTAAAGAGAAGTCTGATGACGAGCAGGTCAGTTTTAAAATAATAAAAATTCACCTTCATTTTAAGTTATAAGATTTAATAATGATTAACTTGATGGGTGCAGTATAAATATTGCTGACAGAAAGCCTAAAAATACATAATCATCCTTTAATATCCCTGCAACAAATCAAGGAGCAGCTACTTCAAATGACGTCTGTTTTAGCTGTTTTCCATTGAAGAAAATCACTGTGGCATAAAGACATTAAAACATAACAGGCAGGAAAACTTAGATGACTGACAGTCGAGTGTGAATGAACCCAGGATAGAAAATACGTATATTTATGAAAACAGATATTCTCCCCACATTTGTGACCTTGTTCTCCTTCGGTGTTAGAAACTTAAAAAAAACAAGCAATAACAGCTAATCATTTATTTATAGTTATTTGAAAGCTTAAAAATCTCTGCAACTTTAAACTTCAGAGGAAAATATTTGTTTTTGCATCTTTCTGGTCACTTATTTTTCTATAATCTTGTTTAACTTTCTTTTACTCCTCTAAAACTAATGAAAACATATTTTATTTTTTCTTATTGGTTCGGACTGAAGTCACTAAACCACAACTATCATGAGAAAGATGGACAATACTTCTACTAAAAAATACTCATATACTCATTATAACTTTCTCTGTAGCGCCACCGTGAGGTTGGTATTTGTGGTTTTTCGTTAAAATTCTCTGTTTGATGGATTACAATGAAATGTGGTACATTAATTCACGTCCCCCTGAGGATGAATTATAATACCTTTGATGACTGTTCATCTGCTGGTGCAGCTTCATCTGTGAACATCCTCAGCTCCATGTTCCCTCAATGTAACATATATGACCATTATTATTGATTATAGATTCCTCTAGATAGTAACCTAGTATTTTTTTTTGTCTCCAAGTTGCTGTTATTTTTATTTATTAGTTATTTTTGTTGCTCTTCTGTTTTGAGTTGGTGTTGACTTTTGAACTTGTGTCTCTTGATATAAACTAACATTGTAGGAGATTGGTGATGGCTATCTTTGCAGTTCAAACAGCAAAATAAAGACGAGCGATTGACGTTTCAGAAGCAGTTTGAATGGTAAAACTCTGTGGAGATTTCAGTGTCTAAAGTCAAGGAAACTGTCTTGCCTGCAAATTTGAAGGCGTAGGATTCAGGCAGTGAAACATCAGTGAGCTGGAAGCTGTAGGTGCCTTATTTTTAACATATTGACCCAAAAATATGTACATTTAACATTTAAATGGGTGAAAAAGACGTTGATAAAACCCTTTGAGATACCTTCTGACTGTGTCTTATTAGATATCGAGCTGGCGTGTTTACAAACCTTGAGCACTCTCGACAGCAGTCATGAAAAGGACTGCAGGTCTGTCTGTCTCCATCACTTACATCCAACATCTGCTGCCAAAGAGACAGCAAATGGAAATCATATCACTGACTTGCACACCGTTAAAGTCACGTGGACGCGAGCTTGTCCGTGCTCCTGTGGACAGAAACGTCTCTCTGCGTTACTGAGCCTGTTTGGCTTTGCTTCCTTCACATATAGAAGTGAATCTGTGCATATCATGTTAGCAGGAGGCTCGGGAGAAAAAACAGAAAAGCCTTTGTGATAAAAATAATACAGATTACGTGAGAAGGTAGCCATGGATACAGCATCCAGTCACCCTTGTCAGTGCATATATGGAGAGATTTATGTGTTTCCACCTCAAGTAGTTGTCTAAATGCTGTGTGTTGTCAGATAGCTGCAGTGTAGGTGGATTCTGACCCCAGGAAGTCACAGCGTTACATAAGCCTGATGGATTTGAATCACAGCCTCCATTTCATAATTAACATTAATACTGAAAAGTTTCTCTGGAAAACTGCACAGCATTCCAGCAGGATCGCCGATCAATGACTTCACGATCAAACCGCTGATTTCGATTGGCTCCTGCTCTTTTCGCAGAACGCTCCCACACACGAGACCTCGTGAAAAGCCTCCAGTTGAAAGTGTTAGCATGTTATTTTAAAACTTGGACACATTACCATGAAAACCTCGCAGGAAAATTCTGCTTTCTACAGCAGTTTCAGAGGTTTGTCCGTCGTCGTTCTCCTTTCTGAAAATATTTCACTCTCCAAGGCTGCGTCTGAAATAACTCACACTATCCTCTACATAATGAACGCTCTTTAGTGAGCGGTAAACTGAAATTTCGGACAATGAATCATCATCCTAACATCATCGCTGAGAGAGAGAACACGCCAAGGGCACTACTTGTTTTGATCCATTGAGGAAATTTTTGAGGGCACTAGTGCATAAATTTCTCTCTCAGAGCTCCGACACTCCAATAAAATGGACAGTAAATTCAATATCTGGGGGGAGTTTGGACACGAATGTTAATTTCTGAGGTCGAAGTATTATGACCACTAAAATTGTGAATCATTTTACTGAATTCTGCCGTTCAGATTCATTTCAGTAAAAACCTTTGTAAACGATCAAATTAAGTGTAATAACGTGACATCCTGCGTTGACTCTAATGATCAGTTCAGTTGATGCTCAGTTTAATACACTATGATATAGAAATATTATGAGTTTTTATAAGTTTTCTGCTTCCACATCACAACATAAAGGAAGATAAACTGAAAGACGAAATCCCTCTTTACATGTTGAGAAACTTCTCCTCTCTCTTAAGCTAAATGAACTATTTAAAGCCTCCTTGGTGAGCTGAAAAAAAAGGATCGTCACAAAACTGACTGAATGAACACATGATGATCTTATAGACCATGATGCATTGCTGCAGATTAAAGTAGCCAACAGCATATAAAACAGTTAAAATGAGCTCAACCTGAAACATCTGCAGCAGTAAAACACCACACCCACATTGATGCAGCAGTGATATTAACCTCCAAACAGGAAACACTTTACTGCACTGTAGTAATTTGATTTTTGATAGAGTTTATGAAAGAATCTCAGTTTAATATTCATGCCTCCATTTGACCTACATAAGCACCCGAGAGCATCACTTTGTAAAAGTTAATTCTTAATGCCAGGCAGCAGGTTGGAGCTCTCTGCCGCCGTCAGACTGAGCAGCGCTGGGATTTGTTCTGGCTGAATTCAGCTTACTTCAGCCGCTAAGTGAAGGTTCATCTCCAGAGCTGCCGTCCGCTCTCCGTCTGGTGAAGCAGTCGGTTCAGTTTGAAAGTTGTGTTAAAGATGAATTCATACATGATCTGAACAACCAGACGTCGCCACGACACACACCGACAGAGCAGTTTCTGTTTTATACACAGGTATTTGTCTTGAGCCTTGAACTGAAAGTGAGCGCAGCCAAAATGTTTTAAATGTCTTTTTGTGTCATTATACAGAAAGACTGAGGGAAGTAAGCACAAGAAAGAGTTGTGTTGAGAAAAGGGAACTGAAGAAGTAACAAAAAAGATGCTGGTAAAATGAACATATTTCCCAAATACCAAGCGATTCCTTTGTTTTATTTCTGCTCTGGAGATGTTCAGATGGGAATCATTTTCATCTGTGAGTGTAAAGTATGAAGCTGGAGTCAGGACGTGGTTAGCCTAGCTTAGCATAAAGACTGAGATCAGGGGGAAACTGCTAGCCTCGCTCTGTCTAAATAAAAAAAAAAAAAAAAAATTTTTTAAATTTAGAAACATTTCTCAGCGTGTCCTCTCTGCCTTTGTTTCCCCACTGACTGTGGGGTACAAGCTCATTTCATGGAGTTATTTAGTACACATCTTATTTACACAAATAATTTTCTGCATTTTCACTTCGCTGAGCAGTATGAAAAAATAAAATAATAACTCTAATAACTCTACTTGCTATCTGCATTGTTAGCTATGTCTCACCTGTATAGTTTGCATATAAATTAACATGATTTTAGAAAAATAAAAAAAATATATGAGGGCTGTTTTATGAACTTTGCACCGCACTGAATCTTCCTGTGCAGTGTGGGAAATCAAAGATGAACCAAGAAGTCAATCTGTAAAATCAAATGGACATTTACAGCTTCAGCATGGCCTGTTCTTGGCACTACATGAAAAGCCAGAAGGTTCATCCTCTGAGGACACGAGCGTCTGATTTCTATGATGATCCATCCAACAGTTATCCTCTCTGAACCAAAGTGCTCAGAGCCACGCAGCTAAAAATAAAACGGAAAATATAATGTCCTGTTTCCATGAAATTCAGCCACCTGCTCAGTGCCGCAGTAACTCTGAGCTGCAGGTGGAATCAGTCTTTCGTATCTGTGAAACTGCAGGGCAGAAGCACCAATAACACATCTCACAGTGATGTATTACTCTATTACACTGCAGACAACAAGATCAGTCAGCAGCCTTTCTCCAGCCTGCGCTGCACCCAGATATTTAACAAATACAGCTTATAATGATTTCCGCCGTTAACTCTTCTCTTTAATGAATTTGTTCGTACATTTCTGGTGATTTTGTTGCCGTTGAATGATGAGTTTGAGCTGCAAGTTTCATTTCCACGGAAGGAAGGAACTGAGAACGAGTGATTTAAAGGCAGAGACGTTTAAAAGATAGATGTGATAAAGTGAACTGCGTCATACAGGAGTTTTTTTCTTTTTTTATGAGACCTGTGGGACCCGGCAGATGTACTGGTTGAGCAGGAACCCCTGGAATGACAAGTGGTCGAGGAAAACCGGTCTGCATTTTCACTGCAGTCGGTGACAACAATAAAATGAGAAGAGACTGAAAGACGCTGTCAAAAAGACATGTTAGGAAAATTTCTTTTGTGTGTGTGAGTGAGCTCCTGCTGCCTTTGAGGCCATGAACAGATGGAGAGGTGACTTCTCTGCCCTGAGATGAGTCTCTCAGGATGCTCCCCGTCCAGGCTCTGGAACGCCTCCAGCATCTAAATAAGTGCTTTAGATGGTTCAGGTTATGGATCAGAGGGCCCCATTCACAAAACATCTTCAGGCTAACAGAAGCTCTTAGTGGCCCAGGTTGGGAGAAATAGAGTCAGTGTCAATCGCAGGTAACACCCAGGTGTTATTGTTCTGACTGTGAGTCATGCTAACCCTGCACTCATTTTTAGAGGACGGAGAAACACTTTATTTCATGCCAAGCAGCGCCTGTTAAAGCTGTCTATAAATGTGAAAAGATTTACATGCATCATTTCAAACACTTGTCTCAGAGTCTGAAAGTAAACACACAGAGCAGCCTCCTGTTCTGATACTGAGCTTCAGGTGTTTTCAAGGCATAGAGGGTTTTTCAGAAGATGTTTGAAGGGGACAGGAAGTTGAAGTCTGAAGTGCAAAGTGTCGCCATCCGCTCTGTCAAACTGGCCGAGCAGTGAGGAAGCTGCAGGTCCTCCACATTATTACTCTGATGCTCAAAACTGCTCCTTCATATTCTGCGTAAAGTTGCAGGAAGTCCAGAGGAGTCAGTAAGACTTGCTCACAGTCAGCGAGACAGCTGCTGGTACTGTTTTAGAAAAGTGACAAAGAGCTTTTAGAAAGGTATCGGCAGTATTTTGATGCGGTGGGAGTGAGCGGGGATGTTGATTCACTTCATCAACAAATCAAAACACTCGAGATAAATGTTTGCACAACTCTCCACTTCTGTGACTCTGCAGGAATGCAGTTATGTCGTCAGGACGGACTTGCAGCATCTACGAGAAATAACTCTGGATTGTATTTTCATTTATTTATGGGACACACCGGGATCAAACTGTGATCCTCTTCACATCTGATGTCTCTGTCTCTTCCTTGTCCTCACTGGGCTTCGCGGTCAGTGTCTCTTCAGATTAAATGTTCAGCTCCTCTCTCGACCGTCCTGCCTCGGACAGACTCTGCAGGACGTATTGACATTAGATACACAGGTGTGTTGTGACAACAGTGCGTTCAGGCGGGGGAGTGAAGGACTGCAGCGAATCAGGCAGGTGAGTCCTGACACGGCTCATTCCTCGGATCTGATTCACAGCAGGAGGGTGGAGGGGATCTAACACCAACACTGAAATGTTACATAAAAGTAATGAGTCTGGACGCACGTGGAAACAGCAGACATTATCAGGTGACTTTGAAAGTTGACAACGCAAACATTGTAAAACTCGAACTCCGCTGTAGTTTGTGAACATTTTATCAAAAATAATATGTCACTTTTAGTGTAGATGGTTCAGTGAAAAGTGGCTGCAGGAGTCAATACTTTCAATACTTTACAAACTGTCTTAAGAAATCTTGTGTATACATTTATTTGCCGGTTTAATGACTCTGAAAATGAAATCTTTGTGGATTTAACAAGCATAAGGCGCACGACTAGACCCCACCAATCACAGCTGTGGAAACTTTGGAGCAGGCGAGACAATGATGTATGGACATGTTTTTATATATTTTTTCGACCTTGACTTTTGTTGTGCTTTTGAAGATTTTTGAACATCTTTTAGACCTGAGTTTTTTAAATAATAATTATTATTATGAACCAATGACAGCTCAAAGTGTTATTGTTAAGTGATGTGAATGAAAACCTGCAGACCGTCGGCTCTGCGTGGATCCAGATTTGACGGCTCAAAGGATCATTTTCACAGTTTGTACCTCTCCACTGGACGTCCTGTTAAAGGCTGATAAGACTTCATAGCTGAGGCCAGATCAACATTCGCACTGTGTTAAAAAGAAATTGCACACTTATTTATTTCAGTCAGACCGCTCAGAGGGCAGAGAAGGTTAACCTGACTCAATTTTAGCTGCGATGCACGGCACAAGTCAATCAAATCTGTGAGAGAGCATCCTGCTAAATGACTCTGTAACACTATAATATAGTGTTTAACTGCTCATTATGGAGGACCACCTGTCATCTTTTAGTAATATGATGAGGAAACGTTTTTAATGATCTGCAAGGTCACAAAGCATTTAGTGACACTCGAGAAGCAGTCAGAGACTCGCTGGTGAACGTTGTCGAGCAGCTAAAGAGTCAGATATTTCCCTCAAGAGTTGGCAGAGAGAAAACAGAGCGTCAAGAAAGTGTATCAGGTTTTTTCAAGTCTGTATGAAAGATAAAGTTGGGTTTGTAAATGAGGGACTGATTGCTAAAATGTTCAAGGTGTTAACTTTTCGTGGCCGTAATATGTCAACGTGTGCTTAAAGCTTGTTTCTGCCACCCCCAAGTGGCCAAGATATCTTTTAACGCAGCTTCACGCCTCCTTCAGTGGAAATAAATATGATAATTTGGTAAGAAAATCATGATTAAATAAAGGAAATGAACCAAATATATTCATTTAACATATATTTGCTCTTTATTTCAAGAGCAAAGCACCTGAAAAACAAACAGCTTCCAACATATGAACACGTTTCTAGTTGAAAATTTCATCCAAAAATTTATCAGCATGCACCTTTAGTCCTTTTTAAACCGAATTTCTAGCAGAATTAGCTGAAATCTAAAGTATGTTGATAATTTGTACAGCGCTGAAACGGTTTACTACAAATGAGACTGTACATGATGGATGTAGTATCAGTCAGAGAGGAGGAGGTTTGGCAGCTTCTCAAAGCATCATATCCTTAATACATAATTTACAGTCTATCTATAATTTTGTCATCCTGGTCTTCTAGACTGTAATTTTACTGCACCGATTTATTCTGTAGACATGAAATCTTTCACATGTTGATCTGTCCTGGCAGAGAAATCTTTACTCTGCTGATTTTTCTGAGGTTTCTTCTATTTCTTCCCATTTTTTCTCTGCTGAGTTTTTCCTTAAAACAAACTGAGGGTAAAGAGTGTCGTACGCTGCGCAGACTGAAAAAGGCCCTCGAGGCAAATTTGTGGTTTGTGATATTAAAGCTGTGTGAATAAATCAGATTTAATTGAATCTATACAGTTGTGGGAAACAGCACAGATGTCAGACACACGTGAGGGATGAACATCTGTGTGAGACCGATGGCGACTTTGGGAACAGTTATGAGAATCGGTCGCTCTCCTTCGTCCGCAGTCAGTTTTTTTTTTTTTTTATTGAAAGTGAAGCAGCGTGCTGTGCCGTTAAATGGCAGCTTTAACCACCTCTCTGCCTCTCTGTCATTAGCATAGCGTAGGAGGCAGAGCTGATTGAGTGGCCAGTTGGCAGTCGGAGAGAAATTTCCTTTTGAGATTCTTTGTTTCGTGTTCTGCGTTTGGACCAGAAATATTCACCACACACGAGCAAATCTCCATCTCTCACTCGAGCTGACGTGAAGCTGCATGTTAAACAGATGTGCACCGAGGCTTTAACGGAGGCAGATTTATAGATTTAAGGCTAAACAACAGTTAAAAGAAACATCTTCCCACCTGAAAGTGTCAAACAAATACAACAGTATCTGTTCATCTAAAGGCTAAACCAAATCAAATACACTTTACATTCATTACATTATTCAAAATAAACATTACTCAGCTGGGATAGTTTCAATTCAGCTCAAATTCAATTAGATATTTTTAGACTGTATGGTTGAATTAAAGTGTTTTAAAGAGTTTTAACCAGTAGTATCTAGATTTTTAAAAATATTTTCCCCTTTGGTTTAATTACTAAATACAAAATTACCTCCAAGGTTATGTCTGCCATCTCGCTCACTCCAGCATTTATGCCTCAGATCAATCAGTGTCAGTGGAAATGCTGTAATCTGGATTTACCGACAAGAGAAACCATCTAAACCACATCTACTTTTATTAATCTTTTTTAAAAAAACTTCATTTTAGGAGTTCAAGGTTGTGACTGTCAAATTTAAAAGACACAATCATGAGAGTTTTAATTAACTGTGTGAAATTTGACTGATGAAACTTTTCTCATAGTTAAGTTGTTGATACTTTCAGCATTCGGACTTTCTGTTTATTTTTCTGGCATGAATGGGCCTCCATACAGCAGTACAGTAGTTCTTGTAATACAGCACTTTTTCTTTTTGTATTTTCACTTTATTTTTCCCCCCAACATTGGCAATCACCTCTTATTATCTTTCCTTAACAAATATCTGAAATATTAGGCTTGTATTTCAAAATATTCAGTTTTTTCTCAAGATATGTCTACTCAATCTAGAAATAAAACAACTTCTTTAACGTAAAATCTAAACTTAATCTTTCTATTTTGTAAACAAATGGTATTATTGCTTCTTAAAAACATAACTTTATTCTATGATGATTTACTCTATAAATATTGGTCTTTTTTAGGGACTTTATTTGTCCAGGAATAATACAACTTAACTCTTCAAAATGAGTTTTTTTTTTCAAATTATTTCTACGTCATTCTTGAAATGCCTTTCCCCTTTCAGAAAATGACAATTTCTTATTATCTTATTCTAAAGTTTCTATTTCTTCTATTTTCTTCCATTAGTAATACAACTTTTTTTCTTTTCAATATACTTTTTTCTGGATACTCACTTAATAATATCTTTTTTTTTTAAGTTAAAAAAAATATTAAATGTGATCTGGCTCTTGGTTTCATTTTTGTGCTATGGGCAGAATTGAGCCTCCATACATGGATCCAGATGTGTGTTTCTTCTGGTCTCAAGTTTCAGGATCCGGATCTGGACCCGGGTTTGATGAGTGGTTTTGTGAGTGTGTGTAGATATATATGTATGTATATATATATTGGGGGGGGGGGGTGATCTCTGTTTCTGATTACCTAATTAATTCATAGATCCACCTTAAAAAGCAGGGTAATCCCGGGCTGGTCCCTCCCTCCCTCCTGCCCCCCCACACAGAGAGCCAGGAGGAGACACCGATCCGGATCTTTTTCTCCGGTCCTGTTTGAGTGTCGGACCCCCCCCCCTTCCCACCCCCCCCCACCACCTCGCAGTCCCACCCACCAGCTCATTTTCTGGATCTGCTCTTTGTCACCCCTCCTCTGCTTCTTTCACTCCAGCGGCGCGGAGGAAGAAAAAACACAGAGGGGGGGGGCTCCGTCTCGTCCTCTAGCCGGATTTCGAGCTCTGGATCCGGGTCGCTCTCTTTGCTCGGGGCCGCCGCCGGTGGAGGACCGAACCTGAAAAAAAAAGTCCACGAATATAAAAAAAAAGAAAGAAAGAAAGGAAGCTGAAGACATTTTTCCTTCCTTCCTCTCCGTGAGTCGTTTCTTCCCGTTGCGGTTGTCAACTTGCTGGAAATGGACGAGCCCCTCTGAGAGCCGAAGCCCGCCGCAGCGACTCGACCGCGGGACGTGATTTCGACGCGGGCCGCCTCCTCCACCTTTCCTCCGAGCGACCCACCCAAGTGAAGGTAACGTCCATTCCTCAAACTTTTCCTTCCGCTCACTTGTGGCTCTCAAACGGGGAGACGTTTGCCGATTAAAGTGTTTTATTTTGGGGTTCTCGAGCCCGTCGTGCCTCCGGTGCTCCGCCGCATCCGGGTAACGTTTCCAACGGCCGCTCCTCCACCTTGACCCCCGCTTCGGCTCAACTACAGGCGGATATTTTCCACAGGTGTGACCGCACGGTTATCCGCCTCTGGTTGTGTTAAAACATCTACATTACTATCACAGTTCAAGCGATGTTTATCCGCTTTAGCTTCCCTTAAACTCCCTGTTGGTGTTTTTTTTTCTTTTTTTTCTGTTTTTCCTCCGCCGGTGCCTCCCTCCGATCCGCAGTCCGCGCTGTCAAGACTCCATTCAAAAAATGCGGAGGTTAAACGCCAACTTACGGCGCCTCTCTAGCGAGAAAAAACCCGCAGAAACACGCACACATGCGGCGTTGTGGCATGTTTTAGGGATGAACACGCTCCTAATGCACCGAAAAGGAGTTAATTTGGATGAAATGTCAACTTTTAAACAAGGTGCGCAGTGCTCGCTCGCCTGTCGCCCGGTTGCTTGCGTGTCTCCCGGAGAGTGCGTATCACTTGGGTAAAGTTGTAATATCGGTAAAATAACATATTTTTGTGATTATTGGAGGTATGCCGAATTGGAGGGCAGTCTCTTGTGTTTCAAAAGGTGCTTATAAAGACGTCTCAAACCCTCGCTCATCGTTCATAAGAAGGGGGTGTAGTTTCAAATGGGGGGTTTTTGAACGACGCTCTTGTTGCGGGTCTCCCCGGGCGACACAGCCGCACGCAGCGACTGTTGCAGCGGCTGCGCGGCAGGAACCAGACCGCCCGCGGATGTCTCCGCGTCTGGAAACAGTTTGCTCATACTCTCTCCCCTGCAATGCTTTGTTTTCCGAGTGATATTTCCCCCTGATAACCAAAAGGGAAAAAAAACCCTGTTGGCTTCACTCAGTTCCTCCGCTGACCTGATGTTAAAACAGGCTTTTTTTTCAATGGGCACTGGTTGCTGCTGGTGTTTTTAAACCTGAGTGCGTTTCTGTTGTCATGAATGCGGCGAGCTTGCTCAGCTTGTTGGAGTGGTTTGCCCACATTTGGCTCACACGTTGCAGACAGTATGCTTCTGCGTTTTTATTTGTTTTTTCTTATTTTCATGATTTATCATAATGGACACATGAGGAGGGAGAAAAAAGATGGTTTTATTTTAATTAACAGGGATAACAGACGTCCTTACGTCATCTGCCAAGATGGGCGGATGAGCAGCAGCAGCAGCTCTGCTTCTTTTTCCTCCTTCACCTCTCATTTCATCCATCTCCTCCTCCTTCTCCTCCTCCCCTCTCTATCTGGGTGTGTCCTGCCTTATTGCGTTAGGAAGGAGGGGGGATCCCGCATCTTGGCTCATGGTGACTCCTCCTCAGCTTGTGACCTCCAAACGAGGGCATTGCTCCTTCTGTTTTCCTCTGCTGCTATTTCACCGCGAAAAGAGCACAAGAAAAGGGAGAAGGTCTCATTAAAGGAAATGAGGGAAACTTTGATGTGTGGGGTTTTGTGGGAATAGGTTTGATTTGAGGTGATGTGATTTGTGAGGGAGGAGCGATGGCACAGGGAGGGTGTTGTTTGCAGGATCCTCAAAGGAAAAAATGGCTGGTTGTTGCATCCGGAGGTCTGTCATTCGCAGCCAAAACTTGTTTATGTTCATTTGAGATTTAAAGGGAGGAAGCAGATAATCAGTGAGGCAGCGGTTTGAGACCTGACAGACCCTGATTCGTGAGTTTTATTGGATCACCCTTAATTAACACGTTTGTGATCCTCTGACCTTAATTGAGTCAAATATTAGAGGTGGATTTAATTTAACAGTGAGGACAAGTGATTAACAATGTGCAGGACTCACATGGCGACGTATTTAAAATCTGATAATGTCTGTACAGGGTGACCCCCGTCAAATGGTTCAGCTGAGGTGGTGTGCACACGTCTGGATGTGTCGTCTTGTGAGATCATTAGCTGATCGATGACGGCCTTCAGAAAAGCTTCACCACATTATAAAGGCGTTTCCTGTGAGAAATGGCACCACTGATCTTGTTCCCTGAAGGTTAACGCTGCGATTTTTAATAAAAGTATATTTATTTTTCATGAAGTTAGCCGAGGTGGTCTTTGCTTTGGGGACAGTGGCCTACAACCGCTATAGCCACAGGTTAAAATATGGATTAAATGATCCACAGAAAAATAACTGGCAACTTCTTTAAACACTCAGTTAATTGTTTAAGTAATTTTTAAAATGTATAATAGCAATTTTACCTAATTTTATTAGGTATTTTAAGAAAAAAGTCAAATGTTTGTCCAATCCAGCTTTTTCAACATGAGGATTTAGAGGTTTCACTGGGCTTGTGTTTGGAAAATTGGCATTTTCTAATACCGTTGTCCATTTTCCAGGTCACTCATGTTGATAAATCTGAATGATTTCTACCTAATTATCGTTTGTTTACACTGTCAGCGAGTTATGTTTCCTGATTCCCTCAATGATTTTCTTAACATTATGTGTCACTGAATTTGACCCTCACTGAAAGCTGGACACACATCTTATACCATCCGTCCGAACAACGCTTTTGTACGCTTGCTTACCTCCAGCCTGGAGAAGCTTAATGCCAGTTTAACACACTGGGAAAACCCTGATGTTAGCATATTAACGTTTCCAGTTACACTTAATAAGTGATGAGAGGGTGCACTCCAAAACCAAAACCAGACTGGCAGTGTGCTGCTTTGTGCCGCATGGGTGTGGTTTCCTCTCCAGTCCTTCAGCTTTCCAATAATTGGTGGCTTTTAATGTGAAAAACCTGCACTTTCGGATTGGCAGTGTCTTAATGTGGAGCTGAGAGAAAGAAGATGTTAGAAAAACATGTGGCAGCGTTGGCTTTAAAATGAGAGCAGCAGACTGGTGTTATGATATAACTCTGTTGTTGTAGTGATGGATTAGTGCTGAGGAAATGTGCATTATGCTGAATTTATGAACCACGTAGCTGCAAGTAATTTCAGCCCTCAAGGTTTTTTTCCCATTGGCTCTTATTAGCGACGGCCTTTATTTGTTTGTGCTGTTTCATTTTTTGAATACCGGCTTTTACAGGAGAATTCGTTGTACTTACAGTATGTGAGCCCTGAGAAGGACTGCCTACCTGTCCAGGTGAACGCCCCTCCCCCCCACGACACCCTGCACGGGTTAGTAATTGTGCATAATAGATGTAGCCTGCTGTGGTGCAACGATGACACAGAGAATATACTGAATTTCGACATGAACCCACCGTTACATGCAGTCAGACACTCGCAGACAGACACTCGCAGACAGACACTCGCAGACAGACATGCAGACGGTCAGACAGACAGACAGACAGTCAGTTTACCTGCAGACACACGAGCGCTCTGTTTGTGTCTGGAGCTGCTGCCGACGTCCTGACGACCACAGGAAGTGACCGATGCTGACTCAGTGTGTCTGTCGTCGTTGCGTCGCCCTGCAGGAGGCTCACACTCTTTCAGCTGCGGCAGCAAGCAGAACAGAGTCGATGTTTCTCTGTGATTCATTTACAGTCGGTCAAATTGAAGAAGGCCCTGCGTTAATCCCAGACGTCAATCTCGCCTCTGTCACCTGTTACAGATGACCTTTACTGAAACAGAGGTCTCCATTATGTTGTGATACCCCATTATTACTTGATTTAACAAGCAGAAGAGTCAATAATCATTTTTGAAGCCACCACAACCGACCAGTGGCTGAGACAGCGATGTCTTCTAATTTCTTATTTGATCTGACAAAGCTTAAGTTTTTAATGACATTGAACTGATGAAAGCTGCACATTTTTTACATTTTTCACATATTCCATGCAAGCTCCTGATGATGTTTAATTGACTGAAATAATCAATTGAATATTAAAATTGCAGATGAAAAACACGGTTGACGTTACTTTGATAATCACTGGACGGTTTCAGCAAGCTTTTTTTTTTAATTGATCTTTCTTGACAAACACACAGAAAAGACAGTGATCATGTAGAGTTTAGTTCATTTTCTCTCGGGTAGTTGAAATGTCCAGCCCTCCTGGATTGTGCAAATTGTGGGAGACTAAAGCTGTTTCGTCTTCACAAATGTTTTTTTCAAAATGGGGGCGCCATAAACCCACCCCTCTCTCCCTATTCTAAAGCCATTGTTTTGGAGTTATTAAATTATTTGCACAGGCTACTTTATTGTTCTATCAGCTGATTCTTGTTTTACACAGAAAATCCAGTGATTCTGTCCTCTAAACCAAAAACAATATCTCTGAAATGTCAGCGGCTGTGTATTGTAGTCCACATCCCCGAAGTGCACGGCAGCGTCACATTCGAGGCGTAATCCTAAGCTGTTCCTCTGCCAGTTTAGACATTATAATAAGAATACGAGTTATATAATTAACTATGAATTCTGGACGACCTTCAGAGTTATACTATTTCAGCTCTCTCACACACACACACACACACTCACACACACCCCTTCATGCATATGTGGTTTTTTGGTAAAAGTGGGTTTCACATGTCAGCACCTCAGACCGACCTGCTACACTGACAATGAGCCTGCAAACAAACGTGTTACTACAACCTCACAGATTCAGACTTGCAGATGCTCGATGGAGTTTCAACCATTCAGGACTGGATTCACAGATCTAAGTGATCCAACTCGTCCGGAGGCAGAATGGTACTAAAACCGGTTTATGATTGGTGAGCAATTACACTCATGATGCTGTTTGAGTTAAAGAGGCTCACACACACTGTAGTTCATGACAGCTGTCTGCAAGAAACTTTTACTTGTAGTTATCAGGGAGGACATCTTAAAATCTTAAAAATCTTAAAATAATGAGAAGAGATGCTTTGGAACATCTTGAGCTACTTTTTTAGTTCATATTAATAATGTATTGGGAACATATCATGTTTTACCTCTCTGATTGCACTTTGAACAAATTCAGATCTTTTATTACTCTCAGGTTTTATGTTTTTGTCTGACATTTTGTCAGTTTTGAATCAATATTTCATTTAGACTGAGAGACTTGAATTTTTGAATCTGTTGCGCAGATGTGATGAAACACAGATGGCTGTCTTGTAATATAATTAGAATAACTGCAGAAATTCCTGTGTATTGGGTAAATTATCGACTTAGACTCTAGGACGCAGTGATGGACGTGAAATATTAATCAAGAAAAAAAAAACTGCTAGGTAATTGATAATCCTAACTAGCAGTCGTAATTGATATACTTATTATATCCCCCAAAAATATTATAACTTGATTGGAAAAACTCATTATAGACAAAATGACGAGGCAGAAGTGTCTATTCTTGGTCATTCCAGTGAATTAAACACCTGCCAATTCAAAGTTTCCGGTATTCTCATCTGGCCTGTTAGAAATCAGATAAAAGGGATTGATAACTTGGTAAAAACGTTTTGTAAATCTCTTGGCTGACTTACGGTTTACATCATGCCTTACCTTCCGCTGCATGATGGGTATTATGTTGTGATAGTGTCTTGTCATGAGTGACCTTGATGTGTTTGTGTGAGTGTCGTAGCAGACAAACACTGTTCACTGACTCCTGTGAGCGAGTAAATGCAGTCTAGAGGCGTCTTTCCTTTGATCAGGATGGAGACGATGGGTTTAAACTGCCTACATCAGTCTGCGGGTGCATTACAGTTCTGCTCCTACACCGACCCCCCCTTTAGCATCCAGAGTACGACATCGCTCACGGGACTGACCGTACCCGCCGCCCGTCACGCCGGTGTGGACGGATGTTTTTAAAATTCAGTGAAATGTGGAAACCCCTCTGCAGACGGAATCCCTGCCTGTGAAGCAGGTCCAGCTGCGGCACACACTTTGTCTCTTATGTAAGTCCACATCAATTATTAACGGCTCCGTCCTATATTTAAGATATGGAAGCTCTCTGTGGCCCCTGAGTTTGTGGTTATAATAGAGCTGTTGGCCTTTATCATTATTTGATAACCCTGCTGGCAGGAAAGGGTTCCCCCCCACTACAATGGAGAGCTGCTGAAATGTGACTGGGTGTGGATGTGTGTGTTTTATTTATTTATCTACTTGTAAATGTAACCTTTAATTAATATGTGCCTCGAGCCCAACTGTGTTTTTTTTTTTTTTTTTTTACAAATTGGGAGTTTGGACACAGTGTCAACCTGCAGTTTCATGTCGGGGTCCTCCCCGAAGATCAATTAAAGATGTCTTTAACACTTCAGTAACACAGTGATTGTAAAGCACACTGATCATTTCTCACGTGCACCAGCAGGATGTGCAACACATGCAAATTTAAGACCCGTTTCGGTGCCACACAGTGTATGTTAAAGTGCAGGTAACCATAGCAACAGTACTGATGCTTCAGGCTCTCTTAGCAGTTAGCTGACTGATGAAACCAACGTAACTGCGGATCAAACTACAAGCAGAGTTTAAAAAAAACAAAAAACAGAGTTGAGGGTTTAAACATAGATGATGGTTGTGGTTGTTTCTCTGGTCAGCGCTCGTGGTAGAAGTGACCATTATCGATCTGAGGTGTCCACATGGAGACGGGGGGCGGGGGGGGGTGGGGGAGGTTCCTGTCCTGGTCCCTGGATATGACTGTTTTTGCCGTGGCTTCGTTCTGCACCTGCTTTTTTGGAAATATCCACACAGATGACGTGGAGGCGTCAGGATTGATGATTGTAACTGGACCATCTGAGAGTGTCCTCCTGACACACACTTACATAACGCTTCTGTGTGTGTGTGTTTGTGTTTGTGTGGTTGGCAGGTGTTTGGTGGGTGAGATTGTGGGAGTTTGTGTGTGTGACAGACAGGACGGTTTGAGCAGCAGCATTTTTTTTAAGAAAAGGTTTCTGAATCAGAGTGTCTTTCCAGCTACTGCCGCTGTATTTGTGAATCGATGAGGTTTGAGGGTTCAGTCTCATTTAATCAAAGCCACTCAACGAATCTTATTGGCTTCCATCATTTTGCAGTTAACTAATGTTATAAATAAGACTCAAAGATTCAATTTAGATTTGTAATCACCTTTACAGACTGAGAAACCAGACACACTTGTTTTCATCGGCAGACTAATTAACGGTGACAACCTGTAGCTCCATCCTGTGACCGAGCCGAGCAGCAGATATTATCGTCAATTAAATGTCTCTCAGATGCTGATTCACAACTATGAAGCTGTTGAGAAACTGATTTGGGGCTTATACATTAAACCAATAGATTCTCCTGAAATTTCTATGACCCAAAAACTCAAAGTCGGATTGTGGTCACCGAGTGTATTTCCTCTGATAAAAACAGTGAGAACAGATGAAATGTTTGATAAGAGATCAGCGTCGCAGCTGAGAGAAACTGGATAATTTAGCAACTGAGACTTGAATCCGAACCAGTAAAAATGACTGCCAACAGTGTCGGACCCACCGATCACACAAATACTCGACTCTGTTGGGATTAAATGTTTTCTTTTAATTTAAAAACCAGGAAGAATAAACCATAATTACACTCAACTTTGAAAAGAAACATGAAACAAAAAGATTCAGAGGCTGGAGGAGGAATATTTATGACATTATTACGTCGTACTTGTAATTTCGGTTCACTCTCTGGACTTTTGATTGTTTGTTTAGATGCCATTACTGCTGTTAGACGTTCTCTTTGACTTTTTATTGAAAGAGATCAGATTAAATTTAGGTCGAAGTCATTTGCAGTGTCTGTAATTTGCGACCTTCATATTATCATGAAGTCTTTTGTTCTGTTTGTATCCAGAGACACCGAACTGTGTAAAGACTGCTTTTACCTCTCTGATGTTTACTAACCCAGAAAACCTCAGATTGGTTGTTTTTCCAACCTGTCAAACAGCAAACCCTTTTAAATAAAAGAAAATCCAAACCGTGTAAGGTGATCCAGAAGCTGCTTTTCACCCTCCTTGTTCTTTTACTTCAGCAAAGGTCGACACAGGCGGCATGTGCTGTTTTGTATACCGCATTCAAATGACGTGAAAACCACGCCCAGCTGACACAGAGCGCTCAGGTTCTGAGGAGTGAACGAGAACACGAGGCCCCAACAGAGGAGCCACAATTAACCTAAAATAAGAAGTCATGTGGTGCTGCTGTCTGACTCTTCACAGACGTAATGAGGGTGCTGGTGCGTCCTGCTTTCATGCGTCCTCCCATCTGCAATATGAGATCATTAGAGCAAAAAGAACTCCTGTAATAACACCAATCGATCATTAGAAAAGAAAGTAAAGAAGGAGAAGTAAAATAAAAAAAAGATGAAGAGGGAAAATAAAACTTCAGACTGATAAAACACATAAAAGACAAAGAACAAAGAAATATGATGCGGTAATGAGTTCTTGAAGAATGATCTATCTCTGTGTGTTTATCAGTCATCTTCATATATTGATCTGAAGTCTTAACGGAGGATTTCTGTAATAGTTAGCTCATTTTTCCTCTCAGTGCTCTAACTTTAACTCTTCTCACCTGCTGAAGGTGAAGCTGCTGCTGTGACACATTCAAGTGTGTGTGTGTGTGTTTTCTGTGTGTCTTAATCCTGATGAAGCCATCGGTGCAGAGAGGTGTTGAAGCTTGTTGTGAATGTGATGATCTGAGCTGTGTGCGTGTGTGTGTGAGATTCTGCGTGCTAACACACACAGATGGGTGTGTGTGTGTGTGTGTGTGGGAATGTTACATGTGAGCGTGTGCGCTGCTCTGTGGGCTGTAACAGAGTTGAAGTGCGTCAACAGTTGCTATGAGGATCAATAACAATCGGTTTGCCAAGCTTTATCTGCTGATTCTCAGTCGACACAGATTGATTTAGAGATGAGCTCCGTAATCCTTCAGGTTGTTCCTGTTTCCAACATACAGTCATACATAAAAGTACTCATTTGATAGAACAACATGTATAGTATGATATTTAATATTGATGAAATAAGAAGGGAGGGCTCGGCTGCTGTTTATTTCAGAGACGATGGAGGCAGGTACGGCTGTGTCTGAAAGTTTCTTAATGTTCAACTTCATATATTATAAATTAAACAGACTGCAGTAAACTGACTCAGGTCCAGGACTGAGCAGCTGTGTAATTTAGACCGTGTAGCGTCTGTGTGTGTGTGTGTGTGTGTGTGTGTGTGTGTGTGTGTGTGTACTTAATGCTGGCAGCTTACTTGGCATCCCTCTGCAGCATGTTAACAACTGATAAAGATGAGAGAATAAAGACAGGGGATGCTGCAGGAGAGAGAGAGAGAGTGTGAATCAGACAGCAGAGAGGTTTTTACCAGCCGGCTGCCAGGACTGAAGCACAAAACACGACGGAGCTGCAAGTGAACTGACTCAGTTTGTGCTTCATGATTTCATCACTGTCTGAACCCCAAATGTTCAGACGCCTGGCATCCTAAATCTGTTCTCTCATAACCTAAATCTCATCCAATGTGAGTGTGTGCGGCCGTTAAGGATGATGATCAGCACTGAAGACTGATCATGTTGTATCATATCATTTAGTTAATCAATGAATCAGTCACGAGGTGATGGTGTGATGTCTCGGCACACACTGTGTCATACAAATCAGCTCACATTTTTACCTTAAAAAGACCAAATGTAGTCGGTCATGTCCATGTAGAGTGAGAAGAAATGATTTCGGTGGGGATATTTTGACAAGGATGCAGCCCTTTATCACATTTTAAGTAATATTTTATCAATATATATTGATTTATTTTGTATTTTCTGGAAAGTCATGTGAAAAACTAACAGAAATGTCTGTTTTTGATAACCCAGCAAGTTCAAACCTGGTAAATCAAAGCACATTTTCATATTGATGCATGAATTATATCAAAATAGAATCTTTAATGTCTTTTCTGTATAATGTCCGAATATAATCTGAGATTAAAGGAAGAGACATCTCGACAGTTGACAAACTAATGTCATCTTGCGGCATTTAACAGCATGTCATCCAGCCCCTTTCAGTCTTTCAGTCTGAGGTGTACTCTTACACTTAAATGTGTGTGCACATGTGAGTGTGTGTTAGTGAGTGTTAGTGAGTGTATCCTCAGAGATATTCAGGGAAAGGTGTCGGTCAGAGGAGGAAGTGAGCAGATGGAGGGCGGATGGAGAGCCAACAGGAAGTGAGGGCTTGATGGTTTCCTCATGTTTTGTTGGCAACAGTCAAGATTTCACTTCCCTGTTCGCACACAGCCCCCAGGTGCTGTGTGAGTGTGTGCATGTGTGTGTGTGCATGTGTCACGTTTCAATCCAGCTCTTTATTTACTTTTTTAAACTTTTCCGATGATATAATAATAAACTGAATATGTCAGATTTTCCCACAGCATTTGATTGTGGAGGCGCCTTAAATCAACGGTGACTCCACCAACAAATAAACAGGATTTATATGAAAAACAATATCAGCGTTATTAAGCTTCATTGATCAGTCTTATTAAGCAGCCACATCACAACCACAACAACGGCAGCCACGTTTAAACCATCATGCGGTGACACAGTGAGAGAAACTGATCCAACTCAGCAGGTGATTTATTGATCGTTCACGTAGTAACTAACCAGAGCAGCACATCAGGAAAAAAATTAGGGGTGTACACATTTCAGGAAACGGTAATAGGAGTTGGTGATTTGATTATATCGATGCATAACTAAAGGTCTGACTCGAACTCTCTGTGACATTCAGAGCAGCGCGTCATAAAATCTATTTTATGCAAGAAGAAGAAGTTAAAGACAGAAACAGTCAACGCAAGGTGAGTAACATTAGTCAGATAATACTTCATCCAACTCCTCCTGTTTGAGAGCAATGATGGATCAACAGTTTTCTTTCCAAGGACATTGTGTCAGGCCTTAAAATACGGAGGGAGAACATTAAGGAAAATCCAATTACTCTGGCAGTTTAATTTATGACCAAGAAAAAATATAAAATCGTATTGAATCTGTGCTTAATCAATATTAATAACGCACAATATAATTAAATCAACTCACATCTGTGAGATGCACACCCCTCACGCCGACCCATTTTGCTAGTTTAATGTATTATTCAGGGAACCCCCCACCACACAACTGCATTTCAGATCTGTGGGAATCTTTGTTGCATCAGAGGAAATAAATGCCGTTTATTTAACGAGTTTGATTCGTTTTGGCAGTGCAGCCGCGGCCCAGTCTTCGTGCGAGTTTTTAAAACAAAACCAAAAGTGGTCACGAGATGAAGTGATTCAGGGCGGCTGAACAGTTTTGTGGGGAAACCCTGCTGACAGCCGCTCCTGGTTCCTGCTCAGACTGCAGACGCTGCAGAGAGCCTGCAGCCTGCCTGCGGTTTGTTTTCTGTCCGTCTGTCAGTGTGAGGTCGAGCTGCAACACACACACACACACACACACACACACACACACACACAACCACCTCTGTCTCACAGGTCTGCATCATGCTCAGACCTCGGTCCTGCTCCTGGTTCCTGGTCTGTGCCCGTGAGGAGTGGACTCTGAGGAATGCAGTGTTTGCGTTTGAGAGCTGGGCGTGGCTCCGCTTGGCCGAGGTGACTGAACACAATCAGCACGCAGCCATTCATCACAGCCTGCACGCTCAGAGTCAAACACACACACACACACACACACACACACTCTGTCGCTGTCACAGCCAAGACGCTCCAAACTGGGACAAGATGAAATCTGTTAAAACATAAAAAAACATCAGAGGGGAACAGGGACCTGCTCGCTGCTCTGCCGTTTGGAAAAAAGATCTCAACTTTTGTACAAAAGGCTGAATTTATTCCCAGCAGCTCCTCTCGAGTTTGCTGAACTCTGAGTGTCGTTGTAACTCGGTGACATCTGCCTCTCGAGGCTTGTTCGTCTGACCTGTGATTTAGTTTTTCTCCCAGTCTGACTCTCAGCGCAGCCGGAGAGCCTTTGGCCTCGGCTCCGTGAGATCATGTGCTCAATGCAACTGAAGTGGCTTTTCATTTCTAAGTTCACCAGGAAAAAAAGAGCAGGAGAGGCACATAAGAGCTGTGTGTGTGTGTGTGTGTGTGTGTGTGCGTTCACATGAAGTTTTCATGTGACTTTGAATGTGTCATACTGTTTTGTTCTGCTTTCATCGTCACTTTTGGGGGCTTGGAAGAGTTGAAATGATGTCTGAACAGAAAAGGCCGTCGCTGTGTTGGTAGAGCAGGTTATCAATACGTTGCAGGATCGGTGGTTCGATCTCCAGCTCCCCCAACCTCTCTTTGTCCTTGAACGAGATAATGAGCCCTGAATTACTCCTGACGTGAGTGTCGGTCGTGAAATAAATCCAAGTCACTTTGGATGAAAGTGTTTTTGGCTTTGGGAGTCTGTTTTCTGTGCTCGTAAAAGCTGCAGTCGAAGCGGGAGCTGAGGTCAAAGTCATTTCAAGTACAGACACTGAAAGGAGTTAAATGACATGTCAATTAATCCATTAATTAGGGAAACTGAAACAAACCACTTCGACCCAAACTAAGGACACTCGTCCGATGCCAGCTGCGGCTTTTATTTTCATTTCCCCCACAAAATGTCAAATGTGAAAACCTCTTTGTGTCAGACTGATTAAGATATTAAGGCACTGATCTGCTGTGATAATCTGCGATCAGAGCTGATGCTGCACCCTCTGTCCTGAAAAGGCTTCAGAAGCATCATTTCATGCTTTTAAACAACTTTAACTGTGGAAAACCATCTTTTCACCCCACATTCAACCTGCTAAACAACAGAAACGTATCTACATACTGCATTTTTAACTCCAGTTTGTACAAGTTGTGAATAAGTTGTAACGTCAGCTGTTCTCCATCATCAAGCTTTGGTAGTCATGGAATAAAAAGTTTCAAAATGACATCCAGACAAAAAAAGTGCAGAAAATGCTAAAAACAGTTTATTCTGCATTTTCATTTTTACCTGTAAATCAGATTTTAATATCTTTAGCATAACCAGCACTTTAAATGGTGCATCATCACGTCGAGTATCTGCAGGCCTCCGGTCGAGGCGTCATGTCGTCTCGCGTGCTGTCGTCATGTTGTACGTAGACAGAAACATGTTCCTTCCTTCACCTCCTCACATCGCGTTCCTCCTCCGAACGGCCGCTCTTGCCGATTGGACTGTCAGATACACCCCTCCCACCCGCTCGCATGAATGGCAGCTTGTGTTTCAGGCTCCCGCTCTCTTGTCAGCCTCAACAGTTATTTTTCATAAAAACCCAGGAATGTTTGGTGTCACATTGTCCAACTGGTTTACAGCCCAACAAGCAGCAGACTGTGAGGCTTTTTTTTCCGCTCCGCTCGCAGTCACAAGATGCTCCACCAGCAGTCATCTGAGGCTGAGTAATGCGCCGTGTCACAGCTGAGAACTGGAAGAGGCTGATGGGTGTCGGGGTGCTTCACTGCACAACAGCAAAGAAAAAGCTTTAAAACGCCAGAGCCCGTTTGGACTCCAGAGAGCATTAGTTCATTTACTCTGCTCCTTTTCTGCTCCAGGAACTTGGTGGGGAAAGTGTCATTTGGGCTTCGCACTGTAAGAACAAAATTCAATTTATTAACACGCTTTTAACGTTTGAAGAGTCCTGATTTTAATGAAAAGGATTTTTCTATAAACCACGTGTAGCCTCATAAAATAATAACCCCTGTCAGTCACCACTTATGACCCAGCGTAAGTGTGTGGTGTGCCTGCAGAGACTCGTCCTGGATTTTATTTTGCTGTGTTCAGAGTGTTTCCGGGAGTCTTTCGCATCCAATAACAGTGCAGAGTGTGAGCAGCAGGACGTCTTGTTCTTCCTGTAACCTGAACCTCTTAGAGAAGTGTTGCATAAAATGTTCATGCATGTGTTTATTGGAGGAGTGGGGGAAATAATCGATTCTATGATACATCTCAGTGCTCTGTCAGATGACTTTCTTTCGATGCCGTAAAGTCTATAATCGATTATCAGTTCAATAATCAATGGACTGCCTTTTCTGAAGTTTGGCTACATAAAATGTGTGTGCCATGTTTAAGTTCTAGACTGCACCAAGATGGCAGAAAGATATAAGCATGCTTGTTGTTATTAATGGGGAAAAATAGACCATATATAGAAATCCAAACTTCAGATGCATCAGGATGTCTTGAGAATAGTTTAATAATCAGACCCTCTGAATCGAATTGTGATGTGTCTGATGATTCCTGACCTGCGTTTATTCTGTGTTTTATTTGAATTGGGACATTTCTGATCCGTGTCATTAACAATCCAGCAGAAGGAGTTAAAGTGAAGACTGAATAAAAGCTCTGGTCATGAGCTATGAACTGTGATGTGCCTAAAATCTTCCCCATCCTTTCCTTTCTTCTTCCTGCCACTCCACTGTTGAATTAATATTGAAATGCCCCACCAAAAACTTAAAAACTGCTCTGATTAATACCTGAAAAGTGGACGTTTGATGTGATCGATCAATCATTAACATCCCTCCCTCAGTCAGGCAGATGATGGCAGTCTAATTTTGTGCTCAGTTTAGTTACAAGAATACACTTTTTACCGTCGCCTCATTGAATATGTGCATTTTGTCGCGCGGCGAAGCTCCCCTGGTCGTTAGCCGGCTGTCTGCAGATATCAGACTGGTGTCAAGAAGCACAAACAGCAGGAGCTGATGAGGTGGTTGAGCTGACTTTTCTGCTCTGACTGTGCTGAAACTGATTATTAAACAGGATGTTCGTGCTCTAATTACTTGAAGCATCTGGGGCTGACGGTCAGTGGCTGCATGTGATAACCTGCATGCCTGAATGTGCGTAACAATGACAGCCGTTTAGCTCATGCAGATCTTTTATCATTACTATCATTATTATTATTGTTATTCAGCCCTCTTCCTCACAAAATCTTGAAAAATGTAATGTTTGCATGGGAGTGTATTTGTGCGGTGAATTTGAAGAAAATGCTCGTTAATGTTTTTGTTCTTCTGGACTAATCATGACCGACAGTGAAAAGCTGAAGAAAATCATAATCATTTCATGTTACACAAAGTTTTCAAATTGAAGAGTTAAAGAGGAGGTATTGAGGGAGAGACATGAAAGGGAGAGACATTCGCTGAAAACAACAGGACAGGTGTCCCGGTCGACAGTGCGAAGCTGCAGCAGCAATCAATCAGTCAGACAGGTGGACCCTCCTCCGGGACTCTCCTGAGACCGAGCTGGACAGATTTCCACTGTACGGATGAGCGATGAAGAACAGCCGTCGTAATGACTCCGATGTAGACCTCACCTCTTCAGCTGATGGCCACATTGATTTTTTTTTCTGGCCCTTACATTTATGCCTTTGATTGACGTGAAAAAATGTAGCTTTGAATATATCTCTAACAGCCTGTGCTTTGTGTCTTCGTTTCCTTCGTTTAGTCAGCTCAGTTCGACGGAAAACAACCTGCTGCTGTCTGACTGCTAGTTAATAACAACACCTGTCACCTGAGTTTACAGTGGACGTCCCTCTGAAGACTTTCAAGACTTAAATGAAGTGTTTATCTGTTCGATCCACATTGACTCCAGCCTCCAAGTAGCACCAGAAATGTACTAAAAACAGCTCTACTCCATCGTCGCTCCACGAGGAGTTACAGGAGGAAAACGACATAGTTTTTATTGATTCATTCATCGATTGTATATCCGCACCACTGTAGTTCTGTATGTCCACTGTGAAACTGAAGGCCGTGTTGATAACACAGCAGGGGAGATGAGATTTGAGCGGCTGCCTGCGGAGATTACAAACCAAGTTTGTCAGTAATACAAAGCCGTCCTGATCTCGACTGACTCACATTGTATTGCTAAACTCTGCATAATAAAGAGAAAACTGAGGACATGGCCATGTTTCTGAGTTTGAGGGTCAGTCTGCAGGTTGAAAATAATTTAGTGTAGTAGTCTAAATATTTCATCTGTGGATGATGTGGACTATCTCCTCTGATACAACACTGAGTCACTACTATTGCAGCCAACATTAAGAGAAGACATGTTACTTTATAATTTTAAGTTTAAGCATCTAAATCCATACAAATTCAAACATGAAGTACGTCTTTTGTTGTCAGTCAAGTTTGTCTGTACACGTTTCAACCTGATCGTGACTGACTGGACTTGTTGACGCGACCTTTACTGAATAAACTCCCCTGAGGGTTTCGTTTTCCACCTGGAAAAAACACTGTTACAATTTCTTTTGTTGTTGTTGGACGAGTTCTTCCATTTCTAGCAAGACGGCAAGCCTCTGATTTCATATGACGTGGGGAAACCCTGCACACATGTAGCTGCTTTTGTAAGGCTGGAGGAGCTGAGTGCAACCCGACAAGTAGACTTTTTGGAAAATGTTGACGACCATGTTCAGACTCTGAGCTCACAGACAGGCAGTGAAGACGTCACGTGGTCTGAAGCTGTTTGTTTAACGGCAGCAGGTGGATGATGAAACATTTGTGTCAATAAAGTTTGTCGAGGAAGAGCGATCACTGCGTCTGTCGGCTCTGCTGCAGTTACACGTCGAACCTGCAGGCTGTTGGCTGTCGTCGGTGGTGATGATGACTCAGGTTGCAGGACTGGTGTATCTCTGTGTACACACTGTAGTCCGTGTAATAAAAGAGAGGATTATTATAAGGGAGGGACCGAACGGTGAGAGCAGTGGCAGCTTGTGGAACATAAAACAAGGCAAAGAAGGAAGGAAAGTAACTGATTGCCGACATTTCCCTTTTCTGATAAGCTGCAGAAAAGCAGTGACTTAAAATTTACTGCTGATGTTTTGAACAGGAAGCGCGCTGACTGCTCCAGTGCTCCCAGCACAGCAGCTCTGTCGGCTTCTGGTCCTCGGAGACGTTTAAAGGATGTGGTCAGGGTCGCTCTTCACACAAATGAGATAAGCTGCTTCCTCCAGCTGTTTATGGATTATAGCAGTTTGACCCGCGCTGCTGTTTAGACCAGCGCTGCATGTTTATGTGTAAAGCAGTGCAGTGACCCTGGCTTGGTTTAAATTTTGCATTTCATCTTCTCAGACACGTTCACCCAAATTAATTTATAGGTTAAAGTTTTCAGATCATGCATGGACAAAAACTCTAAACCAGCATTTAGATGCAACAGTAGAACCTTACTGTTAAAAGCAACAGACACATTGTAAAACATGCTAGGTTATGTTTAACGAAAGAAAATCGTAACTCAAGGTCCGCTCGCTTGCTTTTACCGAGGGACATTGATCCTGCCACTCATTAGACTGAATCAGATTTGATGATAATGACCCATAAAACTGGCAGAATATTTCATCCGCAGGTGTTCAGAGGTTACCTGAAGACCTGCGGCTGTGCTGGGAGCGGACCAGCCTGATGATAAAGCAAATAATGACACCTGATACCTGTCGTGGCCGCAATGTCGCAAACCGCTCGCCCGGCACGTCGACAAGTGGAAACTTTGTTATCTGAAACTGTGAGACAAAGTTGACTTTCTGCCATGATAGTATGTTTGTACACACGTTGTCCAGCACTTAGGTGACACAGATCCTGACACCTGTGATAACTGTGACACCTGGACTGACTCGGGAAGGGGGCGGGGCCTGACATTTGGCTCGTGGGATGTTTGTATCTTATCTCGTCAGCATGTTCGCAGGCCGGCGCTGTCATATTTTTAACTCTGTCTCTTCATCTACGTCGTGAGAAGGAAGGAAAGGAAAGAAATCGCGGCGGCGTCCCACTCGTCGTGCCCTGCTTATCAACGCGCCGCAGACAGCCGCCGTTATCTAACGTGTTAGAGGCGCTCTCCATGTCACACACTCCGCTCTCACACACTCATGTAAATCTACTCTGTGATAGTCTTAGAGCAGAAGCCGTTTATTTCTCGGTGATTGTGATGTCAAGTTATTTCAGGCACATTTTCATGCAAACAACAGTCTTTGTTCTTGTCTGTGCTCGAGTTCACATTTAGAGCGCTTCTGTTCTGTCTGTTTTATTTGATGTCTAATGTTACGTTACCTGAAATTAACTGGAATTCATGAAAGGATGTGCGTCACAACAGTCTTTCATTTAATGAAACTGCTCTGCTTTTAGTTTAAAAAAGGTGTTGTGTTATAGATATGTCCCTTTTTATTTGAATTTCAAACTGTGGGAATTAAACATTTGAAATACTTTTTTAGTGTGTATCTTCCACAGACCCTTTTGAGTTACTTCGAAAGATTTACATGTTTGTCAGAATTAGTTTGAACTAAACTCTGAACAGATGGATCACATGTTGAGAAGGCTTCAGTCGATATAAATATCTAAATTAAAGCGTAATGCGAATGTATCTTTCTCCTTACTGATGATTACTAAGCTGGTTTATTATTAAATGGCAACATACGGCTCAGTCCTCATTTAGTTGTTTCATTTCCTGTTTTAGCTCTTTGCTAACAGTAAATGGAGAATGAAAAATAGATGAGTCAATGGAAAATCTGACCAGGAATTTAAGATTTCAGCAGCAGTCTGACTGATGCCTCAGAGGGTTTTCGGTTCGGGGCTCCACGCGTTAATCTGCAGCCCAGAGGAGGTCAGCTGGCTCCGACCCGCGCTGCAGGTGCTTTCACCTGGGCCCTTTCACAGCCGGGAGGCCCCGCCCTCACAGCCCTGTGGAGCTCGTTACCGTCGGAGCTAATTGGGAGGGTCCTCGCTGCACAGATGCTGACGCACTTCAAAGCAGCTGCCCTTCAAAGAGCACGCAGGTCAGAGAGGGAATAGGAGGAGGAACATGAATATATGCATGATTTCATGTTGAATACTTTGACTTTGAGGGTTTCCACGTACAGCACGGTGAAGGACGGAGAGGTGGCTTTTCACAGCTTCATCTCTTAAATACTGATGATTTTTAGCTGAGTTTGGTGAATTCAGCTTCAAACCACAAGAACAGAACTATGTGGCCGCATGAACTTGGCAGCTTCCTCTCCTCTGGGAAGTCTCTCCGCTAGATTTTGGCTCGTTCGGCCTCGAGAGCGTCAGCGAGGTCCCGGGCCGGCTCGTGAGTCTGGTTCCCAGCTCATCCCAAAGGTGCTGGACGGGTTTGAGGTCAGTGTCCCTCTGTGTCCCTCCACTCCAAACTGGGAAAACCAGTTTCTTTATTATCATGTTGAAACTGTAAATGATCGAAGCCAAACTGGTTGGAAGCACACTGGTATGAAATTTAATTTAATTTCCAAGTACAAAGACAGTTGGAGCTTTTTTTTTAATCTTCTGTAATGTTACTGTTATCTGACTAAAACAGAGTATTGGATCGCTCATAACTGGGCGTCACTTGGCAAACACGGCGAGCTTAAAAGTTGTAGAGGGATAAGGAGCTGGAGAGGACTGTTGGCCTCCACCCACACCTCCTTCACCCTGTTTTGTAGATTTGTAGGAGTACCAGGGAGAATGAATAAATTAAATATAACTGTTAGCTACTACGACTCACAATTGGCTTTTTACGATACACACGGTTGGCCTAAATTTAACTTAACGCCTTAAATTTAACAACTTAAATTTATTTAACACCTGCTGTCAAAAAAAAAAAAAGGAGGGGGCGAGCGGGGACGTCCACATACTTTTGGCCACATAGAGAGCAGCGTCGCGATTCCAGCAGTGTTTACTGTTGAACGTGAAAACACACTTTACATGCAAATTTAATGCACTCATCAGAAACACACCCTCTTCTTTCTCAAAGGGTCACATGCTTTTCAGTGATTGGCTCTGGTGTTCCCAGGTATCAAAGAGTCGTGGTGTTTGTTGCTGCTGTTGAGCTGCGTTTACAGTAAACAGGGTCCTCAGGTGGCGAGAAGGAAACGCCCGAATCCCGCTGACTCGGCTGCTCGTCGCTGAAAAACAAACACTCCGCACGCTGACGATCAGACCGAGCATTTATTTTCTCTCCCTCCTTCAGACTGACATCATGTTCGGGGTTTTCTGTTTGAGAGAGGGGTTGTTTTATTCCAAACGATTAGCAGTGACTCATGAATCCATCCAGTCGATTTTTCCCATTAGTTTCTGTCCACAGTCGGTAGAAGTTAACATTTATCACGTCCATCAAAGAAAGACGTTGGTTTAAGAGCAAACCTCTTGTCCATACTTGCACACTGTTTTGCTGCCTACAAAGCTCTGATTGGTTATTTCTCCTACTCTGTGCTAATTTTTCCAGTTTTTTATGCAAACTAAACATTCAGTTTGAGTGGTTATCATCTAAATCTGCTGATAAATTCCTTTGTCAGTTTTCTTTGTGTGTGAAAAATCATTCTTGACCTTGGAAACTGCATTTTCACAAAATCCCTTATCATGAGGTTGACTTTTGTTTCTCATGGCCGTCATCAGTGGGTGGAGTTCGCTCATTTGTCACGCAGGCGGGCAAATTGTCGTCATGTAACTGGCAAACCAGTGGGAGGCTTTTATTGTGGAGACATTATAGGAAATGCAGCGTTAGTGGAGCTTCATGAGTGGTGTCATTGTTTGATAATAACGAGTATAATGAAGCAGATTTGGACTGTTTCTGCTTTTTTGCTCGGCTGTTCAGGCCGTTCACGAGGAGTCTCAGCACGACTCAACACCCCCCACCACCACCACCCCCGGGAAAATCCTAATGGACAATATTGTTTCATGAAAAGCAGAAACATTAAAGGGACAGTGCTCCAAATCTCTGAGCTTTCTGTGTTTTCCTTCATCTGCTGCAACAATGGAGGCTTTTATGTGACTCCTCCTCACACATTCACACCTGGTGACTGACCACTACCCCACACATGCACACACACACACACACACACACACACACACACACACACGCACACACACACACGCTCTCTCTGCCTCAGTGTATTTGGGTTGTGATCAGTGTGGATCAGGACTCTGCGGTGATGAACAGGCTGCGCTTCAGGCTGTAAACAGGATTATTGAATCTCTGGATGCTCTCCAGATGTTGCTGCTTTGTTTGGTTCAGATCCGTCTTCTCCCCGGTGTCTCTCCCTGCTTTCATGAAGGATGTGTCCTCTGAGCTGCTGTCTCCGGTGTCCTTCTGAGTTTACGGTTCATCAGCAGTGTCTCACACACACACACACACACACACACATAGAGCATCACACAGCTTGATGGTGTGTTTCTTGTGTGTATTTTCACAGGGTGCAGCTAACAAATACTTTCGTTTATTGGCCTAATAATTTAGTCTGTAAAATGCCAGTAAATGATTGAAACATCTGATGTTTTCAAATTTCTATGAGATCTAACTGTCTAAATATACCCAAATATATTCAGTGTGATCTAATAGAAGATGAAGAGAACAAGAGAAACGTTGGCATGTATGCTAAAACATTACTACTTACTTAAATGATTAAGTGAACCATCTTTTCAGCTGTACTTTATTTTACATGCTGGATTTTACTGCCTTTAATTGTTTCAATCTGGCATCATAAGATATTAAAAGTGTGTTAACATTTCCAACATCTTAAGTTAAAAACTAGACGCTATCACTTTAAACTTTAAGGAGGATCCCTTCCTCAAGTCAAGTTGCTGCTGTTGATGTATTTGAAAGAGGCAGCAGATTCCTTCAAGGAAAAAAAAAAACAGGATTCAGCGAGGCTCAGTTAATTACAAATGAATAAGTCGATTCTTGAAAACAGTGAAGGAATGGGGAGGAAAAAAATCAGAGCAGGAGGAAGTGAATACCAGAGATTTGAGTCAGTCTCGGTCGTCTCCATGGCAATTAGTCCAAAAGGGGGTTGGCTTGTTGGTGCCAGGGAATGGCATGGAAACATTTAGGACGGGATGTAATCACAGTTTGCTGAATTAAGGTGGACGTCTTCACGTTTGTTGGCATGTTCAGTCCATGTGCTTGCGTCTCGGTCCATGCAGACGTGGACAGAGCTGATCCAACGTGGACCCTCGGATGGGGAAAATATTCAGGCTTTATATTATAGTAGCAGAAACTGACAGATTTTAGCAAGTAGGATTTTCCTCAAGAACGATATATCGATGTAGACAAAAATAATCCCTCTCACTCTTCACTTATGAACCACTAGAAGTGTGAGGTGTGTCCGTATCTGCAGAGACTCTGTCCTGTGCCTGGATTTTCTTATTTTGCTGTATTTTGGACGTTTCTGGGCGGCAGCATTTGGGCAGCGATGTGCAGCCCTGAGCCAGTAACAGTTCGCAGGACGTGACGGGTGGTTCTCTGTAAAAACGTAGCAACCAGTTACCAGATCGTAACCACAAGAGACCCCCAGTTTTAGGAAAAGAGGGGTCATCTTTGAAACATCAGCTGTCAAATCCTGTTGGTTACACGTTTAATGTGTCAAGAAGCAGAAAATAAGCTTGTAAAGAGCACATTGTAACCTGCTACAGAGCTTTATCTCTCTACTCTACACACACCAGTACAATGGACTGGGGGGCCTCAGGTTGTCTAAACTGTCCACTCATCCAACCAGTCTGCCAGGAATCCCAGGAATGAGACTTCTGCATGAAACCAAAGACTGCAGACTCTGGGTGTGTGGGGTGGTGTGTGTGTCTTTTTTATTATTTCTTGGATGCCTGTCACTCCTCTAAGTCAAGTCAAAGCAGGTCGAAGATCAGTTTCTACAGTTCCATCTGTTCACACCGTCTTCTCTGTTCTGTCATGCCTCATCATGAAACACAGCAAAGTGTGTTTTCAATTCAGAGCGTTTCTCCAGACTCGATTTGTTTTTTAAAAATCAAACCGAGTCGTTGCAATTGATAGTTTAAGTTGGGAGGCCTCATCCTCTTCTCTGATTGGATGGCAGATGGCTCTAACTATGTTAAGTTCTTCTTGCTTTAAAAAGGGAAAAAACCCACTCCACGTACTTTTAAACTGATTTTTAATGGATTTAACTAAAAATGCCCTTTAATATCAAACCTACATGTAAATCCAGCCACAGAATCTCTGCTGGTGTTTGTTCTCCTGGAAACACATCGACAAGTCTTCATATTTACAGGCCTGCAGATGTCAGGTGGAGCCGTTTTATTTTCATACAGCTGTGCATGATCTCATCTCCATCACAGTGAGTACCGAGTGTTCCTCTGAGCGTGTTTGTTCAACGGGTGTATTAATGATCAGCGATTCAACAAACACCGTCAGTCAGCCAGACTCCGTCCGGCCTCCCGACCAATCAGGAGGCGGAGAGGAGCTGCTGTCATTGATCGATTTTTATCATCAGGAGCTCACGCCTCCTCTCCTCTTTTTGTTTAAGATTGATGTCCACCAAACAAGAGCTGAACTTTGAGAGCGCAGTAACACACCCCGCTGTAGCCTGAACATCTGTTCACGTTATAAAACACTGAGCCCACCCATTTGTGATCCCGTTCTCATTATATCCAGTACAGATGCTACACACTCGCACATGCTAGCACGACGCACAGGCTCGAGTACTGCGATGCGCTTTTCTCTGACCAGCCCATGACAGCGACAAGTGCTTTTTAATTTAATCTGAAACATCTTTATGAGAGAGAAGAGGTTTCAACATCTTTGTAGCTTCTTCTCTAAGATTAAATAAAACACCTTTAGAGGTTGGAGCTCTCTGTCTTTCTGGAGATATTAAAATAATCTCTTCTCTTTCTACGCCATCATCGACTCCAAATAATTCAGACTGATGTGTTCGATGTCTCCGCGAATTTTTGCTCTGTGGGTTTGACAAATGTGTGTGTTTGCTGACCGTCCAGTGAGGTTTAGCAGGTTAAGAGAACAGGTTAAAAAGACTAAAGAGACAAACAGGAAACTGGCCACACCTGTACGATTTCCTGTGATGAGTCAGATACCTAATTGTGTGTGTGTGTGTGTGCCTGTTACAGTGTAAGATGATCCTCTGTAATTGTCCATCTGAGAGCATCATTGACACAAATAGCTGTGTGTCTGTGTGTGTGTGTGTGCGTGCAAATGCTCTGTAGATGATTCTTACATAGACTTGTATATCAGTTTCCTGTGTGTGTGTTTGTGTGTGTGTTGGTCCAGACCTCTGCCTCTCCTCTCTGCAGTGTGGGGATTTCCTTTTTCCACTCTGGTCACATGACTGCAGATATGGGTGTGGTCTCCTGCATTCCTGGCCTCTCTCGCTCTCTTGTTGCTCTGTCTGGCCGGCTGCGACACTCACTCACACACTCTCTCTCTCTCTCTCTCTCTCACACACACACGCACACACACACACACCACTGTCTAGACCAAAATGCACATCAGCTCCATGTCGGCTGTGTGACGTGCCCTGCATGTAAAAAATGTCCGAGTGAAAGCACAGTGGCACGGTTCAATGGGATTGTGTGTGTGTGTGTGTGTGTGTGTGTGTATTTGTGAGAGTGTGTGTGTTAGAGCCGTTGCTGGGTGCAACAAGAAAAAAAGTTCCTCGCTGTGTGGAGGGTGTGGCCAGCAGCGAGTTTGCATAGTGGGATTGTGTGTGTGTGTGTGTGTAGGAGGGCGGTGCAGGCTGCTGGTTTAGTATGCAGAGCAGGTGTGTCTGCAGAGGCTGAGAGCAGAGAGAAGGAAGAGGAAGGAGGATAACAGCAGCCGAACAGAGGGACAGTCTGATTGAATGAACAGAGAGAAAAACCAAAAACCCTTTTTACATGAACTGAAACTGATCCTGTGTGTGTGTGTGTGTGTGTTTCAAGTCATGCTTTTTTTCTATTTATGCATACGTACAGTCAGCAACAGCAGCTTTATTAATCTAAAATATAACAGTCCACAAGAGTTTGTGATAAGCGGTTTAAAGTCAGTAATTATGGCAGTCTGACAGAAATATTTAAATGTTAGCTCCACACAACTGTGACAATCTTTAACATCCAGCCAGTTTGAGAGAGAGAGAGAGAGAGAGAGAGAGAGAGAGAGAGAGAGAGAGAGAGAGAGAGAGAGAGAGACCCCTCTCATTCAGTTTCTGCTTTATATTCGTGTTTTATAACTGCACAGTGAGACAATCCAGGCGGCAGAGAGGGAAGGAGGGCGGCGCTGATTGGCTGTAGTGAGTGTAAAGACGCTGACAGAGATGAATGACACTGAAGTGTTCGATAAGAAGCTGTATAATTTACAACTTCGTGAAACGATGTTGTCGCCTCCTGCTTAAAGAGGCACCACATGAGAAGATTCACAACCGATGAATTAAGATCTGACTGCAGTTTAACTCTGCTAAAGATAAAGTGTAAAAATGATCATCTCTCTTTTTTTTTTTTATAGTCAAGTGCTAAAATGTTTTTCCAAAATGCAAAATCATTTTGGGCAACGACTCACAACAAACCTCAATTAAAATGTACGAGCATGTTGTTTTGATTGTTCCTTCATCATTTCAGTCTTAAAAGTAGACTTGTAAAATGATAAAACAGAGAGATGCAACTATAAGTCCATCTTCTGGAGCGCTCAACCAAATTTGAATTATTTTACAGAGTAAACGATGAACAAATTGATTAAAAAGCTGAATCAATCAATAATAAAAGTAAGATTCTACTATTATACAACTCATAAATGGAAAAAAAAAAGAATGATAAAAGTCTAATTTACTTCTATTACTATGTTAAAACACCCTTCAAAGGTTTTTAAAATTGAATTTTGCTTTGACTGGAGGAAACTTAAAGGACACTGAAATGCATATTCTTCATTTTTAGCATCTTCAGCTAAAAAAATCAATGAGATAGTTACCAGTCCGGACCAGAAAGGTTTTTTTGTTTGCATGGCCCCTTAGAGGCTCTGTTCATTTGCCCCACACCTTTAAATTTTTAGATTTTAAATGTATGATTTGTCGCTCAGATTTATTTTAACAGACGTGGAGTTTAGTTTTGAATACTCAGCTTATTGATAACAGCTGATTGATACTGTCCTCATGACAGTTTTATTGAGGTTTTTGGCCCCTTTTAGCAAAAGCAAAGCGACTGTTTTTAAAATGTCATAACGGAGTCCGTCTGCTGTGTTAAATATACATCTGATTGCCTAATAACAACAGCATGGTGGATGGGATGTTAGTCAGCGTGAGTCATCGTGCTTCTTGGTTTTGTTTAGTTTAACCGAATATAATCCTGACAAGTGTGCCGTGCGCTCTGCCAACATTCACATCATTTCCTCACCGGGGCAGATTATTTTTGGAGAACTGTTTACATGCAAGAAGACGTCGGTACATTTGTGTGTTTTCAGGTGTTTTTTCAAAAGGATTCTGTCCACAACGAAACGCCAAAACAAGAGAAATAAATCTCTTCTGCCGTCCTCTGCTCCACAAACACTAAAATATTCCATGATACGGAAGGAAAATCCAGAGACAAAAACATTCGTAAGCTGTAAACATGAGTCTTTCCATTTCGACATGATAAGAGCGCAGCGTGGGGCACAGGTTTTGTTGTAGAGCAGAATGTGAAATGTTTAAACGACACAAATAATTTGAAATAATTTCACATTAAAGGCAGATCCAGACACACCAGCTCCGGGATTACAGACTGTCCCCCCTGCTGCCTCACCCACACACTCATAAATCAGTTTGTTCTGCTTGGCCTTTTTAGTAATTTTCTTTACTCACACACACACACACACACACACACACACACACACACACACACACACACACACACACACACACACACACACAC
>JBAJHX010000096.1:4775180-4788946 GCA_037176925.1 Amniataba percoides
ACACACACACACACACACACACACAGCCTCAGGTCATCCATGTCTTTGCCAGTTGAAGCAGAATGCTCCTCTGAGCGATCAGCAAAAGGCAGAAAGACATCAAGACATGCAACCCTCTCCATGTCTTTCTTTCTTTTTTTTTTCTTCCTTTGTATCAGGATTTTTACTGTCACGTCACTTAAAATTAAAATAAACCGCTGTCTGTACCTCGCCCTGAGAAATTCTCTCTCCACATTTCAAAGAAAGCCTTAAAATAGCTGAGAGCTCAAAAGCATTTTGTTATAATGTCTCTTGACTATATATTGTCTATATTTAGTTAATTCACTGTTGTATTTATCTGGGTACATTTAGGCATTACTGCACACTGAGAAAAGCTTGAAAATGAAGTTACTGTCATAAACAATGGTCATGATAATCCATCAAAGAATTTATTTTAATAATCCAGAACACTTTAGGTTTGGTCGTTTCCTTTAAAACAATAATATCCCAAGATTTTTTTATGGACGACCGCTGCACTTATAATCATCTCACTTTAAAAATTCAACATCTGGAACTTGTGTGTATCTATTTCATCTATTTCCTTCGGCTGTTTGTGTATTCTGCCCCAGTTTGTGCCTCTCACGCATCATCACCTCATTCAAGTCACAGCTTTTCATCCGTTTTTATAAAAACGGGCGCTCAGCTTGGGCCAGAGTGTCATTCAATAGCACTTATCGCTATTCTGCAAGGTATTTCCACAATCCTCAAAAACCTCTTTTAACCGTCATGAAAAAATATTTCCTCTGTTACAAAGGTTTTTAACCAATTTCCCAAGATGTGCCTCTTCTTTTCTAACAAACAGTCGAGCTGGAAACTAAACATCTCCCTGCTCAATTTGGTCAACATGACACAAAATTAAAATGCCTCTATGAGTATATTTAATTATAATCATATCTGGTTTGTTTGTTACAAGAAGGACCAGCACATTTTCGGCTACCTGGAGATACAATCACAACTTGGGAAAACTGGTGAAATAAAAAATGTATGGTTCAGAGTACAGAAAATGTTTTCTTCTGGTTAAGAGTCTGGAAACGTTTTCATTTCCAGCTGTGTGTGCGTGTTTGTGTACATGTATGTGGCTTGCGTGTCACCAGATGCCATTGCATACGATTACATCTTCATGCATTTTTAAGCAGAGTGAAAGGGTATTTGTATCTGTAGATATGAAGTAAGTGTAATTCTGTTCAGTTGAATGTTGAAAAATCTCTATCATATAATGACATTTACAGTGGCGATACACAGAAATATAATTATGCCTAAAGTCTGTTTACTGTATGTTCATAAATGTGGCTTCAGTAGGCGTCACCACGGCAACTGTGGACATGGTCACACATCACACACACTCTTTATGAAAAAGCTTTTTGGTCCCCTGTGATAAACGGTCCAGTATCAAACGTTAACATCAAATATCTGGTTGGATTCATTATGCTGTGTACCTGCTCTTTGATCCGTCTGATTGCCATCTACATCACCATTTCATCAGTTTTAGTCTCTATTTCATTTAGAGTTCAAAAAGGCTGCTTGTGTTCAGACATTTAACATTTGAAAAACTTCTTTTGTTCACTGAAAAAAGGGTTTGTGGAAAAAATGTTTATATTCCTGAAAGTAAGGCAGTGAAAAAAGACTTTTCACTGTGTGCTTGCATTTTTACATTTAATGACAAAGGTTAGAGATCCCCAAACAGAAAACAAACAGCCTGTCTGTCAGTTCTGTTTTCATGCATAATTTAAACTTGTCAGCGGCTGTCATGCTCTGGACCTCTTCTGTGTGAACTGAACTCTTTGAACCTCCGTTCAACAGTTTGTTTCAACCTCATGTTCTCACATTGTTGTACAAGCGAAAGATCAAACAGACGGGCTGTTTTCTGTCTGAATTGAAGCCAGAACAAACCATGTCAAATCAAAGATGAATGACACTGGTGGCCGCAAGATCTAAACATGAGATTACTATTTTAATCAGCAGCATTGCTACAGTTTATTTTCTGACCACCAACAGCAGCATCACTGAGCTCACACTATCTGGTAAGAGAGGAAAAAATCCTCCGGTTCTTTCTGACGTTTATGAAATGAATCTTTTTTTTAAATGAAGTGTTTTGGTGTTGCCAACTCGAGCTGTGAAAGAATAAAACACTGCGGGATGATAATAGAAAAAAGTATGACAAAGAATGAAGTGATGGATGAACTGCAGAGACGAAAAGGAAACAGGAAGCAGAACATGGAGGAGAGAGAAGGAGAAACAGGCCTGTGATTTGTTATGGACATAAAACATTTAGCACAGTGAGGCTGGACATTAATTCCCCCTGCTGTAGTTTCATCTGTCCGAGGGAGAATGAATGAAAGCGAAAACTGTGTGTGGTAAAAGATGCATGTTGGCCGATTAAAGCGATGAATTGGAAGAGGCCTGTTTTTGGACCAGTGAAGTCGGTTTCAGCTGGAAATTCATAAACATCTGTGACAGGCGCGTGTGCAGCAGACTGCTCTGCTGTTCCTGGAACATCATCTCAGAGCTTTAATCTGCATCTCCACAGGGAGGTTCGCTAACACAGCGAGCCGAAGCACCAGATGAAACCCGCCGTCACAATCACAACATTAAACCACAAGAAAAAAAACTACTGGTGTCGTTCAGACAGCCAGAAAGGTGCCCTGAGATTCTGTTTTTCTTTATTTTAGTGTGACGGGAGCTTTCTGCATCAATCACTGGCTTCAGGATGATCAAACTAATCTTTGAAGTAAACCAAAGTGTGATGAAACATTGCTGATGAGGACTTTGACAGTCGGTGTATTTTTAAAATCTTTGTTTGTGCACCGGCTCGTCATGACATTCTCAGTCAGACGTGTTGGAAGGAAGCTTCTGCCTTTATGCAAAACATTCATGTATACTCATCTACAGTAGAGCTGTGTTAATACTGTAGTTATTAAGCTTTATTTTGAAAAGCTTTTTATCTCTGATATCAGTTTATTTTGTCTCATTTCACATCATCTCTCCTAAGATTGCCAACTTGTGGTTTCATCAAGTGTCACTTCATCTAATCACGTTTAACCTCATTTTATCATACCAGCTAATATCACTTCATTTTATAATCTCACCTCATCTTATTTTATCTCAGTTCACGTTATTCCTCGTTTACCTCATCTCATTTTGCCACACCTGTTTTCTTCTCATTTTGACCTCTTCTGGCCTCATCCAGCTCAATCAATCAATCAATTTATTCACATCCCATCTCAGATCATCTCATGTCACCCAGTCTCCCCTAATCTGGTCTCATCCATTTAACTTAATCTCATTTCAACTCATCTCATCAGATCATCCTTTCATCTTACCTTATCTCATCTCGTCTAAGACCACGTTAGCTCATTTTACCCCAAAACACCTCATCTCATCATCTAAAAAGTTTCATCATTTCATCTCATCAAACATCATCTCATTGTTTCATTTTGTCTCATCTCACTTCATGTTAAGCCCTTTCATCTCACCTCATCTCAACTAATCTCTTATTATTGCTTCAGACTTTACACCCCTTCATTTAATCTTCTCACCTCTCTCATTTCATCTCACCTCACATCACTCCATAGTATCTCCATTTTTATGTAATTTCACCTCATCTAGTCTCCTCATCTCATTCATGGCACCACACCCCATCTCACTTTATTGCATCTTATCTCACATCATCTT
Organism: Amniataba percoides; assembly: GCA_037176925.1. NCBI lineage: Eukaryota > Metazoa > Chordata > Actinopteri > Centrarchiformes > Terapontidae > Amniataba > Amniataba percoides. The sequence goes on from JBAJHX010000096.1 coordinate 4,778,892, forward strand.
ATTTCATGTTGCCTTCTATACTTGATGATATAATGTCGTCTCACTGTAGGTTGCCTCGAGTCAGCTTACTTAGTGTCACATCACCTCATCTGATCATCTCTTTTCACTTGACCTGCTCTCATCTCGCTTCTTATTTCATTTCGCATCACGTAACTCACTTCAACTCCTCACATCTCGTCTCCCATCCCCTCATGTCCTTTCATTTGGTATATTCTCATCTCATGTTGTCTCACGTCACCTCTTTTTTATCATCTCATTCTTCTCTCATCTCAGTTACTTTTGTCTTTCAGTTGTTAAATATAAATATTCCACCACTGAAGCCGTCCAATTAAGGTTACATAAGTAATGAGGAAACTAGTACCTTTGAGTGCACCACGGTTACGCAACATCCTCAAAATGGCTGAAAGTAATATCTGCTAGTTTTACTTGATTACTGTGTCCAAAGAAAAGAGAGACAAATGGAGGAAGAGGAAGACGTGAAGTCTTCAGTCAGAGTGTGCAGGGAGAATCATTAGAGAAGAAATAAGAGATCATTATTAAAACATATGAAGGCAGAAGCACCTCTGAGCTCATGTTCATGCTGACTTGCAGAGTCCTCCTTCATGAGAAATCCTGGCAGTGCGCTCTGTTGACATTCAGATCACGTTCCACTGCACATCTCCCAATTCCACCAAGAATCCACAGCAGCCATGTTGCTGCCCGCACCAGCCATGCGGAGGAAGTCACAGATTTTTAAAATTTGACTGAAAAATACTCTGAATGATCAAACCAGAGAAAGGGATCACTTAAAGTAGTTTCCATTCAGACTTGTCCCTGCGCACACAGAAGTTGCAGGTATGCAAATAAACACAGTTTACCGAAGTTAAAGTTAATGAGGTCCTGTGGTGACGAGCTCGTCTCAGAAAATCCTCCCGTATTAGAAAGTGAAGATAAACAAGAGCTGAGTTGCTGATTACACTTAATTAAATGATAGCATATGATAAATAAGCTGCAAAATGTGTTTTGTTATTCAGATTTTCACACGGTTTGGTAAAATAAAACCCCAAAAAGGAGCGCTAAGTACGAAGCCCTCCTGCAGAGCGGCTTTGTAAGCATCTGGGGCGACTGAGAAATCTTTTTGTTTTTATTGTCTTTATATGGAGAACGAAGGAGCGGTTGGATGTGAGTCACTGCTGGAAAATGACAGTCACAGCTCTGGAATCAATAACTCACAGATATTGTTTGGTCTTCAGAGAGCGAGGGAGGCTTGTCAGAGATTGTTGTGCACAGGGACAAGAAGGGAAACATCAGACAGGTTTTTTTATGAGCTCGACTAATCAGTTAGTTGACGTCTTGTGACCAATATTGGTTATGTTAGTAATGCCACACTACAGCACATATTCCATATTATTCATTCAAACCATAAACCCTTATTATCTGTCAGGGGAATAATGCTGCAACAAACTGTTACTTTTGCTATTGATAAATCTATTGATTTTATCTTATTGATTTATTTTTTTGTTCTTGATCTCTAAATGAGTGTTAAACAGAGGTCTGTATTTCCCTGCAGGCCAGCTGATCCAGACCAGGCCGGTCTGATCAGGTGGCGTGTTGACGTGGAGTATTTTGGCTCTGGTGGAGCAGCAGATTGTGTGTGCAGCGGGTGGGGGGGTTCAGGTCAGTTAAGACTGCCATGGACTCATCACTACCACAGAAACCACACCCTAGTGGATCCCCGTCTGGAGCTCGGGTAAAACCTCTGCGGTGGCGGGATGATTGAGGGGAAGAGGAGCCCACAGAAAACTTACATTTATTTTTTCCAAGTATCTTTTCTCCTTACTTGAACTGATCGCAGTAGACACATGGACCTGGTGAGATCAGGACATTTTAGACTAAAAATGACAGGGAACCTCTGTTGGATTCAACAATCAGGGGTCAGTGAAATCAAGAAAACTGCACAGCTGTTTATAATATTTTTCAGATCTGTGTAGCTGCACCTGAATGCACCACTTGTCTGACCTTTTGCTGTTTTTTTTTTTTAAACTGAATCTTCAGACAGAGAGGAGGAAATAATGAATACAAAAATACATTTGTCTGGGTGAAAAGAATCTGTGCTGGTGATTCGCCCAAATGAAAACTGTTTATGGAAATACTGCAGTCTTTCATGGCAACAAAAGTAGGTCATGTTGCAAAACTACTGTTTATAGAAATCTGTACCATCTTTTCATAACTATAGCTCATCTTGTGCCCTCGCTGTGTAGGTGCACAGCTAAACAGCGAGCCAAGCACGCTCCCAACAGTGGTTTAAGGCCGGAGTTAGCCTTCACGGTTTGAAGTCACCAATCTGACAAAATGGTGGATGTAACAGTGTTTGTCATTTGTGCGTCAATAACCCAGAAACACACACTCGGAGCCGAGGCTTCCCCCACACTGTCTTGTGTGGCTTGCTGCATTTGTTTTGATAAGGGTGATTTTCATTTTCTCAGTCTGCTATTGTTTCTTCAGCATTTATGCTTTAGAAATTACAACATGAGTTACCTGCGCTTGTAGTTCTTTTGTGGGAGCTGTAGTTTTTTCTGTGCTCTCAAGTTGTTTAGACGTATTCTATGGAGTTTTTAACTGTTTGAAACAGTCTGTTCAATACTGATGCCTTTATATGATCAAACAAGAGAGGAGCAAACAGATTATGGAAAGTAAACACAAAAAGGCATAGAATAAACACAGAATGACAGATTGCATTGAATTACAGGAGATGGTGGAGAAGAGGCTGGTTCACATGTGACGTCATGATTTCTCTATTAGGCATGAACATCCATTTGAACCTTTAATACATGAGAGACAAAAGTGCGTCATGTTTCTCTACTTCTGCCGCAGCTACGTGATGATGTTAGGATGTCTTGGGGGGCAACATAAAAGACTTTAGTGCGTCTCAGGGACAGAAGGGATTTCAGAGTTCATAAGAAGAGCAGAGTGACTTTAAAAATGACTTCAAAGAGAAAGCGTTTGGATTACATCCCTCCAAGTTATAACATAGTCTATGCTTAATGAATCCAATGATTGTACCTTTGTCCCCATATATGCATCAATAGGTGGGAGTCTGTCATTTTTCATTTAAAAAAAAAAAGCATTTACTGTACCTTTTTCTTTTTTTGCTATGATATGATATGTTTACTTTACATATACATACTGTGGCAATGCTTTCCTCGTAGCCTTTATTTACATCTGAAACTCATTTCTGTCATGTCTTGTGATGCAAGATGATGTTTTATTTTGACTCTCAGAAAAGGCCTGTAGCCAAATCTTTTCCCATGAACCGTTTTACCTTTTTGTTTACAAAGCAAAGATTCACCCCGCTCAATGTTTTTGTCTTGTGTCTGCAGGTCTGTCTGGTAACCCCGTCGATTTGGAGAAACGTCACACGGCATTCGGTCAGAACTTCATCCCTCCGAAGAAGCCCAAGACTTTCCTGCAGCTGGTGTGGGAGGCTCTGCAGGACGTCACACTTATAATCCTGGAAATCGCTGCCATCATCTCACTGGGCCTGTCGTTCTACCATCCACCTGGGGGCGACAGTGAAGGTCGGTACATGAAATGATTTAGCCAGTGAAAAGCCTGTCAAAGAAAAGGGTGTAGATACAACTGAGGACATTGAGGTTACATCCTCATTATTATATTTTATTGAGCTTACGTTCATATACACTGTTTACTTGATAAAAGTGACTTGACATCAACATGCCCTCCTCTTCTTGCAGCATGTGGCCAGGCTGCAGGGGGAGTCGAGGACGAAGGCGAGGCTCAAGCTGGCTGGATCGAAGGCGCCGCCATCCTGTTCTCGGTCATCATCGTGGTCCTGGTGACGGCCTTCAACGACTGGTCGAAGGAGAAGCAGTTCCGCGGGCTGCAGAGTCGCATTGAGCAGGAACAAAAGTTCACCGTCATCCGCAAAGGCCAGGTCATCCAGATCCCCGTGGCCGAGATCGTGGTGGGAGACATCGCTCAGATCAAATATGGTACGTGATCACAGGGGCTGGAGTGAAACATCAAACCTGTGATTTTAATAACTGCCTCACAAGTTTAAAGATATTGATGCATCATAATTAATAAAGTTTGGTGAATCTGAGAAAAAATTTAACTACAAGCTAAAAATGCATCATTGAGTTAAAGTTCTTCATTTTTTTCTATTTTACAATCAAATCTGTGTTTATCAGCAGTTTGGTTGAAGTGTTTTATGTAATGTTATTGTATTCAGCCTTCATTAAGCTATGAAAGAACTGCAAACAAAGACGCTGTGTTAAGAAATAAATCAAATGCACCTTCTGACCTCTGTTCCTGCAGGAGACCTGCTGCCTGCCGACGGCATCCTGATCCAAGGCAACGACCTGAAGATTGACGAGAGCTCTCTGACCGGAGAGTCCGATCAGGTCCGCAAGTCTCTGGAGAAGGACCCCATGCTGCTGTCCGGTGAGTGCACGCTCACACTCACAACATGGGCTGAGAGATTCTGCAAACGACAAACATGCTCACAGTTCCTGTTTGATTGTTGCTTGGAGGGTAAATCCTTGAAATCAGAATCAGATCTTGTGATTAATCAACGTGTATTATGTTCATATCAGACCAGGCCAGCTTTAAACAGTGTGATGAGAAAATGTGATGAAGCAAGTCTATGACTCAAGTTTCATTTGTATATCACTTTTCATACAGATTAGTGCAATTCTCGAGTGGCTTCCTATTATTTGGTTTGTAATTTGGAGTTTGGAGAGTGCCAAAGGCCAAAAGCATTAAAGTTGGCGAAAGCGATTTGTATCCCTGTGGTCACAATCAATAAGTAATATTTCTGGTTCATCCTTGTTTAGGTGGAAAATGCTTTGTAACATTTATATATACAAGAACAACAAGTCATTGTGTGTCATCAGGAGACTCAGCTACATGAAGCTGTGTGTCATCGGGACAGAAAGACATGTCATGATGTCACTACCAAGTGTGTTACCACTGTGTCAAGATTTAAATGTAGTGGCCCCAAGATTGATGAAAAATGTGGTCAAATGTGGTCTTTAAAAAGTACTCAATGATGCAGTGTAAGAAATCATTAGACAGGTAGAATGATAAATAAATTACTGTAACGCAGCTAAAAACCTGGTTCTTGTTTTGACTCCTAACTTTTCTGGTATTTCCTCAGGGACACATGTAATGGAGGGATCAGGCAGGATGGTGGTGTCAGCCGTCGGCCTCAACTCTCAGACCGGCATCATCTTTACATTGCTGGGTGCCAGCGAGAACGATGAAGAGAAGAAGGTCAAGAAAAGTAAGACACAAGACAAAGCCTGCCACTCGTCTCAAAAACCACAACCCATGTTGAAGTGTTGAAGGTCGAGGACACTAAGTGTGTGAAGTGTTGGGAGAAAAGTTCGGCTAGAAAGACGTCTATCACCGTGTCAGCTTCTGAATATTTCTACTCTACTGTTTGAACAGTGCAGATTGGAAATATTTGCACGTTTTTATCAGCTGGTGTTGATTTGAAGTTTCTCCTGTCGTATTTGCCGACTCTGTCAGCAGGTAGAGTTCATCCAGTCTGAGCTGATATCAGCAGAGCTGTTTGAAGGGTCTAACTATATTACTGTAAGACAGCGAGCTTCAATCTGATCACAAAAGCATCATCATGAATAAATGAGACCACAGATGAGTTTATATCTGCTGAACTACACAACTAAAGTGATGTGTGCAACCTCATTTCTAATTTACATGTAACTCCTCATGTAAACTGTGATTGTCCATTCATAGCTTTGCAAACATAGCAAGGCATGGCAAACCTGTCGGTGGTGGATTTCTTCTGATGCTGTGAAGTGGTGTACATGGGGTTGCAGGAAAAGAAATATGCTGCCAAGATTTTGTATGTCATATCACATATACTTAATGAAAGCTAGTGATGTTAGCCTGTCTGATTAACTGATTAACTTTTCTTATTAGCTGCAGTTGTAGTAAAAGGTGAGCCTGAAACAGGGGAGTATCAGTTAGCCAGAACTGAAGAAATCTGCAGGTTAATTTGTTATTTCAGCAATAATTTTGGTCACTGGATCAAATGAGAGGTTGATTTAGTTGACTTCTGTCTGATATCAAGGACCTGTTGTTTCTAAAAATCATTTAAATGGTTAATTTGCCACTGTTATCATTGAAAACTGAATAATATTTGTTAGATGGGAAGCTTGGCAGGCGTAGCAGCAGTAATCAGTGTTTTGTTGATGAATGAATGCATCATCAAAAAACAAATGCATCATTGTGAACATTTCAGTCAGTCGACACTTTGAAATGTGTTTCCACACAGACCTTTAAAAAGGACAAAATAATGCATCAAAGTGCCAAAAAACCCAGTTTGGTCGGTCACCTGAATAAACATGGCATACATTGTGGTCTCATTTATTCATGGCAGTTTATGGCCACTATACTGAGGTACTGATTTGACAGATGTAATGTTGGTTAAAAATGCCAAACCTACCTTCCTCTGTTTATATACAGTTGCTTTTTGAAGTGGAACCCTTCAAAAGCCAAAGTCCAGATGATCCTCGTACTATCGCAGAGCAGTTTGATGTAAACCAACAGGCTTCTGCAGTCGGTCTCTATTGCTTTTGATTTGCTTGTGATCATGCTAACCCCCTTTTACTCATGTCTTTTTCTTTAGTTTGTTTTTGTCCAACCATTTGTTTTATTGGCTAAAGTTTGAGTTTGTCAGGCATTCATTGTGAACTGGCTGAATGAACCAGCTCAGCGGAGAGAGACGCTCAGGTTTACATTTCGGCCTCCAGTCACTGATTTTAAAAACCAAACCAGTAATGATTTCCTAATGAGGAGAACCACAACAAGCTTACAGATTCTGAAATTAATTCAACTGAAAATGAGCTGAAGAAAAGAACATTTAGATTACCATCTCATAAATGTGTACATACTTCTAAGCTTGTGGTATTTGTAAACCTGATTCTAACCGTAACCTTAAAACCAGCCCTGAACCCTCCAAAAAAAGCCCTTTGAAGAAATGATGGCATGACAAAATGCCCTCACTTTCCAAAAACGTCCTCACTTTTAAAATTGCCCACACCTACAAAGTGTGAAACATGAATGTGTCCTGACAACGATAGAAATACAAGAACACACATACACACACTTATACAGCAACAGCAGACATGGAGCAGACTTAACTGTCACAAATAGCTGCATCAGCCCTTAACACACACATACACACACACACACACACACACACTCTCAGGCATTCATTTTAAGTTACATCCATTGGTTATCTTACAGAATAAGAGCCCCCAGTATGTGCAAACACAGACACACACACACACACACACAGACACACACACACTCCTTGCAGCGGTTGAGTCTCCATTATCAATCACAAGCCACCCGCTGAATAACAAAGAGATGCATGAGTGTGTGTTTATGCCTGTGTGTGCTCATTTTTGACCTTGCCACACCTGCGTTCACAATGAAAGCAGAAAGCAGAGCAACAGGAAAAGGAAAAAGGAAAAAAAAAACAAAACATGCCTGCTCTGTTGTGTATTTGATCGATACGTGACACCTGATAAGGATCAATAACACATGTTAAGATCTGTTGAGATGAACACATGCAAAACACCATAAAGATCAGAGCTCTGATATTGAAGTGAGGAGTCACTTCAACAGCTAACACATGCAGTGTTTGAGATAATGTGTAGTTTTTTCCCTTATTTTCACAGTAAATGTTTAAATTGAGGAAAAAAATTAGCAAAGTTGACCAATCAGCATAATTTCTCACAGTCTTCAGAACCATTATTGGGATCTGGGGTAAAATAAAATCAAAGTTCGACCTCAACAAATCAAGTAATTTTCTGCCTTTATGACAAAGTCGTCGGTAAAGAGATGGCAGGAAATGAATTGAGTGAGAGATTTAATTTCCCTCGACAACCCGCAGATGAGATTCATGGTCAGCACTTTAACCACCAGGTGACCCAAAGACTAAGAATGATAACGCTTCAGATTGACTGTCTGCTCAAACCTCCAACCAACCATGGTTGGAAATGTCATTATATTTGCAGGTTTATTATGACCTTAAAATTACATTTTTGTCCTGATTAAAAGTCAGAGAATCACCAAAGTAATTACAGTTCTTCTTCAGTGCACCACAAAAATCTGCATCCAAAAGTTGTTGAGGTTTTTCAGTCCAAACCAAAGTGGTTCACTAGGAAAAACAAAATTTCTCTCTCTGGAGCGACGCCCGTTCTGTGCCAGTAAACAGTGTGAAGATCCAGATTAACCAGAAAACAGAAAACTGCTGAATCATTTTGGGCTGCCGCAGTCACAACAAACCTGATTTAAAGTCTGTGAAATGGACTGATCGATCAGTTAAATTCAAGTTAACGTTGGATTAAATGTTGTTGTCTTCGTACAGATGAAGCGTCGTAAAGTGTGTATCAATACATTATCTAGATGAATGAAAATGCAAAAAAGAAACAGTGCAGCTATACGACATGAACAAAACCAGTATAACATTTGAACATTAATCTTTAAAATGAATTGTTCACGTATACAGAGCATCATGGTGGATCAACCCAATAATGTATATTTGTTTAATACATTATTGTTTAACGTTCAATTTACTTTGATAACTGAGATATTGATGAATCGATCAGCTCCTCTGTCGAACACTGTGGCTGTCGGTTCTCCGCAGCAGGAAGTCGCGCGTCTCTCTCTCCTCTGATTGGTCCATTCCTGCCCACAACAACACACACGACACACACACACCTGTGGGTTTCTATCAGTTTGAACTTTGTGTTCTCCCTCAGTTTGATTTGTTCTTATTTTTCCTTTGAGCCATCTTATCAGCATTCCGCCCTCTCTCTCTGTCCGAACAGGTAAAAAACAAGGACCCCCCGAAAATCGCAACAAAGGTAACCCCTCCATTCATCCATCTGTCCCTCCTCTGTCCCTCCATCCTCCCTGTTACTCACCCCCTCATCACCCTCCACCCAGCGGCAGGAGGGGAGTGTCCAGTCCATCTCTCTCTCTCTTTCTCTGCTGTTTAAAGGGGGACGTTCTCTCGCCTTGCTTTACCTGTAAAAGGGTGCAACTCTCAACCGTCGAGTCTTTGACAGCCAATCACAGCGTCCACAGTTGTCATGGTAACTGTCACAGGGGATTATGTTTGTGGCTTAAACTCTGAGAGCACGTTGGGACGTTTTGAGCGCAGAAAAAAAAGAGTTTTCGCAACCACAGAAACACAAAGATATATATATGACGCTGAATTAAAGTGTGTGTGTGCTATTACAGTATCCACACTGGTGCACAAATACGACCTCTCTCACTCAGTTATTGATTGTAGTAAAGCTTTGTGAATAACGTGATGACGGCCAGCTTCACTGCCAAAGCGTTATAATCCAAAACTATTATGGGAAAATATTTTCACAGTCAATTTATTGTACAAGTATTTTTGTAAGCCAACATGCCAAATTTTAATGTGAATACTTGTTGGTTGTCTTCTTCTGCCATGATGGTAACTGAGACTCTTTGGGTCCAGGCCTGTTGGATCAGGATTTATTTAATTGATACAAAATCTTGGTTGCTCAAATTTAATTATTTTTTAAGACTAATATGTTTTTTTAAAAACAAAATATGGTTTATGCACTTGCAAAAACTCTTTTTCTGCCCTCAGACTGTCCCATCGTGCTCTGAGAACTGAGAAGCAAAGATAACTTCTCCTGTGTGGGTCATTTTAACATACTAGTCCGACCTTTACGGAGGCCTTCACGGGTGACACTGTGTTGAAACCAAGTGCTCCCTCAGTGCCTTTAAATATTTAATTTTTCGTGGATTTGATGACTGTGTGTTTGTGTTGATGACGTCAGCGCCGCAACCTCCAAACTCGACCAGCCAACCGTCCTCCGTGTCCCGTGTGATCCAACACATGTCCAACTTCCTCTGCAAGCTGTCACCACACACACACACACACACTCCCCTCCTCCCGACCTCCCACGGTTTGAGCATCTGCTGCAGACAGAATGCTTCTTGATGTACACAGAAAAACACACACACACACACACACACAC
>JBAJHX010000096.1:4789046-4799680 GCA_037176925.1 Amniataba percoides
GAAATGTGTCAGGATTGAGTGTCTGTCAGCTCATGGAAGAGCTCTTCTGCCCCCAAATGGCCAAAAAATCAGTCAGCGCACCTTTAAATTAAACCAACGATCTTTAATTTATAATGCAGAAGTTTAACTACAAAAACTTACTAAGATCATCCATCACACTGAGAAAAACTTTTTTCCAGCAAACAATCTAAAACGCAAAGATATTGTGTTTAATATCAATCAGAGGAAAAGCAACAAATAGTTTTTATGCTAAATTTAGAAGACGTTGGTTTGCCCTGATCAATCCAAATGTCTTTCAGTCAGACCTGCCAAAGCACGAATTCTGACTTTTTACAAGTCAGCTTTATGATGTTGTTATTTGAGCATCATTTCAATCCATTTATTACAATTAGATCAAAGCAAAGTCTCTTTATTTTGGCGTCACACTGCTTTAGTTAACTAGATTCATTCAGCCATCGTGTGCCAGATGCAGTGAATATTTATTGATTTTTAACAAACCAATTATGAAAGCTGCCACTCACCAGAGGCAGATAAAAGAGGCGAATATTCACAATAAACAGAAATGATCCCGTGATCAAACTCGCCGCTGTCCGAACTGTTGGCCTGTGCTCGCGTTGTGTGACTTGGTCCGAGCCGCTCTGTTTGTTTCCCATCTACAGAGCCAGAGACGCGTACAAACAGCAGATTTTTTTCTTTTCTTTTGTAGTGTGCACACAGAACTGACAGCTAGCGGACCGCGAGGATAGTGTCGGATTAGAAGTGCAGACTACAGCTTTAATTGACAGTTACTAGAAAAAAACAGCAAAGTAGAAACCTCAAGAAGTGTTGAATTATTTCGAAGGCGATAAAAGGAAGCTAAGGCCTGGTTGCATTTAAGAGTTATCGGAGGCTACAGTACGTGTTCGGTTTTCCCATCACACATTTCAACACCTTTTTATTATCCTCTGATGATTGTGACTTTCTGTTGACACTGTTAGGAAAAAAAAGCCCAACTGATCCAAACAGTGCCGTGATGTTTTTTGGCTGAAGCGAGGCTGTCGGTGTGTGTGGGAGTTGCACCCTTGCAGTATTAGTGGGCTGTGGGCTGTCGTCTGTTCTGTTTGTGTATCTTCAGTTCCTTTTCTTTTATTCGCCTTTTGATTCCTCTCATTTTTCTCACTGTTGCCTCCTTGCAGGGTGTTGCTCAGGACTTCATGTTGTCTTGTAATCACTGTTTGACTCTCTCCCTCTGTTATTTTTCTGTCTTGCTGAAGTCTCCTGCAGCCTCCACAGCTCTGCAGCCTCCTCTACCTCCTCCTGTTTTTCTCTCTGTCGTGGTTCTGCATCGCTGTTGTTTCTTTTTTCTTTTTTTCGTTTTTTTTGGGGTGATCCTTTGAGTTCGTCTTCTGTTTGTTGACTTGCTTTCTTTTTGACTGTCAGACACCCCCTCCCCTCTGCCCGCCGTGCGCTCTCCCATGGTTCAGTGCTGCGCCTGTTTACAGTTCTGTGGTTGGTCAGTGGGTCTCAGTCCTGTTCATGTGAAGCTGTGTCAGTTAGTTCTATGTTGTGGCTTGTCTTCAGAGTGGACCATGTGCATAAAGCTCCGCAGCTTCCTGGTTTGACACGGACTCATCCCCACAATCAGAAGGTTTAAATGTCATGCTCGGGTCATGCTGTCATGAATTGACTTCCCTTTTTTTTTTATTCTGTGTGGGAACTGCTCATTATGAACCTGATAAACCTCAGTGAGGCACTGATGATGAAGATGAAGAAATCTTGACATTAAAGTTTCCAATTTACACATTACTACATATTAGACACACACACACTTCCCAAATTGTTAAAGTTATTTAAGGTCACCGTGCATGTTTCCTACAAAATATGAACAGCGAGGAGGGAAGAAGTGTTGGTCATCTTTTTTTTTGGAGACATTGAGCCTTATGCAAGAACATTTTAGTGTTCTTATCCTAAATATATCTTCCATTTTCCATCAAGTTTGCTTGTACGAGTGCTTGAATCAATTAGCAAACATCCCTCATGTTAGGTTAATTGACACCACCTTTATGAGATTTGGTTGACCTGCTCTGTTATTTTCATGTCACCCAATTTTAAACTGCTGCCAGAAACAAGCAGAAAAAAGAAAAACAATTATTGTTATTTAAGTTGTGCTATCAAAAATCACTAGAATGACTGTCACACTGCACAGCAAGGAGTTACACCTTAAATGACACATCAGTTTACGCAGTTTATGCCTTCCCACCTCTGTGGCAGCTTTTTCTGTCGTAGAGGTGCTAATTAAATGATATTTTAAAGCACTGAGGCTATAGTTGCAGGTCTACATTGTACTGAGAGGTTCCTGTAATATTCTGCCCCTCTTGTGTATAAACAGAGAGGAAAAATAATTGGAGAGTACAGCATTATAAACATCATAAAGGCAGAACAGTTTTGCAAAACGATTCAAACCTATTTGTGTAGTAAGGCAGTTCAAAGTGCTTTAGAAAATACATAAAGGCATTAAGACAAGATATACTGTATGTAGGTAATATACAAAGACAATAACAGAAGACAAACATAAATAGGATTAAAAAGGGATCAAAACAAAGTAAAGCAGAATTAAAATTCAGCACACTGCAGTCCCAATAAGCTTCTTCCACATCTGTTTATCAATCTGTATATGAGTGATATAAAGTTCATTTTAAAAGCATTATTCAGTTTGTGGTTCTTGCATGAGGCCCAATCAGTCTCTTTAAACAACCTTATTTCAATTTACTGCTGAAAACTCGCTGAAGTAATGGCACAAACGCAGAAAGTATGTTTTCACATTGCAACCTTTATTTTATGTTTCTTCAGCAGAAAACAGAAAATAAAGTAGACCCTTAAACAACCCAACAGGCTTTGTTACTCAAAACTTCAGTAGGTATTAAAAACATCATTCCCAGGTTAGATTTTTGCAGCGAACACCTGAAGTTTCTCTTGTTATTTAGAAACTTCTCATTGGTCATCCAGGAATCTCGACCTGCTTTATGTCCATGATCTGTTGGTATTGTTGGTTCCAGAAGTGATGTTGACATTGTTCCCAGCAGTGACTCTTTGTGGAAAACACAGTTAGCTGATGGACATGATGGAGTATTTGTGTTAATTTAACCACCCTAATTAAAACATCTCCAGAATTTAACGTTAATAATTCAACAAGGAATTGAAGGGATTTTGAGATTAAAATCATCCCAGTTAGCGTCCCAGCAGCTCAGTTGTTCACGAGGACAAACGGCACATCAAAACTCGGTGTGTCAGATTAGCGCAGATCTGTTCTGTTTCCATTCATCACCTGCTCACATTTCTTTGGTATGGAAATATGACAAACGGCAGTGGATGGAGGGAGTGCAGCTGAATTCAGCGTAAGCTCTTCAGCAGAGATCAAACAAGTAAAAAAAGAAAAGTGCTGCAGTCCAAACAGGATCCCAGCTGATGAAGTGAAATGCAAATACACAGTTTGTTTATGCAAATGAGGAGCAGAGCCGTCGAGCAGGACGCGAAGCCAGACGCCATGTCAGACTTCAGAGCTCGTCCTCTGAGCTCGGATGTGAAACAAACACAGTGTGTGTGTGTGAGTGTGAGTGTGTGTGTGTGTGTGACTGACAGCCCCCCGGTTAAATCCTCTCTGTTGTATCTGCTGTTCTCTGTTTTGTCTGCTGCTCTTCATTTTGAACTGCTGCTCCCAACTTGTCTGTGAAACTCTCTAAAAGCTACCTGGACTTTTTCTTTTCTTTTCTTTTTTTTTTCATGAATGTTTCTGTGGTCATAAATTGATGAAATGCCGCTCTCTGCATTCAGCCAAAGGGTCACCATGTTAATGATAAAGAGTCTTTTCTGACCTCTTGAGAAAACCTCGGTCCTTTTCAGCTTTTCCTCTGACTCTGTCTGTAACGTTTTCTCTGCTTCTCTACCCTTCATCCCCAAACCACTCCTGGACCCCACTCCCTCCTCCTCCTTTTTTGTTTTCGTTTGTTATTTATTATTATTTATTGATTAAATTCATTCACCTTTTGTCCCTCATCCTGCTCCTGATCTATCTTCACTCTTAAACAACCAACCCCCTCCCATTCTCCCTCCTCATCCTCCTTCATTTTTACTTTTCCCTCAACCCTTTCTTCAACCACCTCTTCATTTTACTCTCCATCCTTTCCTCTCCTCATCCATTTACCCCTTAAAAACCTGCCTCCTCTTCCTCTTCCTTTTTACCCCACAACCACCTCCTTACCCCTCCCTGCCCCCCCTCCCTCAGCCAAAACCCAGGATGGCATCGCCCTGGAGATCCAGCCGCTGAAGAGCGAGGAGGCTGCCGAGTTGGAGGAGAAGGAGGAAAAAGAGGAGGCCAAGCCGGCGAAGAAGGTCAACGTCACCAAGAAGGAGAAGTCGGTGCTGCAGGGCAAACTGACCAGACTGGCTGTACAGATTGGGAAGGCTGGTGAGTGGGCGCACACACACACAGACAGACACACACACACACACACACACACACACACACACACACACTAACCTGACCTTATTCTAACCTTGAACCAAATCCAACACTAATATTTAATGATTTCAATATGGGGACTTGCATTTTATCCCCAAAAGGAAGGCGAGTATCCACAATACCGTGTGAACAGATGTATGTGTGCACAACATGAGTAATTCATGTCCACACACATTCACACACACACACACGCACACACACACACACACACACACCGAAATGGGCCTTGGATTTGTTTTGCTCATCTCCTACAGAATAGAAAATATCCACTTTCCAACAGCTCCAAAGTCCAGTTTGTTTTAAGAGCACATTTAGAAACAAGCTAGGTTAACACATCCTGGATGCACAGAGGTGAAACCGACACCTGTCTTCTCATCTTAATCTGTGGAAGACAAAGAACGAGGATTTCCAGAAATGCGTGACTGTTCCTTTAATAACACACAAGGTGATCAGGCAGTGGGGGGGGGCTGAGAGGCTGAATGCACTCACTTTTATTGGATAGATGTTTTATTGGGAACATGATTCATCCCGGAATTGAAGGTATTTTCTGTGTCATTTCAATTGACCTTAATACACTGAGGGGCTTTCAGGACAGAGTGGAGGTGGGGGGGTGGAGGCCTTAGACCAGCCTTAGACCAGCCTCGGTAATAAACAGCCCCCCATTACTGGACAGAAATAGAATTTGGGCCAAAACACTTTGACATTAGTTGACTGACAGGACAGATCAGGCAGAAAAACACAAGCAGTGGATTTTCCAGTCACACCTGCCCTCACCTGTGTCCGATTTTACACCTCAGGTGTTTTCTGATCTGACCAGTGTTTTACTGAAATATAAACCAATATTTTTTTTGGGAAAGTTTGTACAAGGATGTTTTTAAGACACTTTTTGACCTTAGTGGTGAACTGATAGAGACAGACAGAAAACAGAGCGCCGGCAAAGAGGTTGACATGCAGCAAAGGTTGGACGTGAACCGGGGACATTGTGATTACATGGTATGTGTCTTAAGCGGTTTGGCCACCGGGATGTCTGTCTTTTTAATACATGAAACCCAAAAGACATTTTTAAATTATTTTCCAACTATCGTTATTGTTTCTCAGCCACAAGTTATTATACATCAGATTGTCTCTGAACGCACCACAAGATGTTTAAAAACCTTTTTAAAGAAAAACAATTAACAAAAAAACCCAATAAAACATAAGCTAGTTATTGTAAAGGAATACCTACAGTATGTAATTAATATTTGTATAAACTGCCTGTTGTAACCAGGTCTGATCATGTCGGCTGTGACCGTCATCATCCTCATCCTCTACTTTGTGATCGACACCTTCGCGGTCCAGAAAATGTCCTGGGTGGCTGAGTGCACCCCCATCTACATCCAGTACTTCGTCAAGTTCTTCATCATTGGTGTGACGGTGCTGGTGGTGGCCGTCCCTGAGGGGCTGCCGCTCGCCGTCACCATCTCTCTGGCCTACTCTGTGAAGGTAAGCAGGAGTGAAAGCAAAGATTTGTTCCTTCACAGATGTTTCATTAACTTTCAGTGCAGGTTATATCGCATGTGTGTCTAAAAGCTTCCATCTTGTTCTTCATATTTCAGAAAATGATGAAGGACAACAACCTGGTGCGTCACCTGGACGCCTGTGAGACGATGGGCAACGCCACGGCCATCTGCTCCGACAAGACGGGTACTCTGACTATGAACCGCATGACGGTGGTGCAGGTGTACATCGGCGACACGCACCACAAAACCGTTCCAGAACCCGACGCCATCAGACCAGAGACTCTGGAAATATTGGTCAACAGCATCTCCATCAACTCTGCCTACACCACCAAGATCCTGGTGAGACCTTCATAGCTACATCTGCAACTCAAACAAAGCTAAACCTGATATCAGCAGGCTTTTGAAGAACTGGACAAATGTTCAGTTTTTCCAAAAATGTACCAGGTCAAAGTGGGAAAAAACTGTACATTCTTGTTTTTGTGACTTCTTGGGACACTATTAATTCTCCTGATGCAAGGGTCTCAAAAAACAGATCAAATAAAAAATGTATACGTTTATTTTATAGTTGATCCCTTTTACATTATATGCAACATACAAATTGCATATAACTTTGCAAAATCAACAGAACTGTTGCAGACAAATGTCTAAAAACATTTTGTCCCTTCTCAGCCTCCAGAGAAAGAGGGCGGCCTGCCACGCCACGTGGGCAACAAAACCGAGTGCGCTCTGCTGGGCCTGGTGCTGGACTTGAAGAGGGACTACCAACCAGTCAGAGACGAGATCCCAGAAGAGAAACTCTACAAGGTTTACACCTTCAACTCCTCTCGTAAGTCCATGAGCACGGTGCTGAAAAACCCTGATGGAGGCTTCCGCATGTACAGCAAAGGAGCGTCAGAGATCGTCCTGAGAAAGTAAGAAGACATCCAGTAAACGTGCTCTTTTTAAGGGAAGAGGGATGTGAGGTGTTTTTTTACCTCTACTACCTAATGACCTCTCCCCCTCCTCTGTCTCTCTCTCCTTCCAACATCCAGATGCTCTCGTATCTTGGATGCTCAGGGTCAGCCTCGCATCTTCAAGCCGAAGGACTGTGACGAGATGGTGCGTAAGGTGATCGAGCCGATGGCGTGCGACGGGCTGAGGACCATCTGCGTGGCTTACAGGGACTTTCCCGCCGAGGCCGGAGAGCCTGACTGGGACAGCGAGAACGACATCCTGAACGATCTCACCTGCATCGTCGTGGTCGGCATTGAGGACCCCGTCAGACCTGAGGTAGAGTGAAAACTTGACCCTGAAAGAAGTTAATCACTGATCATCAATTAGCCTTTTGGTTAATTTGAGTAAAACTGGTATTTTTCTCAGTATCAAAACTGATCTTTTATTCAGTACCACTCACACACACTTGACTCTGTTTAGTGCCTCCCCAACCTAATCCTCTGTTACGCAACTAAAAACATGTCTTACTTGGTGTATTGGTGTAATTTCCACTCATTGGCATGTAATGTTGAAAGTCTTGTGCTGTATAGAAACATTTTGTAGAAATGTTTTGATGTGAGATATATTTACATAATTTCAACTTTCCCTGAAAAATGTCTAAAAAGATGCTGCAGAGCTGTCAAATGTTGAACAGAAGAGGCCTGAGAAAGAAGCCTTGGGGAACTCTCGTGTCATTTTGGACAATATCTGGGCAATATGAATCATGTAAATCTGGACAACGCTGCACAAACTCAGTCTTTCTTTAAAGACATTCATGTTGTTCACATGACAACAGAAAGAGAAAGAGCCTCTCTTACCAACATTATCACATCATCTCTGCTCAAATATAAGAGAACAGAGGGAACAGGGTCGCTGAATTCTTCCACATGAACTGATCTGTCAGGCTGCTCATTATGCTGTTTTAGTGTTTGTGCCAATAGGGAAAATGTCAGGATGAAAACATTCAATAGTCCAGATAAATGAACAGTATTTTCCAAGCATAAAGACTAAGTGAGTCCCGGTCAGGTGTGCGGAGTCCGGATGCTCTGAAGTGTTAAATGAAGCCTGTAATGAAGCCCAGAAAGCATCAGTGCTGCCTGCTGCTTTAATGTCAGAGCGCAAAGATCACAGACAGGATGGAAATAACTGGAGAGCAGCAGGAGTCAGTCAGCAGCTCCGCGTTTATCTCTACACGACCTGTGATGTGATGGACGCAGGCCTCTTCAGAATATTTTTAGCATTTAGGCAAAGAATTATTCTTCCTTTTCCAGTTTCTAAAACATGAAGCGGCTGTGACCTTACGTTGTCTGCTGGCTGCACTCTTAACTGTACAAATACTGTAACTGTGTGAGTGACTAATTCCCCATCAAAGAGCAGAGTCCTTGTGTAGCCGCGCGCAATTAATGGTGAGTTCTTTGACTTAAAGGGCAAACCCCTTCAGCTAGTCAGTAAAGCAGCCTGAATCAGCAAATCCAGACTTCTTGTTTTCACAGTTCGGTCGCCCGATGTGTCCCAGAGGTGTCAGATGACTCCTTCTGAAGCCCTACCCCCCCTTTGTCACTGTTGCTAAGGCTGGAAGCTTTCTAATTTTTTTGCATGTCTCATATTCAATTTACTATAATAAGATGTACCATCAAAATTCATAAGCCTTTTTGAAACAATGTGCCCTTTATTTCAGTTTAACAAAAGCTTGTCAAAGTTTGTCATTTTTAGCCAGTCAGGGTCAATTTTGCTGAAACCACAAGTCTCAGATTTCCCCAGCTGTTGCAAACTAATTAATTTAAGTTTCTTCTGTGAGCGGCTGAAAACAAGAACCGTGAAAAATATTCACTTCATCAATGAGTGAACAGACTTTTTCTTTTGCTGCAGTGCATCATCATCATTATGCTAGCATAACCTTGTTGAAATTTTTAACTGATTTGCTTTACTTTTACAATAGAAATGCTTGTTAAGATGAGGATGTGTTTGACAGACCTCAGGTTCCTGTCCTGAACAGGAACTTTATTAATTTAACATACCCTCTAACCTCCCCAAAAATAATGCAGCTGCTGTAGGATATGACAACTTTTGGCTGTAGAAGTAATGCTACATTAATGTAGTTTGTTTATGTTAGAGCAGACAAACACACCATTTAATCTATTTCTTATGCTTTTCCTTTTGTATTTTTACTGTGAAAAGAGACACAGCCCTTCAAACTCTCTGTACACATCTCGGCTCTCTTACTAGAGCCCCACAAACGACACTTCAGCATGTGAAACATCTAAAATCTAAACACTTCACACCGTCGCTCGGGTCAAGGCTGCGCTCTGCATGAATCAAAGATGGGATGTGTGCATGTATTTGTTAGCAACACAGAGCTCCTGTCGGTGTCCATCAAATGCCAGCTGAGCCACCTGTGGGGAAGGAGAAGTAGAAGTATTCACTATTATCTGAGGTGACTGAGGTCTGCTGTTGTTATAGGATGAGTTTAGTCCCACATGCTGCTTTCTGGAGATTCTCCTGGAGCTCCAGTCAACAAAAATAATCTGGCTTATGAATCAGGAAAAGAAGCTGTCGGGTGTCTTCGACCTTCTGGACTCAACATCTGTGCTCCTCTTTAAGGTTTAATGACGTCCCTTTTTTTTCCCTTCTTTTATTCCAATGCTCTTCCAGGTACCTGAAGCCATCTCTAAGTGTCAGCGTGCAGGCATCACCGTGCGTATGGTTACCGGAGACAACATCAACACCGCCCGCGCCATCGCATCCAAGTGTGGCATCATTCTGCCCAATGAGGACTTCCTGTGTCTGGAAGGCAAAGAGTTCAACCAGCAGATCAGAAACGACAAGGGAGAGGTGAGACGAGCAACGTGGGTGTAATTAAAGTTTTACAGAAAGCTGCGTGAAGTTTTTAAAATTTAATTTATTTAAATTTAAATTAAATTTGGCTCATCAGGTCGAATCGTGGGCATCAGATTAGAGTCCAGCAAACGCAGCAGCTTTGTGTAAGCTGGTTTGATTTGGGCTTCACGTTGCAGTTTATTTACAGCACAGTTAAAACTTTAGTGCAGGACTTTTCACATATAAATGAACCTTTATCAAACAAGTTCACATAATGCTGATTAAATTTATCAATACCAGGTAAATCTCTCTGTATCTCTTAGCATACAAGAGTTTTTATTTTTGGTGTCTGTGGTGTTATTCCCATGCTGGCGCACTTGTAGAGATGTGTTTTATCTCAACCAGCACTGATTGGTTCGGCAGAGCCGAAGCAGCCTTAGCAACAGAGCTCGTACAGGAACGAGGAGTATGGCAGATCCATACGTCATGAAGACTCATTAAGAGTGTTTGTCTAAATGAATCTGACTGCCAGAACGAAAGAGACACAAGTTCCACTCTACAGCTTTGAGAAAGGAGGTTGTGGTTACTTCTTATTAACTGTTGTCATTGAGGACTGATGACTAATCGTAGAGGAGCGAGAGGGAAATCTTTATCTGTTGTGATTTTATGAGGCACTTTTTTTCTGTTTTGGATCATTACTTTTACCAAAGCTAATGTCAGTGTTCGAGTTTTCAGGGACTTTTGTTGATGTTGTTTTTATTTAAGACCGTATTTATGTGGCCACTCAGCATAGAGCCAACTGATAAAGTATTGTTATATTATAAAAGAGATAACAGAAACACGTCGCA
>JBAJHX010000096.1:4799780-4826629 GCA_037176925.1 Amniataba percoides
TTTATGTGGCCACTCAGCATAGAGCCAACTGATAAAGTATTGTTATATTATAAAAGAGATAACAGAAACACGTCGCACGTCGTAGATGTAGTGTCTGTTTTCAGTTTTACATATTCTCTGACAAGGACAGGACTATTTGCAAGTTCCTCCATTTTACTGGGAGATAAAATAAAGAGACGGGTCACAGCAGGACCATTGTTTAAATTTATGAAGGTTTCCTGCTTTCAGTGTTTTTTATTTTACAGGCAGGGCTTCTTATGTGAAATCATTTGGGGCATAATTTGTTCTGAAAAAAATATTTTTCATAATTTACATTTCTAGGTGGAACAAGAGCGTCTGGACAAAGTTTGGCCCAAGCTGCGTGTTCTGGCTCGTTCTTCGCCGACAGACAAACACACTCTGGTCAAAGGTGGGTTAATTTTAACAAGGAATCAGCTTTATATGATTTATACTTCTTATCTCGATAAACTGCAGCTTCCATGTTTATTTCTTTGTGTGCACAAGGATAGATAAGCATCGTTATGAGCCAAATTCCATATTTGTTGAATTTAATTGAACGACAGTAAATAGGCTTTACGTGTTTGTGTTTTTAAAGCTCTGACAGAAAGAGAGACTTCATTTGTCCTTCGCGTCTTTTCTGACATGTTTGTGCGCTCATTAATATGGAGGATTGTTTTTGTTCCACTCTGTTGATCAGGCATCATTGACAGCACGGTGGGTGAAACTCGACAGGTTGTGGCGGTGACAGGAGATGGTACCAACGACGGCCCCGCCCTCAAGAAAGCCGATGTGGGCTTTGCCATGGTAACCACTTCTTAATTTTTCACCTTTTTTTCTGACATCTTGGTTTCTCAGCTCTTCACTCATCTGCTGCTTTGTCTCCTCTGCATCATTACCAAAAGGGAACAAAACCCTTTCAGTTAATTACATTTCTTATGCAGCCATGAAATGGGGATTTTCTCTAGACATCATCCACAATAACTGTTGAGTTTAATGCCATGGGTTCATTAAGATAGCTGTGAAATGGAATAATAAATCAATAAATGTGGAGCCGGGTTGCCTCTGAGGCTGGTTCTGCCGTCAAACGCACGTCTTAAAAATGCCAAATACATGATATTACTGGTAACAATTTTCCAGGCCAGTCTGGTGTGTTTTAGACTTTTTTGTATTTGTCTTCTATTTCAGGCAGCTCTCCATTCATATCTGTACAATAAGAAAATTAATTAACAGACAAACAAACACAGTAAACTGCCTGAAAATGGAAAAATAAAACTCATCTGATCAACTAAAACGACATAACATGCAGTCAAAATGGTCAGCAAAAAATGAAAGCTTTGTTTCTGTTTGTAATAGCTCAGGAGGTAAAGACAGTGATTTGGCCTTTTGATATCTGCTGACACAGAGTCTTATATGTAATTTTGATTAGTCACACATTTATCTGTGGGTCAGATGGTTCAGAGGGTTAAATGCAGATGTTACTCAGCAGCAGCTCTCTGAGAAATACAGACAAAGAGCTGCTTCAGGTTTCAGTGTTTGTCATCAGTGATGATTCAGCTGCTGCTGATCATTTCTTCATTAGATCAGAGCAGATTCACAGCATGCCGTTTCTCTGCTGACATCAGGGCACATTCAAGAGTTACACTGAACAAATGATCAGCTGATAGACGATACTGATCAATTACAACACAGCGCGAGTCTGTGGAGGAGTTCAGTAACATCAGCTGCCTCTTCTGTGTGTTTGTGTGACCTTTATTTACTACAGTCATCTGAACACCATCGTCTCCTGCAGGCTGCTGAGCAGCTGTTGTGCTGTCAAACAGCACTCTGACAGCACTTACTGCTCCTAAACACATCAAACAGGCAGTCTGGGGATTTAAGCCAGTGACCTTCCAGTCCCATGTATCCCGTTTGGAAGATATTCAGTTTGCACCCGAGTGTCCCAGTCCAATTATCACCTGTTCAGCTGGAAAACGCAGAGCGATCCACCTCCGTCTGTCTGGGAGCGTCTGACTCTGCAGAGATTCGTGACAGCTCGCATCACAGCTTCTTTACGGTTACTGTTAACACAAAGCCGCTTTCAGATTTACCACGGCGTCAGTTGATTGGGTTAAAAATATTCTCACGTAAAGCGCTGCACATTTTAGCAGCTTCATCCTTTAAACCAGGCCAGGTTGTTCTCTCCAAGAACAGTAGGTAACAAAGAACCTTGTTAGTACATCAATTCATTGTTGATGTTTGTCGGAACATGGAATTTGTTGCCAGTAAGACAAATACAAAATATGACTACACTTGTACTTTGAAAATGTTTATTTTCTGTGTCTTTATTTTTCATTTTAGTAAGAAATGAGCTTTAGTTCCACATGGACACAAATCACGTCTCTGAAGCTCAGTGTTTTGTTTAAGAGCACTTATCTTAAGTGTTTTTTAACCCTTTCAGAAGCTCGGCCCCAGCTGTCGACTGGTCATTCTTAGTTTCCATCAGTCACAAACCAGGATCTGATCGACCCCCCCTCTGCTTCCTTTCAGGGAATCGCCGGCACAGACGTGGCAAAGGAGGCATCTGACATCATCCTGACCGACGACAACTTCACCAGCATCGTCAAGGCCGTCATGTGGGGAAGGAACGTCTACGACAGCATCTCCAAGTTCCTGCAGTTCCAGCTGACCGTCAACGTGGTGGCCGTGATCGTGGCGTTCACCGGCGCCTGCATCACACAGGTGGATGTCTTCCACTTGAATCTGACAATAATGATTGACGAGCTGCTGTTAAAGCTGAAATTAACCAGAAGACTGAAGGCGTTAATCGTTTAAACCAAACAGCTCCCTCATACACAGTTAATAAGAGACCATTCGGCCCCCACAGCTGGTTAACAGCTGGTATTTTTATGGAAGTCCAGGGCTGCCAAAATGAAATCATCATGAAATCGTTCGGCCGGACTTTTCAACAAGGTCAGAATTAATTCATCAGGTCAAATTCTGACATCCTGCTGCTGAGATTTATCAAAAGAAAAATCAGTGTTCCCTCCTCAGACTTGAGACTTTAATCTCATCAGGTTTGTGTCCTGACCATCAGTCAGCTGATTCAACCTGATTCAGGATGTTTGAAAGAGGACTTGAGAATAAAAATGAAGGGGCCAAACAGTGACACGTGTTTGCACCACATCCTGCAGCTCAACTGTAAATCTGTATTTCCTCTTCTTTTTTCCTCTTCTTCTTCCTTTTGATCAAATCCACAGAAACCAGAAAAAAATAGTCATTTTTTTTATTTTGATCTGACCGTCTGAGCTCTGCGAGGAGGCGAAGCAGCCATGTCACATTTTTTTGTTTCATAATGTGTCTCTAATCAGGAAAGTGAACTCCTGACACAATAAAAAAAAAAAGTAACTTGCGGCTGTGTATTAATTGAAAGGCTCACAGCTGGCAGGGCAGATAACTAACTCATCTACAGAGTAGAGAGCACAAAGTAGGCTAAGATACAGCCTGAAACCATGGCAACACGTCACCACCATGATCCTGAAATATAACAGGGACTCAGCAGGTCTGTGGTCTCTGCGCCGTGTTTATACTCACTGATCATCCAGCGCTTGGTTTCTGTTAGACCCCTGACATGTTGGCACAGATCATTAAAAGATGGTAAACGGATTCATGTCTTTATTGTACACACGGAGGAAGGCGTAGGTTTGGTTTCAGAAGTGGGGGGGGGGGGTCCTGTGAAGTGTGTGTGTGTGTGTGTGTGGAAATGCTGTATTTATATGCATTTGAATCAGCCCAGCAGACAGACTGTGATGTAATTGGTTATTGTGCTTAATGATCGCTGTACGATGAACGAAAGTCGAAATGTGAATCTCCTACTTAAAGAGAAAGTCCACCAATTTTACACATACATTCAGCACCTTTAGAGGGAGAATTTACTGTAAATTAAAATATAAATTAAGAAACCCTGATTAGTGAAGGTGAAAAATAATTAATAATATTTAATAATCTAATCATACAATAATAATATAATATGTGTTACTTCAGTCAAAATGGAGAAACAGGAGGGAGATAATATAAAGAATAAGATGGAGACATAATCGTTATTGATGATCTTTTCTGATTATTAGTTAAATTAGTCCGTTAAACCGACCTCTCCTCCGTCTGCAGGACTCTCCTCTGAAGGCCGTACAGATGCTCTGGGTCAACCTCATCATGGACACTCTGGCGTCTCTCGCTCTGGCCACCGAGCCGCCCACCGAGTCTCTGCTGCTGCGTAAACCGTACGGCCGCGACAAGCCTCTCATCTCCAGGACCATGATGAAGAACATCCTGGGCCACGCCGTGTACCAGCTCGTCATCATCTTCACGCTTCTCTTCGCTGGTGAGTGAGAAGACAGCGTAACCATAAATGATGAAAAAATAAGTATGTAAATCCATTGCGGAGAAAAAACATGTACATGAAAATATTAAACCTTTATTGTTGAAATAATTGAATTTTCTTTTGTGTGTGTTTCTTCTCTCAGGCGAGACGTTTTTCGACATTGACAGCGGCCGCAACTCTCCCCTGCACGCACCGCCGTCAGAGCACTACACCATCGTGTTCAACGTGTTCGTCATGATGCAGCTCTTCAACGAAATCAACGCCAGGAAGATCCACGGGGAGAGGAACGTGTTCGAGGGCATCTACAGGAACCCCATCTTCTGCAGCGTCGTACTGGGAACCTTCGCCCTGCAGGTAACTCCACCACCACCATCATCATCATCATCATCAACAGCAGCACATACATCATCACCTAATGCAGTGATCCACAAACTTCTTCTACTTTACCCTCCGTCTACATACATGGATTAAAATTTGAATGTAGAAATGATTAAATTACATCAAGAAATGGAGGGAAAATATTTTAAAATCCAGCCTACACAGGGCTGATGAAGTGTTTTATCCACATTTTGATAGAAATGAACTTAAATAAAACTTCTTTTAGGGTGTCAAAGAGACGGCCCACCGAGTAACATTTGTTTAGGAATCCAGCTAGCATCTCTCCTCCTCCTCAGATCATCATCGTCCAGTTCGGAGGGAAACCGTTCTCCTGCACGGCTCTGACCATCGACCAGTGGCTGTGGTGTGTGTTCATCGGTGTCGGAGAGCTGCTGTGGGGACAGGTGAGACCAGAACCAGAACCTACGGGTGTTTTTGTTCTGAACAAACAAGCATCGCAGCCGAATGTGGGAGAAAACAAACAAACAAAAAAAAAAACCTTCTTGAGCTCTGAGAATAAACAACACGCACTGAGGAGGAGATGAAGAGGTGGATACATGAGGTTTGTGGCAGCAAACTGTTGCCTGTCACACTTGCGCTGCTGCAGCGTTGCCATCACGACCATCGCCATGGTAATGAGCTCAGCACATGAAAGCAGTGCGACTCCTGTTTACGAGCACGGAGGGAAAACAAACCCAGCGTGTCAGTCCCTCTGTGGATACACACACGCACTCGAACACACCATCACATGCATGGTAATGTTAACATGTACACACACACACACACACACACACACAGACTTAGAAAGAAAACGTTACATAGAAAAAAAAAGTTCAGTCAGAGGAAGCCGGGTGGGTTCAGGTGGAGGGCAGAGACCGAGAACAGAGACTGAAAGATGCTGACAGAAACAGGCTGATCTGAGGTCTGTGACTTCTTTTAGAGGTAAAACACCTTTTGTCTCTAACAGAGAGAGAAAATAGAACAAATCTCATACAGCTGCAGCAGGAGTGTCTCTCTATTTTAATTGAGCAATAAACAAACGAATACAGGAAATAGAATATAGTACACAGTAAATTCAACACTGCTTTACAGCACGTCTGTTTAATTAATGGTAGAATAGAATATTTAAACATAATGACAGTAATGACAATAGATATACATATAGAAGAAGTAGTTTTCATGTACCTTGACTCACAAGTTTTTCGAGATGCGAGCCGTCTCTTGGACGAGTTGTGAGCTAAAATTCAGATAACGAGCCAGCTTCAGATGCCTCACCGCTGTGAGAGCGAAGGAGAGTGCTGAGGAGAAGAAGCAGATGATGTGCACTGAACATGATCAAAATCAAAAATAATTTTATATAATAGTTTTTATTTATAAGTACATGTTTCTTATTTTTAACATTTAGCAAAAAATTATGGTGATTTTTGGAGGTCTGGAACAGATTAATGACATTTCAGTTATTTCAATGGGGAAAATTGATTTGACATACGAGTAATTTAAGATACAAGCTCCATCACAGAACGAACTAGACTTGTAAGTCGAGGCACCACCATTACATTTGAGATTTGACATCCACGAAACTCAGATCTTCAGGGACTTTACTTCTATGAAAGGACTCACAGGGGCAGATTAAAAAAAGTTTGAAGTGTCAGAGGACATCCTGATTTTTAGTCCCTGGTTGGGTCAAGCTACAAAAACACTTTTGTTTTAACGCTTCATTGTTTTTCTGAAAAACAAACAGCTGATCTCGGCCATCCCCACGCACCACCTGAAGTTCCTGAAGGAGGCCGGTCACGGCATCACGAAGGAGGAGATCCACGAGGAGGAGCTGACGGAGGGAGCCGATGAGATCGACCACGCCGAGATGGAGCTGAGGAGAGGCCAGATCCTCTGGTTCAGAGGTCTGAACCGCATCCAGACGCAGGTACGAGCACTGCACCTCACCGGGGCACCGTGTCAGGTCTAAAGTCATCACTAACTTTACTTTTGAAGGTTTTCAGGTTTCCGGGGTTGATGGAGATAACAACATGACTCATTATCTGTTATGTCTTGAGAGCTGCAGAAAACACCAGTTGCCAAGGTGATGAAGGAGGCTCTGGAAGAAATAAGATGACTTTCTGGATTTATTTGTTTTATTTCATAGTTATATATTTATTTATTTATTTATTTAATGTTTTATTTTTTTGTTTTGGTTTGCTGTTTTTCTCAATGACGAATTATTGTTTAAAGTAGAAACAAAAGAAACAGTTTTCTACTTGTGTGAGTTTACCTGAACAGAGTCGAACCATCCCAGCAGAGACGCTTTGTTTCATCGAGACAGTGAGGAAGGATTTAATTCAAACACACAAACATTTCTATCAATTTGGGCAAATCCGACTCAAACAGGAGTGTGTAGAAAAAAGTTAGTTTACATGATTAGGATTCATTTATCCAACGTGTAAAGCACATTGTTTTGTGGGGTAAATAAAGTTAAACAGTGCAGGAATCAGTGAACGGTAGCTTTAAAGATGAGGAGGCCTTTTCATTTAGTACACAGTGTGATGAACTGCAGGACACAGAAAAACGAATTCTTCTTAAATCTGTTTTGGATTTATACAGTAAATATTGAATATATCCAAAGGAAGCTACTAAACCGAGGAACAGGAGAAGTTTTGGTTCAAACTAAATGTGACACGTATGTTTATTTAGTTTTTGTTCATCTTGTTCGTTCAGACTCTGAGCAGAGACGTTAAACTCTTCATCATATTTAAAATCCACAAACTGCCACATGTTTGCGTTGGAGAGAAATGAAAGCACGGTGGAGTGTGAGGAGGCTAAACTGGAATTATTTAACATCCGCTACAATTGCTGTCCAGTTAATTTCACACTCTGCTGCAGAGCCTCAGCACAGATCCACTTTAATAAAACACAGAAATTAAAGACGCCATCCAGCGTGGGACAAAAAGCTGATTGCATATTTTCATTCTTCAGCCAGTGACAGTGTTGGAGGTAAACAGCAGCACCTTCGCAGCGCTGTCTTGGCCATGACTCATCTCACAGTCTGGGACTTTATTGTGTGCGTTATTTTCCACCTACAGGATAGATCAACACTCACTGAGCATTAGCATGTCCACAGGCAGTCCCATTCAGTCCCTATGGGGTTCATTAGCCTCGATGCTAACACCCACCTGCAGTAACAGCAACCAGCACTCTGCTCTCCCACACACACAAACACACACACACACACACACACACACACATACACACACAGACAGTCGGTCAGAGAGGTCAGGTGTTTTCCTCTCAGCGTCGGACTAACTTGTACTTATTGCAGCCTGAGGGCAAACACATCTGAATTAATAATAACTAATGTCTTCTTCTGCTTTTTCCTTGTTGAGTCTTTCTGCTTGACCTCTGCTGAAGCTTCCTGCTTCTTCACACAGAATAACTGTCAGAGGACTTTTAATATTGTTGCAAAATTGACAAGCCGCTGTTTCTATTCTGGTACCTTCAATGTACTTCAATGTTTTTCTGCAAGAATTGTATTTATTTTTCATTTAAAGCAGCAATAATCAATATTTAAATGATTATGTGAAAGGGGTCGTTGATGTCATGATGAACCCACAGAAAATTATCACCTAATACTGCAGCTCCATTAAAGCTTTACACAGCTGTAGAGTTTCAGGGTTTTTTTTTTTCTGTCCGACCCACAATTTTACAGTTCTGGTTAACAGCAGGCAGCTGTTTTCATTGTAAAACCACCTCCACTCCACCTACTCAGCGCTAAGAAGCTGACAGATACGAGAAAGAGACGAGCAGGCGAATAAAGTTGAGCATTTAGCAGCTGAACAGTCAGATATTTCCCTCAGAAGGTGGTGGAGACCAAAAACAGAGCGAATATCGGACTTCTGTTCATCAAACACGACTCTGCTGGATGTGCAAATCAGAAAGATATCGTGTTGATGTCGTGTTCACAACTTGTTTCTGCTGCCAACAAGTGGCAAAAAAAGGTTATTGCAGGTTTAAAAGCCGAGGTTCAGATTTCATTCTTGACAGTAAGAAATTCAGAAAATGAGTCGCTGTATGATTTAAAAAAAAAACTGGAGATTTAAACATTTACAATTGCACGACATCTCGGCAGCTCCATGTTGATGATCAGAAGCTCATGAATGCAGCGGCAGGTGAAGACATTA
The DNA here is from genome assembly GCA_037176925.1 of Amniataba percoides. Taxonomy (NCBI): domain Eukaryota; kingdom Metazoa; phylum Chordata; class Actinopteri; order Centrarchiformes; family Terapontidae; genus Amniataba; species Amniataba percoides. Next base: position 4,808,688 of record JBAJHX010000096.1, read on the forward strand.
TTTCAGTCGAGGTGGAAACCCTGATTCTGAGTCAGAAAACAACTTTCAGGCGGCTGTCGTGAAGCTGCAGAGCGCCATGAAAGGAGGAAGTGATGCAAGGAGAAACATAAAACGAAGCTCTCGCCCTCTTCTGTCTCTCCTCCATCAGACACAGCGTGAAGAAAAGAGGAAGCTCTCTCTCTTTCTCTTCACGTCTGTGTATCTGCAATATCAGTCTGTCATCCTCCTGGGATGGGAGGATGAGGGGGATGGAGGGGGAGGCAACCAAAGGCTGCAAGCTAATTAGGTTCTTATCTCGCCACGCTCCTCTTGCCGTCCTCCTCCTCTCTAATCCTGGTGGGCAGCGTTGTGCCGCTCAACGCCTCGACAGTCAAACACAGTGGGGGAATAATTGGTACAAGCAGCACCTCGCTGCCGAAACTTTATCAGTCATTCCAAGTGACACATTTTCTCCTCGTCCTCCTGTCTCCACTCCTGCTCTCACAGCGCTTTCAGCCCGATTCAGGAGCTCTTTATTCTGTGTTGCGTTTTCGTCCTTCATCCCTTCATTCTATCGGAGCCTCTTCTGGATTTTCACGTTTTGTCTTTCACTAACTACATGACAGCTTTCTCTCTCTTTTTATGCTTTTGTGTCTCTCAAGGTTTCCTCCTCTTCCCCTCACTCCTGAGCTCTCTTTCATCCTCTTCTTCTTGTCTTTCTTTCTGTCTTTTATGTGTCTCTGTTTCCACTTTCTACCCACGTGATGACGACATCTTTCTGCTGCAGAATGGATCACTGCTGTGCCGGCTCTCCTATTGTAGATGGGTTATGTTTAAAAATGGTACTAAATGAGCTAAAAATGCCCTTTTTTCTGCAAAAACACACAAAACAAATTAACTCACCAAAAAATATATGATTTAAATCTGGAAATATGACTTAATCTTTGAATCAGAAAAAACTCAAAGCAGGTGTGAGTGCAGCAGCTGTAAGATTACAGACCACATCTGGAGGTGTAAACATCTGTACAGTTTTGATGCTTTTCACAGATCTGTTAAGACGAGGTGTGGATGAGGTCAAAGGAGTAGACAGACTCAGAACATATTTTTGGGTTACCAAGAAACAACCGAGTGACTTTTTGAAAGTTCGGTTGATCGTTTGTCTTCGGGCTGACGCGTCCTGGCAGCACCCAGCAGCGTCGTGATTAATGTGATCTTTGTTTGACGTACATCAGCTCATCAGGATACGGCGCTGCCCTGTTTTTATACCAGCAGCAGTTTTATCACACTCGCCTTCTGGATCGGCACATCCCGGCTGCTGCACCCTGACCGCCTCTTCTGTTCGATCTGTGCTGCACTTGAAATATTATCAATAACCTTCAGATGACAAAACTGCTGAACTTCTCCATCCAGCCTCTCTGAAACTCACTCTAACGTCTCCAGAAACTTTTCCTCCCTTCCTGTTCCCTCTGTCCTCGCTCTGTCTCTGTCTCTGTCTCTGTCTCTGTCTCTCTGCTGTCTAACGGTGTGTTGTGGCTGTCCTTCCTTCAGATGGATGTGGTCTATACCTTCCAGACGGGTCAGGCGCCGGTGCCCGGTGCCCTGCGCCGCCAGCCGTCCGTCGTCAGCCAGCACAATGACGCCACTGCCGCCAAAACTCTTTCTAGCCCCACCCACGTAGGGCTTAGCTCCTCCTCCTCTCTCACCAACTCGGCCGGGGCTCCGCCCGCTGCTGCTGCTGCTTCCTCCTCTACTGCAGGCAGTGAGTCGGTGACCAGAGGCCAGCTAACACCACACTTCACCGGCTGGACTCGTTTACTTCCTGTTTGAGCTGCATGAAACGCTGCACGACTTACCGACACTAAATCTATCGCTCCGCTTCTGTCGTCAGCAGGTGTCTGCACTAATTGGAAATATCTGAAAGATTACAGCAGCAATTATGATAAATAACTGATTAGTAAAACCGTAGTAATGCACACAAAGCTGAAACTGCTGTGACTGATGTTTCCGAGTTGTTTGGAGGACGTGTAGTTAGCTGGGTGTTCTGTTTCAAATGTCACCCGCTGTTTCACTTTGGGAATTGTAAGAAATCTTTTAATGTGAAGCAGCAACAGCAGTTTTTATTTGCAGTAATTAACTAAACTAAATAGTTTCTAAGAAAGCAGTTAGTAAGCAGTGAAAAGCACTGTGGGTATTTAGTTAGAAGACACAGATACGACATACTGAGAGCTGATTGTCGTAAGATATTCTTTTTTTCTGACAAAGAGATGTGGAGATTCTCGTTTCTATCAAGTATGTTGAGCTTTGGTTAGCTTAGCATAAAGACTGGAAACGGGGGAAACTGCTAGCCTCGGCTCTGAGAGAATAATGCGACTTTATAGAGAATAATGTGGCTTTTTTTAATAAAAGAAATTATATGTTTGTGAGCTGTTTGTAAGATTTTACATTTTCAATAGCAGCTTATGGTTTTTCGATGAGACAAAGAAAAAAATGGGTAAAGAAAATACTGAGAAGCAGACATTGTTCATTTTAGTCTTTCCACTGTCTGTGTTGACAAAAAGAAAAAAATCAGAATACAGTGAAATTCATGATTTAGCTGAAAATGAGCTAAAAGCTCTGAAATGACCTTGCGGACCTGCTGATGACCTGATGTGTGATCGTCCATCTCCGCTCTGTCTCTGTGTGCTTTCTACTTCACGTTTCTCTGCTGTAGCTTTTCTTCTCCATCTTAATCTCTTTTTTTTCCTTTTTTTTTTCCCAAATATCGCTCATCACGTTCCTCTCAGCCTGCTGCTTCTCCTCCTGCATGTCGTGGAGATTTAAACTCCTAACATGCATCTATTAACCCTGATGTGACTTGCTGCCTGACGAGTCGCTGACAGATCACAACCGTTTGCTCGAGACGAGAAAGAAGACGTGATTCGTTGTGATTCGTGACAGAGAGAAAAAAAATCCCCGTTTCTTTCTTTGTTGTGTGTTTTTTTTTTTTTTTTTCTTTTTTCTTTTTCTTAGAGGCGACAGCCTGGGCACAGAGATAATTTTATGGGTTAATCCTGAGCAGGGTTAAATCTGTCAGGCTCAGCAAGTCTCTCATGGTTTAACAGCCAAGAGCTTTTTAACTTGTGAGCTTTGTGTGTGTGTGTGTGTGTGTGTGTGTGTGTGTGTGTGTGTGTGTGTGTGACGGTTGCATGTATTTTCTAAGCTGTAGCGCTCAGCCTGCCTCTCCTGTGGTTCAGTAATAGAGAGCTTTGAACTGCAGCGTTATTAATTATGATGAAGAATGTGTGCTGGTGCGTATAAATCAGTGTGATCAGCTGCAGCCTCGGCGGGTTCATGACAGAGGAAACGACTTAAGGCAGAGAGAGGAGAGCAGCTAGAGGACAAAATGATTCTGGCCCCGAATGTGATTATAAATAGTTAACAGTGTGCATATGTTTGTTGTTTTTCCCAAGTGTGTGTGTGTGTGTTGTTTACTGGGAGATTTTTCTGAACTCATGCTGACACCTCTGAGGATGAATAACCAGATGGCCAAACAGTCCAGAGACCCTCAGGAGCCCCAACAGTCACATCAGTTGGGTTTTGATATTTATTCATATTTATTTTTACATAAAAATTTGATTTACTGCAGATTTGTTTGTGAGTTTGAACACTGAATATCAACAAACTGGGTCCTGCTTAACAGACTTGTCAGATCTTGTGGCCCAGATGTATAAAAACTCTGATTAAAATAGGAAAATCAGGAACTATTTTATCACAAAGTAAGTCAACAAAATCTTTAATCTGCCTTTTCAGTCAGTTTGTGGTTTTGGTTAATTTCTGACACTCATTTCTATCAGTACCAAAAAAAGAAGTACCAGACCCCCTGAAGTCACAGGTTCACAGTGTCTCTAATGTTTTTTTTATTGTAACTTAAACCACTTAAGTACGATATAAATGTATTCACATTAGTGCAAACAGATTAACACAGAGGCCTGCAGTCATGAAGCATCCCGACACTGGAGGACGGCTTCATCGCCATCGACTGCACATTTTTACTGTGCAGCCTGATAACAATTTATCTGAAGTTTCCACAACTTTTTCTAAAGGAAATCTGGTTTAAAATGGAAAAATTGTGATTTAAATCAGGAACGATGTGATCAAAGAACAGCCCACATCTTTTACGGTGCTTTTAGTCAGGGTGTGTTTTTCCTGGTTTGAGTGTCTTTGTTCTTTTGAAGGGAAATCTTAACGCTAAAGTAAACATCATATGTGAGACAATAGTGTTCTTCCAAATTTGTGCCAGCAGTTCAGTGAAGGTTCTTTCTGTTTGTACCCTAACAACACCCCCGTGTACACAAAACCTTTAAGACCTGGTTTGGAAGAACTGGTCCAATCAGATCAGTCTCCTGGAATCAACTTTTTCCATATGAAAGAAACGTTCAGGTGTCCACAAACGTTTGGAGGCATAGTTTATTGGTTTTAAATATTTTATGAAAAAATCTGGGATATAAAAGGTAATGAATTAGACTCGAGATAAAAACTGTGTGTGTGTGTGTGTTTGTGTGGAGCTGTATGTGTGTGATCTGATATTTACTACTTTTGGGGACACATTTCACATTCAAGACCAGTTAAATGGGGACAAAAGTCAGATTTTTGGGTCAGTGATTAAAGTTAGGGTACGTCTCGCAAAAGTGACTTAAGTGAAAATGTGTGCATGTGTTTCTGTGTGTGTGTGTGTGTTTTGTGATTTGATGCCACATTCAGACGCCTGTTGGTGGATTTTTTTCGTTGCAGTTCATCCTCCTGCCTCCAGCATCGTGTTGACCTTTATTTGACCTTTTTGTGTTTTGATGTTTTTTTGCTGATTATTTTTTGTTCTCCCTCCACGATCTCATGTTAAAGCTGTGTTTTGTGGTTTTGCACCTCCCCGCTCAGATCCAGACGCACGACTACCACCGTGCGTCCCATCAGCCCCCGCTGCCTGTTTGACATCACACTTTTTATAAAACTGAAATCCGCCGCCGCTGACCTGCCCGTCCTGACCTCTCTGTTTCCGTTTCAGATTAAGGTGGTGAACGCGTTTCGTAGCTCCCTGTACGCGGGGCTGGAGAGCCCAGAGTCCCGTAGCTCCATCCACAGCTTCATGGCCCATCCTGAGTTCGTGCCCCTGTCCGAGGAGGAGGCTCGCATCCCCCCCATCGAGGAGACCGGAGACGAGATCGACACCCTCCCCAGCGCCTCCTCCGGGGCTGGGGGAGGAGGAGAGCCGCCCAGCGCCTTCCCCCACAGCCTCGAGTCATCCATCTGAGCTCCTCCTCCTCCTCCTCCCTCCTCTTTATCAGCATCATCTGTCATCCCACCAACTGAACTGTCGCACTGAGGAGGGAAGTCATCACTCCGCTCATCCCCTCATCCTGCACACACACATGCTTCACATCGTCTTCACCCCCTTCAGTCATTCCTGCCACGTTGTGTTTTTTTTTTTTTTTTTCATACTGACTGTGGCGTCGCTCTGCCTGTAAGTTTGTCCCTCCACCACCGCACGCATGTATCAGTAGAGGGTGGAGTCTCCACCGAGGAAGGTCTTTTGTGCATTCATGTATATTTTTTACTTGATGATCCTTTTTAAAAAGCTTTTAAACTTGCGTTGGGTTTCGATCTCTCGCGGGACTCGCAGCAGCATGTCGTGTTCTGTACTCGCTTCATTCCTGCGTATCGCTCTCAAAGACGGCACCGAACTTTTTTTGAAGAGTGCAGTGATTCTCATGTACATAACGCTTTCGCTCCTCTACACAGCTAACAGCCGGGTTTGGTGATCAAGAAGATTTTTAGGCAAAAATGCAAAAATGTAACCTTTTTTTTCCTCTTTTTTTGTTTGTTTGTTTGTTTTTAAAACCTCCAGCGATTGTTAATTGATGGTTGATTCAAACTCCTGCGAATGTCTTGTGAGTGTGACACTACAGTCTTCAAGGTTCAACTGTTTAAAAAAAAAAAAAGTTCTTCCCTTTATCGTGTCTGTATGTGTTGGTTTTTCTTTTAGCTGCTGTGTTGCATGTGGAAGGACAGAATGTTTACTACCCAAAAATATCTAACATGGCGGCGTGCAGAGAGGACTCGCTCTCTGCTCGGCGGGGGGAGGGGGGGGGTCCGACCTCATCTCACCGCGCCCCTCCCCCAGTTACATCCACAGTAGGAAACAGGAGCGTTTCGCCCCCCCCTCTCCTCTAGTAGGATGCATGTTATGTTTCATTCGTGTTGAGTCGCATGATAACTTAGGAATGAATATTTGGGATTCTGTTTAGACGACCGTGTGTGTGTCGCAGAGTCCGCTCAGAGCTACGTCAACTTCCTGCCTGTAGCACTGAACTTCCTGTCACCGCAACAAAGACGAGAACAGACTCGTTGATACTCATCAAGCCCAGAAATGCTCTTCTTTACCACAGTGGGTGAAGGCGAACACAATCTAGTCCATAAATTTTGTGTTTCCTCGTGAGTGTGATTTATACATTCCCAAGCACGGCGGAGAGAGCGCCGACAAAATGAGGCCTCAACGAACTTCATCTCCAGCAACAAGACAGGATGCAGCGTGTGCCTGATCCTGCTGTTGCTCCTTTATTGATTTAACAGCCGTGCACTGAGCTCAGTGCTGTTTTTGTTCATTTGCTTAACAAATGGACGCAGACGAAGCCAAACCAGAACACTTCAGGGTCGAGAGTATCAGTCACTGTCCACCACATCTCCTGCATCTCGTCCTTGACAGGTTCATATTAGCTAAGACCCGCCCCCTTCGAAGTTTGGCGACCAATCAGAATTGACAAATGTGACCGTGACACTGTGAGGCGACCTCGCTAACCACTGCCCACTGTGCCGTCCTCGCAGATGAAATTTATGTCACGTTGGACCCTCACAGTCGCGCTGAAAGTGTCTTTTGGGCGTTTCTTTAGCTCACACCTTTCAGGTTTGGACTTTCCAGACAGAATCTTACTGCCACCGGATGAGAGGTATTCATCCTTCAAAGTAAAAGTCCTTAAGCTTTTATTCATTTATCTATCACTGCGTATTTAGAGGCGTTGCAGTGGCACTGAACAAACCACCTGCCTTGTCTTCTCTGCAGTCACTTCCTCACACTCTTCCATGAGTATCGATGAGGCTGTCACGGTGCAGGAAGTTCAGCTCGACAGACAGGAAGTGAGTGGATCTCTGAACAGGGTCTGTCTGTGTTCAAGACAAATCTTCTCGCCAGTTCTGATGTATTTTTGTTCCCTCGTTTGTCAGATTTTACAAACACAAGCTAAATCAGCTGTCAGTGACATCTCACAGCCGGCAGCGGTGAAGGTGTCTGACCTTCGCCCCCCCTCCACTCGCCACGCTGAGGTTTTACGGGAGACTGATGATGTCACCAGTCGGCCCGTAGAGTTAAATCCACTGTGTGTCTCTGCTCAGCACTTCCCGCCTGCCGTCGTCCGCAGATTACTGTCTTAAAAGAAGGAATCACGTTCCAATCAGAAGCAGCGATGCGTCTAATCCCCTCTTAGTCTGACTAGCAGCCATCAACCTATCCTATGAACTAGGACACGTTATTGAAGTAATGTGCTACTACTGCCATATTTCCAACTTTTTGTCACGAATAGGTTCTTCCTCTCCCCTCTGATGAGCTTTTTCTATGTAACTCAGAGCCATATTTTATAGGTTGTCTGTATTGTTTTTTATCTCATTGTTATCGAGGTTTCCTTTGGACTTTCTCACCCCTGACCTCTCGACCACCCCCACCTCCCCCCTCCCCTCTCCCTCCCCTGGCCCTTTACTCCAAACACGACCAAAAAGCAAGGAGAAAATCTTCAGTCGTCACTGCCGAACCGAGTTTAAAGGACCTCTACAATGTTTACATGAAAAGCAAGTGGGTGGCAGTTTGCCTGCGCTTCTCTCATCTGACCACTTCCCTTTCATTCCCTTGCTTTCCTGAATCTTAGAGTTACTATTTAACTAAATGGGGAATCTTTCTTGCATGGTTTTCATATAAAATTCAATGTTTTGCTCATTTTTTACAATTCTTCTGTATTTTTATATTAAGTACTTTTTAATATTTTGGAGATATATGAATATATATGTATAGGCTGAAGAGTTTGGTGACAGTACAGTACATGAATGAGATGAATCTAACGTGGACTCTGTCTTTTTACAGCTCTCTAAATATTTATGCCACGTGTGTCGTCTTGGTCACCTGATGTTAGGGCTCAGAAACCTGCAGTGACTTGTTTACTTCCTGTTGGCCGTTCAATTGGAATCTCAACAATCGAATCTCATCAGCCCCCTTTTACATAAGTATATTCACTTTATCTAAGATGTTGTGATACACTACACGCTATGTGATTTCGCAGTTATACGACTCCATTAGAGTTCAAATGCAACATGAATACAGCTAACTGTATCAAACATTAAATGGGAGTGTATAATTATTTATCCAACCTCTGGGTTTCTTTGTTTCTGTACTTTGAAGCTACTATGACTGATTTCTTTGAGTGGATTGATGCTGTTTTCCAACTGACTGGTGTTGGAGCTGACGACTTTAAAGAGGATTAAAGCTGTGTCCCGCTTCAGGCTCCGCCTCCTGTGCAAAGAGGGGGCGTGGCTTACGAAGGCCTGTCCGACCCCCCTCAAACGGACCAAAACTGAGAAAGTAACACGAGGACCAAAGCAGAGCCGGCCCGGATAGTAAAACAAAGTGATGAGTTGCTTGTAACCCTCCAGAAAGAGACCCGAGACGTGATCAAATATAATTTGAACCCAGCTCGACTTCGGTCTTGGGTCAGGTCAGACCTGACGCTGTCAACTCTCTTTGGGTTCCTCTGTTTAAATTTTAGTTTTTAAAGTTACGATTATCTTCTGTGCTTTACAAAGCTTTGCAAAGTATTTGTTGAAATTTTGATGTTGTTGTTTGCAGTCCACACGTTTCTCCTGTCGCTCATTTGGTCGTTATAGTTTGTAGTTGTACTGCTGGTGTGCATGTTTGCAAAGGGCTGACTCAGGCCGGCCCTCGTAAAAAGGAAAGGATGCCACATTTTTCAGCTCTAACCTTTAATTTGAAGGTGACGCTCAGACGCTGAAGGGGGCGGAGCCTGTGAAGGGACACAGCTGCACCTGTAGATGTCATCGCCATTTTTATACAAACACTTCAGAAACATTTCCCGGGAAGAGAGCAGGACTGTTAAAGCGCTCGTGACATCACTTCCTCTTCCTGCCGTGCGGGCCATATATGAGACTTTTTTTTTTTTTTTCCCCTCTTTGTTTTGTTCAACTGCTGAATCTGAACACCTGCAGTCAGTGCGATGTAAATATTGTCATATAAGCGAATCAAGATGAAAATGGGAGAGGGGGCAATCAGCCAATCATCACCCAGCAAAGCTTTAAAGAACGTTCTGCCAAAGTCGTTTTCTCTTTTCTTTTCTTCGTCTGCACAAATTTGTTTAGTGAGTTTGTTGTCGCATGACCTCCCTCCCTTCCTCCTCCCTCCTGCCTGGATCAGATTGTCCCTCTGCTCTTGCCGTAGCCTCGGTGTGGCTGTGGTGGTCGTGTGTTGGACTGGTTGGACTGGTTGCCCTCACGTCTCGAACCAGGTGCCGCCATCAGAGACGCTCCAGACCAGTTTGTGCTTCTGGTTTCAGTCAAATAAAACCGGACGAGACTCAGCAGCGGACTGAAAATCTTCACCTGGTTTTAGTTTTACAAAGGTTCCTTTTGTTTTTGTTTTGTTTTCTTGGGGAGTTTAGAAGATCTCAGTTTTCCACAGTTTTCCAGTAGGACTTCTGTACGGAAAAGGAACTCGCTTCTTATCCATTTTGACTGCGTTGCTTCCTCTTCAGAGCACTGCCTTTCTCAGAACAGCTTCCTGTCGGCGGATATTTGAGGAAACCTTTGGAGAACCTTCACATCCACTTCAAAATTCACAAATAAAAAAAAATGGTTCAAACGAACTGGAATATCACAGTTGGAAAAGTCATAACCACTTAACATATATATCTATATATTTATATATTATCTCTAAGTATTTATATCTAACGTGTGTATTAGATATAAATACATAGATATATAAATGGTTTCTCAGTTGAACTTCATTGCAAAAAAGACTGAAAAAGATTTGTTTTCTGTAATTACTATGATACACAGTAATAGGCGTTGGTGTTATTTTTGTATAAACATAATATCATCTATGTGGCATGCATGACATATATACAAAATTTGGTGGTTTAAAGCAATATGTCCAACCTGGTGCGATTGGTTCCGTCGTGTTCTGTGTAGCCTAAAGCCACTCTGTGCGAAAAGATATATATATATATATAAATATATATAAAAAAAAGAGAAACTGCATTTGGATAAAGCTAACTGTTCAGTATATGTGTTCAATGTTCTGTGTTCTGCATGTTTTAGTATGGAATGAAACATCCCCAAATGTTGACTTGTTTTTTTCCCCCAAATGAATCTCAAACACACGCCCCAAACACGTGCAAACATCACACAAAAACACACACACATTTATATTTATATGCACACATTCGCACACACAGACGCACACATGTATTTGCACTGTGAGGTGAAACACACTGAGGAAATTAAAAACTGTGTGGCTCCTGATGGATGGATTGATGAAAGATTGATGGTTTTTTGTTTTTTTTTGCATCATCTCATTTATCCAGAAACAAAACAAACAAAAAAATCACAAACAGACGCTCAGATTCACAGATTTTCATGAACTCATCGCCCGCTCATCTGTGCAGTGAGAGGAGGACGGTGACGGTAAACAGGCCTGAAACCTTCAGCAGGTGCTTCAGGTAGGCCTCGTCATCTCACCGATCACATCCATTGATCCTCATGATCCATCATCGTCCTGCTTCTCTCCACCGGCCAGAAAAAAACTAGAGAACAATGAGGATGATGGAGTTTGTTGTCACCTGTAAAACGTCTGTCTGTGTCAGAGCCCGACAAATGAGTCAGCCCATTTTATCTTCTGCCTGATAAACAGAAATGATTTTGTTTTGTTTTGTGTGACTGATCAATTTGTAATTTTGCTTATAAAATGTCAGAAAAGTTTAAAGTGACGTCTTTAAATTCCTCCATATTTGCAAAACCCAAAGATATTCAGTTTACCTTCTCATACGACAAAGAAAAGCAGCAAATCATCACATTCAGGAAGCTGAAATGAGAGATTGTTTGACATTAATCAATCAGTTCATTGATTTGAATTGATTGTTTTCAGTCTGGTAAAATGTCCCTTATACATCTTTGTCATTTTCTTTAATGACCAAATTTAAGGGATCTTCAACAAAAATGTTTATATATGTTCATTTTAAAAGAAGATTTTGCATTTAACAGTATTGATCTGCTCAATTTAACATCACTGCATCTAAATATGAAAATGTACTCAGTAATGTTTCGCCTGGTTTTCAGAGGATTAAACAAAAATAATACAGCTATATGAAAATAAACTCGATATATTTCTATTTCTGTGCCTGAACATTAAACTACATTTTAATCAAACAGCTTTGTTGGAAGGTTTAAGAATATTTTTCTTTTTCGATGGAGGCAAAAACAAGCTAACAGTTTCCCTCCGCTTCCAGTCTTTGTGCTAAGCTAAGCTAAACGCAGCAATGAATCTAGAAAAGAGAGAACGAGGGGAATTTATTTAAAAAAGTCAGACTTTATTCTAGCACAACTGAACATTTCTCCTCAAATTAAAAAAGTGTATTGAGTTTTTTTTATTGGTTTAATGGGATTGTAGAAATGAGTGTCATGTTGACAGTGTTGGAGTGAATGAATGAATGAATGAATGATGGAGGTTAAAGTGTTCAGACGTTTTGTAGTTTTGCAAATCTGGCAGTCGGATTCAAGAAATACTGAGGTTTTTAATCCAAGTCGTTCTCCGTTCACCTGAAAATAAACTCTTAATTATTTTGATGCATACTGTTTAATCACTGTTTGTTCATTTAGTCTCTTTATACTTAATTCCCCAACATGGAAGCTTCAATGCTCTTTGCAGTGCCAGAATTTGTTTTTGGCCATGAAATAGATTATTTTAGAAAAGTTTGTACTTTATCTTGAGTCTAAATTGTCGGACTAGGATTGATGTGATTTTTTTATAAAGATGTTCACGGTCACCAGAGGATGAATCTGACTGACGTGAGGTTCACTTTGGAGTGAAACATCTCATCTTTTGCATGTAATGTCATGAAACTTGCTCCAAACATTAATTTCCCCTTTAATTCTTTCTTTTCCTCTTGTACCATCATCAGGTCAAAGTTTTAGTCCGTCAGATCATTTTTTTAAGAAGAAACTTCTGCAAAACTTGAGACATTCCCAGCGGCCTCGGCTGTGCGTTGTGTTTATTTGAATTAACTTTTTTTAATGTTTGCATGTTGATCGGCTGAACTAAGATGGTGAACGTGATAAACATTATTCCTGCGAGCACGTTGTGATCAAAACGCTAAAACGCGCAGAGGTCGTGACCTCGTATCTTCGGGCCTGTGGTGGTTTGTTTTCTGAGCCAAAATAAAACTTCCTGTGCTTCCCTGTTTGTGTGTGTGTGTGTGTGTGTGTGTGTGTCCGGTGGGCTGCTGCCTCGGCGAAGGTGCGTTTTCCTCAGTGTGTGTGTCACCTTCTCCCTCTCGTCCGCTCTCATCCTGTCCCTGTTTTCTCTCAGACATCCTCCTCCTGTTTGCTTCAATCTATGCAACAGAATCCTCCAGTTCGACTCCAGCGGTTCATCTGGTTTCTCACTTTTTTTTTTCTTCTCACTCACGTCTGCTCGTCTCCGTCTGTTCCCTCTTCTTCTTCTTCTTTTTCAGTTCTTTCTACAAAAACAGAACCACGACACCTGTACACTGATGTATGTGTGTATGTGCGTGTACGACAGGTGCACACACTCACGTTGTTTTCTTTACTCTTTTGTAAGATATGATCGTGTGGAATGCCTTTGGTCTTAGTGTCATGTCGTTTGAACTTAAGCTGAACAAAAGATGATAATCAAGCAACTGAGTAAAAGTTGTTACATAAGTATATATATATATAATATATAAATATATATAAATATATACAAATCTATATACATAAAATAAAGCCATTGGAATTTGAAATAAATCGGCGTCAACTTGTTATTTTTATTTGTTTTTTATTTTCACACAGATTTTACTGCTTTAATTTGTTTTCAGGGCTTTTTCTGTCTCGCGTGGGATTTTAAATGTGACTTAAAGGCAAGTTGAGAGGAACTAATGGATGACTGGCTTCTGTTGGGAGCTTTAACGTGATCTCAACGACTCATCAAGTATTATTTTATGCGTCGTTACACTTTGAACTGATCCATAAAGAGATCAGCTTCAGTCCCACATGATGAAGGACTGAGAGGACTGTAAAGGAAGTCTGGTGATACTCACATATTTTATACACATTACAGTCAAATCATCCCATTAAAAGACAAAAAAAACGACTAATTTATCTACAAACATGTATTATCTACGTGTCCAAAGCCTGATATTTCTCCTCCTCTGTGCCATAAAGCTCCATTGTTGTCTAAAAACTATTAAAAACACATCAGTGAGCCGCAGGGGTGACATGTTCCTTCATTACCATGAACACACTCTGTAATTTATTTAACTCAGTCCCACACACACACACACACACACCATCACGTTGCCCTGAAATGCTCACCAAAGCAGCAGCTGTGGATTCATCCGCTGCAGAAAGTAGTTCCCAACAAATTTCCTCCTGGTTGAGTAATGTTTAAAACCTACGATGAAACATAAAATCACTGATATTTGTGAGCAGTTTATAAAAACATACTTTATCTTCAGTAGGAACCAGTGAGACTCAGAGACAGGAAGTGAACAAACACATTGTTAGTTTCAAGCTTTTAATGGGATTTGCTGATGAAAACAAAAATAAAGAGTAAGAAACTTTTTAAATGATCAGCATGTCTGATTTTATTTACTTTGAGCTGGTTCATTTGGTAACAGTCTCACTGTGTTATTGGTAAAGTAAGTTTCTTCCTCCCATCAGATTAAACTGAATAATTTATGATCAAAAAGCTTTGCGGTTGGCCTGAAGTCATTTGGAAATCTAATTAAATAAGACACCACGGTGACAAACCTTCCTGCTCCTCTTTGTAAGTTTCTGTTGTCTTTTTATTTTTGTGTTTTAATAAAAAAACGATAAGCAGCAGAGAGCTCCCAGAAATCACATTTATGTGGTGGACATCTTAGATTGCTGCGTTACCGTGGAAACTCAGAGGCGATCAACACCTGTTACGACGAGCAAACACATCTCCTGTTTGCCATTAAATGTTGTTTTCTTTCCCAACGCGTGGGAGGATGCTGCTGCTGCTCATGATGATGATGATGATATCAGTGAGTTCATCCTCAACTTCTGGCCAGATGTTGATGCTTTCTGTCACAGAATAAACCTGAAGTGAGTCAGGTCATCAACAAGATAAGAAAACAAAAGGAAAATATTTCTACAACTCAAAATAATGTTTGTTTCATCTGATTTCTCTCACATTTTTCTGATTCTTCTGGACAGTTTTACTTCTTCATGATTTCAAAAGCCACCAAAATTAAATCTGAGATGTGAAGATGCTCTCAGTTCATCACAAACACGACATCAGGATCTTTATAGACGACATAAACATGAAACATAAGGAGAAACAGACTGGATCCATCCTTCTCATCTTCAGCTCCTCTGCTGCTGAAACTTAAAGAAAACTGTCTGTAATGAACTCTGCTGCCTGCAGGGGGCGCTATCATACAGTCCCAGTGTTGCATGTTACACATCAGACAAATTCAGTGCTTTTAGTCCCTGAAATCTGCAGCTGTGCTGAAATCAGACTCCCTCCTCCTCCTCAGAGCTGCAGAGCGACACTGCCACCGTGTGTCAGCAGGCTGAGTTACACTGAAGGATTTATACTGCAGAGCAGAAATACCATGTAATGTCGTTTTTGACTGTAAATGTCTGTCAGTAAATAAATATATAACGTACTAAGTTACAGTTTGCTCACTTTAACTCTTCTATATACTGTTGGATAGTTTAATTAAAGCGGTGCGTCATTGTCAATAAGATCATCGTGTGTTTGGAGGCCGTCATTTTAAGAAATATTTATCTCTGAAAAGTCAGAAAAACAACCATTTTCCAGCTGACCGAAGAAGGGTTTAAATGGTTTATTTAGCTTCAGACGGAGGAGAACATCTTTGACATATGAAGGAACATTTCATCCTTCAGAAGAAGAAGAGGACATCACAGAAATGTGGAGGAATAAAATGTACTTCAAATGTACTTCTATAAACGTACTTCACCCTCCATTGCTGCAGATTCTTGACTATTTCAGGCTGTCACACATCGAGTGTGTCTGAAATGTGGATTGAATTTGCTTATCAAGAGATTTGACCTCTGACTCGGCTCTTAATGACCTCTGACGCTTCCAGTCAGTTCAAGAGGAGGAAGTTTGTTCTTAAAACGTCTGCAGAACGTCCTGATTTGTTTCTCTTTCATGTCTGATGTTTACATGAAAATATCAAGAATAAAGTTCTCCAACAAAAATCCCCTCCTGCTTCCCTTTAACTGGTTAAATTGCAAAAATGTGAACAAAGGCTCTTCTAGTCTGCGTGCCGTAAAAATGCTTCGAATGAATTTGCTGAAAAATCTGACTCACATCTGGGAATAAAGAAGAAAAAGAAACAGCCGTCTTCTCACTGTTCATCTTTTTTTCCTGTTTCATGCAGTTAAAAACTCAAACTGCTTAAAGTAAATTATGAGAGTATAATCAGGAAAATGTAGTTTAAATATGAGAAGTAAAAGTGCAGAAAAATGTCCTCTGTAACTTTTACGCTGTTATATATTCTCTCATTATTTTATTTTCCTCATCATTAATGTAAAACTATTAGTAATTATTTTGTATCAGACTGCGATTAATGATAATTTCCATTATGGATTAATCTGCTGATTATTTTCTCCATTAATTGACTGATTGTTTGGTTTGTAAAAATTCAGAAAATAATGAGAAATGGTGTCACAATTATGTTTGTTGTATCCAACCAATTGTACTATTTAAAAAACTAAATTATTAAAAGGAAAATCAGCAAATCTTCATATTTGTGAGGCTGAAATGAAATTCATTTTCTGTCATTCGACTAATTGTTCCTTTTTATGAGTAAAATAACTAAAAGCTGTCAGACAAATGTAGTAGAGTAAAAACTTATAATATGTTTTCACAATATTTTTATGGAGTAGAAGCAGAAAGTAGCATGAGAAGAAAATACTCAAGTAAAGTACCTCCATACTTAAGTATGTGAGTAAATGTACTCTGATTACTCTGAACCAGCATCAGATTTCTTTGAGAAAGTTTATCAGCAGGAGTAAAAGTTTTCACATTTTCAAATAAAGGCCCTGATTTAATGTGTAAAAGTCATCAAAGCACAGTTTGATCTGCACCTCCTCCGGCTGATTAGTTTCTCTCTTTCTCTCTCTGTCCGTCTCCATTTGTCTCCGAGTTTCTCCTCACACCGTCATCTGCTCTCTAATGGACTCTAAATCACTTCTCCTCGCTCCGTCTCTTCGCCCACGAGCCTCTGACGGCAGCCCACATTTCTCACCGGGGGAAACTCGTCCTGGAGGGTGTTGTCAAGACGACCGCATCCCTGCCGCTGACTGTGTTGACGCCACAGCAACCAGAGACTCCAGTTTATTTGGGTTCGTTAGTGTTGGAGGTGGCGATTGTGATGTCAAGGAGCTGGAGAGGAGCTCCAGGCGACAGGCATGTTAACTACACAGAGAAAAGTTGAAACCTGAAGTGACAGACAGTTTGCTGACGCTCAGTTTCTCCACACTGACTCATCCAAACCCTCAACATCAATAATAATGATAATAATGAATAAAATAAAAAAACATTCAGCCCCATTTTTCTGAATTCCTCTTTGTCAGAGGCTGAATCTCCCCGAGAGGAGGCGGATTAGACCAGAAAATAGAAAAATGATAATCCCTCAATTGAATTTCATCCTCCTTTTCAAAAACACCTGATTATGTAAAGAGTCAGTGCGAGTGTGTGAAGCCGTCACAGCGAAGGTGCAGGAGGCTGTTTGGGGATCAAATGAACAAACACAAACCGGAGTTTTCCCTCTGCAGACACAAAACCACATGTCAGAGAGATGCTGACGTTTGTTTCATGAGCAAATCGAGCCGAAGCTGTTGTGACTCTTAAGCCTGTGGGAGGTGTGTGTGTGTGTGTGTGTGTGTGTGTGTGTGTGTGTGTTGGGGGGGCTTTATAAAAGGTCTGGAGGTCGAACCTGGAGTCACTTTAGTGTCTGATCATTAGAGGAGCTGCTGTCACCAACAGGGCCCATGTAAGTACATTTAGTGGGATTTTATTCATTTTAATTTATTTTATTTTAGTATAATTTGCCAGTTTGATGTTCTTTTTCTACTCTGTTGAAACAAGTTTCTCTAAATGTGGTGATTTATCTACAACTTGTGTGAAACAAACAGCTTTTTGATTCTTTTAGGATATTCTTCTTTTAGGGTTAAAGAAAAGTAGAGCTTCATATGTGTATTTTAATCAAAGCTTCTCAAAATGGGAACTAAAAATTTGGATGTGACTTTACAAAACTGTATTTATTTGTTCAAAGTATGTTTTTTTTTCAGCATTTCTGTGTGTGGATTTTGTATATCTGTGTTATCAAAGTTCATATTTAGATTACTTGATAGAAGATGGTTATGAGAAGTTTGTAGTTTGCCTCCTTTTTGGATCCGATGCAGGAAAAATAATCATCTTACAGTATTTGTAGGCTGTGCTGGAGTATCTACAAACTTCCATCCATCCATCCATTTTCTAACCCGCTTCATCCTGCACTCAGGGTCACGGGGTGCTGGAGCCTATCTCAGCTGTCTTAGGGCGAAGGCAGGGTTACACCCTGGACTGGTCGCCAGTCAGTCGCAGGGCCACATAGAAGACAAAC
>JBAJHX010000096.1:4826729-4846231 GCA_037176925.1 Amniataba percoides
AACCCAGAACCCTCTTGCTGTGAGGCGACAGTGCTAACCACTGCACCACTGTGCCGCCCTATCTACAAACTTAAATCTCTTAAAAAAGTGTAACTTTTCTTCAGGCACCATGTCTGAAAACCTGCAGAGAAACACAGCTGCACAAACACAAACTCTCCACTGTTTCATCATCTGCTTGTTTGTGGGGTTTTTCTGGTTGTTGCAGGATTTTATTGACCTTGGATGTGTTTATGTTCAACAATAAAAGAAAGTATTTTTTGGCTGATATTTTTGGATCATTGCATCACTCATTGTAGATTTGTGTCAGGTTGAGTTTGTCGTTATTTCCACTTTGAGGTTTGTTTTGCAGGGAAAATGGAAGAAGAGCAGCAGATAATTGTTTGTGTTGGAAATGTGTTCCTGTTTACAGACACAACACTTGATCGTATCATTGTTACACAGAATTATTTTCATTTTCTTTTTCTTTTATTTCTTCTTTTTCTGTGGGCAGTTTCACTTCTTCAGACCTCAGAAACTTATTCAAATACAACAGCCATAAAAAATCACATGAAACTAATGACGAGTTGATGTAAGTGGAGATTTCTTCAGGGTTCAAGATGTTAAGAACTGCTGATCGAACTGACTAAACAGCAGACCTGAAGGCAGAAACTAAATGTTTTTCATTGATGTCTTTGTTTTTTACTTTGCATAAAGATTTTTAATGTGTTTCTTGCTGTTTGACCTCTTGCAGAAGATGCAGATGTCCCACAGGCCTGTGCAGTGGCTCGCTGTCATGCTTCTCGTCATCTTTGCGACAGCCCAGTGTCAACAGAACGAGAGGTATTTCACATTTTTTACATTTTGACACAGAGCAGGACATGAATGATTTTTATCTGCTCTGACAGAGAAAGTTTTGTAGCGTAATAAGAGTGGCACCAGGAACACGTTTGCAGTGCTGCAGCTTCAGGATATCCTCCACTTAAATGTGTAAATATGTGGAAAAACAGCTAAATGTTTGCTAAATTTAATTCCTTTTATAATCTAACTGCTTATGCTCCAAAATAACTCTAATGCTGGCTGCAGGAAAATGTCCAAATTCAGGGTTTTCTGTGTCACTGCTGAGCTCAGAAACAGAGCGATCATCACTTCTATTGTCTATATATATTTTTTTTTTCTATTGTGTATATTTTATTGTATATCTCTGTTTTGTTGCATATTACTTAGTTTTACTTAATTTTAATTCTATAATTTATATTTTAAGGTCCTTATTTATTTTACTACTGTAGTATACTATTTTAAATTTCATTTTATATTCATTGTATAACGGCGACTAAAACCACATGATTTTCAGATATTCATAAGTCTTTCATTTTCCAAACTGTTTATTCTGCAGTGATTGGGTTAGATATAAAATAAGTTAGTGTTGGTTGAAGCGTGAGGACCTGAACTGTCTCGACTCACAGATCCTCCTCCTTCGTCTCTCTGCAGTCGTCGAGCTGTGACCGAACACCAGCTGATGCACGACCGCGGCCGAAACATCCAGAGTCTCAAGAGGCTCATCTGGCTGTCGAGCGCCATCGAGGGTCTCCACACCGCCCAGACTCGATCCACCGCCTTCAGCCCCACCAAGGTCCTGAACCTGGCCCTGAACCCGGCGCTGGCCTCTGGGAGCCCCCAGCCCACCCGGGTGCAGAGCCTCCTCAGAGACTTCTTTAATCCTTACCTGACCCAGCTGCCAGACAGAGAGCCCTAACATCTGACGAACACGAAGCCACTGCACACATTCATAAAACATCCTTATTTGTCCATCGTTTGAACAATAAAACACTTCATGCACAACGATAACAAAACAGTCAGCTGCAGACGTGCTGCAAATGTCTCCGAGCGTTTAACAGCAGATAAAAATGTAATTATGAGGAATAATTTTACTTTCTGAAGGTAGTTCAGCAGTGGGCAGAGCCATAGAAGCACCATCATGTTATACATCGAGGGCTGAGCGATACAACCACATAATAAAAATGTCTTCAGCGGGACGGTTCACAGCTTTAATCATTTTGTCCCCTTCGTAAGATACGACTGGAACAGAAACAAGACTAATAAAAGAGCAGAGACACGGCCGCTCACTGACTCATCTGCTCTGTTTGTGCTTCTGTACGTCCGCCTGAGTGTGAGCTGACTTATATATACATAAAAAAAAGAGAAGAATCTGCACACCTTGTAACTGGAGATGGTGCATTATCAACAAATGCAAACAGAAATCAGTGTGCAGAATGATTTAAAGTCTGTCCTTATGCAACTTATGCAAACTGCGTAAAGTTATCTTACCTTGTGACATAAAATAACCTTCCTCTGAATGCTGCGAGGCCTAAATTTCAAGGATGTCGACATTTTACATGCCATGCAAAAAGCAGCATTTGAACTGCTTGAATTAATCAGTGCGTCTGCCGTCACGCTCGCATCAGTCTCTCATTGTCGTGCAGCTGAGGATCAATGTCAGCATGCGTTTGTTAAACTTTAACCTACAAATTCAAACCAGCAGTCAGCAGCACTGATGTGTCTGGAAAAGGAGAAGTCATCATTTTAGTCATCACATTACTGTAACGTCACTTTCACACAGTTTACAGTCTCACTCTCAACATTTATTAATGACCTGCATCAGAAATGAAGCCTCATTTTCAGGGCAGTTTTGTTGGACAGACGGCTGAAATGATGGTAAATTTAGAGACTGTAGATGAAAAGCAGCAAATCGTATTCTCAGACTTCATCTCTTTGCTTCAACCTGACTCCTAAGAGTGACATTTATATACTTTTAATTTGCACTGTGGAGAGAAACATGATGCCTCCAAATTAAATGTCTCTTCGCAGCATAAGAAGGAATTAAGTTACAAACCACATAGACTTAGATGACAGAAGTCAAAACACTAAAATAAAAAAACATTGGCGAACATGCACAGAAAACGGGAAACGCTGGATTCAGAACACAAACTTTAGTCACAGGGTTGCAAAAAAAAAACCAAACAAACCACACAACAAAAACTGAGATTCTGTCAAAGTGACAGATCACAGATGGAGTTTGGCACTTGCATGCAGAAAATATGACGTTGCAGGTGACTGTGAGGGTGTTAAATTTAAGTAAAAATGCACAATAAGATCCAGATTTGAGAAAAATGTTGTAGTTTACATCAGACTGCAGAGGAATGTGGATTTTTCCCTCCATCTTTTAGTAGTGTTAGGGAGAAAGTGGACAAGAGGAACAATTAATCAAAGTATTTATTAATACAGACATCAAAGTGTAATAAGAAAGAGCTGAAGAATCTGCGTCTGTCCTTCAAAGCTGCCACAGCCGACTGAACTAACATACTCCACTTGTTTGCGTATTAAATATTTTTTATCCTCATGACTGGATTTTATGCAACTTAATGCAGCTGTCAGCATGCGAGAAATGTCTGCTGTTCACTGATCTTAGCTGGAGTTATAAGGTTGCTTAGTGTTCGATAATAATCATGCGTAGTACAGCAGCTTCACTCTGCTGACGACTTTTAATTAGCAGTAATTTAACTGTCTGTTCTCTGAATTTAAAGTATAGTATCATATAGTTGTGCAGTGTGAACTTGCAGACTAGTTTTTCTCTCCATGTGTGGAAAGATGTTAATGAAACCTTTTGTCTGATAAACTCTCTTTGTGCATGTGTAAAGAGACATGTGCTTGTTTAATAAAGATTTGAATGCCTGTCATTTTATTTTGTGGATATTTATGTTAAACTTTGTTGTTTGTGTGTGTGTGTCCATTTTCAGGTTAAACTTTAAATATTTCACTTGGCTTACCATTTGCTGAACATAAGTTAAATAATAGCACAGTTCCTGATTTTCAAATGAGAGGACTTGTCTTCTTCTTATTATGAATATTTTCCTCTTTTAAAAGTGTTCATGCAGCAAAAAAAGCAACTGGGCTGCAAATTTCACTACTCAGGGACAGAAAATGTCTATCATTGACTTCAAATTGGTGCTTTAACAATAAAATGATGATTTTACATTTTCATGAATATCTAAAAAATCTGCTTTGTTTAGAGTAAAATCTATAATAAGATAATTGAATAATATCTGTAAAATTAATCAATACTTTCTTGTTTTCTAAAGTCATTTTCCACCGTAAATCTGCTGTGTATTGTCCATCTTCCTCCACTGCTGACCGGAGGGGAAAAGTACAGAGGAAAAGGGAAAAGACTGGAGGAAAATAATATGAAGAACCAGAGAAACACACACACACACACACACACACACACACACACTCAAACACAGCAGTGTGCTCTGCCTGATGAGTAAAACACATCAACTGTACATGATATAAAAACTTTAGGAGGAAGGAGGGGAATATGAGTGAACAGTATAACACTAGAGAAGGTGAAAGAGGAGAAGAAATATAAGATAAACTCATATCAGGAAAATTTACGTGTTACAGCAGCTCAATTGTGAATGAATGACAATATGAAAAGAAGCACAAAAATAGGTATAAAATAGAGAAGATAAAATGAAATAAATAAACAATATACATCCTCCATGTGTACAGATTGTAATAGATAAATAAACTGCACATGAGTAAAATTATTATAGTGATATGACTGATGAGTATAAAACTATGAGGAGGAAGGGGAAGGTAAACATGATCGAATGCACCTGTCAGGCAGCGCTCAGGGCTTACTGTCTCCCCTCCTTCGCAGTCTCGCGAGATTTCCGTGATGGCTAACGTGGATTAGCCTGCTGTGACAGCCGCCGTGACACCGGTCCTGGTCAGCACGTCGAGCCGCCAGCGTCCCTCCGGAGCTCCGCCGATAAGGGAGACTGTCAGACCTCCATCCCGCCCGCAGAGGGGTCCCGTCTGCTGGCTCGAAGCGCCCTCACCGCCCCTCGGACTGCCCGCGTCTGTCGTCCTTTAACCGGCCAGGTCAGTCGGGTTAGCCGGGCAAAGCTAACAAGCTAGCCGCGGTGATCAGGGGAGGAGGTGTCGATGCGTTTTTAATCGATATCTCAAATGGGAGACGACGTGTTCGGCAATGTGCGTGTTAAGAAGCGAGGACAAGACATCAGCAAGCGGCTGACACAAGAGTCCCGGAGCGGACAGCTAACAGCTAACTACAGAGCCGACAAGCTAATGCTAATGCTAACGTGAGCTAACAGCATGTTTGTTGTCAGGAGTCGCTGACTGTCACAAGAAATACTTCAGTGACACAGAGACGGATCGCTAACAGAGAGCTGGTAAACTCTGCACCTATTCAGTGGGCTGCACGCTTCAATCGCACTTACTGTAATCGATCATACTGATATAATAACCATAGTGACCATAATCGATCATGTTGAATATAATCAATCGCACTTGTGTAATTAATCACAGTAACTGTAATTTATCATACTGACTGTGAACAATCACAGCGAGTGTAATCGATTGTACTGATTGTTATCAATCATAATAGCTGAAATTTGGAAATCTTCCTGATTATAATCGATCATACTGGCTGTAATTGATCCCTCTGACTGTGATCTGTCTTATTGTATAGTCAATCATAGCAACTGTCATCACAGGCGCTGTAATCGATCATACTGACTGAAAATAATCACACCATCTGTGATTAATTATGCTGGTAATTAATTAATAATGGCTCTAATCAATCACTGTGTTTTTAGCATGTGTGTCATGTTATGAAGTCACCTGATCAGACTGATCTTTGATTTGATCTTTGATTGATTGATGATTATTGATTAGTCGTGTCAGTCGATTTGCAAGCCGGCAGCCACTTAAATGATGCAGATTTTTAGTTTCTTTTCAAACCGTCACGTCGTCAGTGTCAAATGTCTCCTGTTTTTTTAATGTGAAGCAGCAGTTTCCCCCTCTTGGATGTTTAAGTTTCCTCATTTTCTCTCAAATGTGCAGAGATGATAATCCAGAAGATGTTTGCTAATGTCGCATGTGGAGGCTTTTCGTCGTGTGAATGTTTTAATCTGATCTGTTTCTGTTCTCCAGGTATCGTCCAGCCTCGTCCAGCCCCACTGTGGATCTTTAGCCCCTCCGGCAGGACAGTGGCAGAGGCAGAGCCATCGGGGACCAGACCAGCAGGCAGCAGGGCTCCATGAGCGCGACGGGGCAGCAGCAGGGGGGGGGCCTGCGTTCTCGCCGAGGCCTTGCCCGGGACAAGGACCCCGGGCAGGGCATGGGCATGGAGGCTGCCTGCTGGCTGGCCCCCGGAGTGCTGCGCAGGCTGATCGAGCTGCCGTCACCCCCCCTGTCCCGACACCAGCTGAAGAGGCTGGAGGAGCACAGGTAACGCTGATTCCTCCCTGCTGACAAACTTTACTTTATCTGTGTTTCTGTAATTCAACACACAGCAAGTTTATTAAGTTCTGTGTTTTTGGCAGCGATGTGTTTGATACTACAGAGAAACACTCAGAGGTTAAACAGTTTGGGAGGATGAGAGAGGGATTCAGCTTTTATTATTTTCTTTAAATTAATCTCCAGGTCTGTTTTTATGGTTTGCACAGTTTAAAACAAAATATGTTTGTTTTTTATGTAACTAGTTTCAACTTGAATAGAACAAATTAAATCTTTTAGTTTATTATTCAATTTTTCCAGAGTCGGTCAGAGAAACTGACTGCATTTATTAAGATATTACATCAACAGTGTACACAACAATATTCAGATATTATGAAGTGGCATAACCGCTGCACAGTTTCCAGACATCAGATGGTGTGTCAGGTCTGATGAGTGATATGAAATCTGGCTGATGATCTGATCGTATCTGCTCGAGCCACCTTTCGCCCCACAGACTGACAGGACAGACTTGTTCAAAGTTATGAACTCTGGAGGTCTCAGAGTGTTTTAAAGTTTGAAGAGGAGTTGATTTATCCGTCTTCCTGCCAGCTGTTTAAACTGAATGTCAGCTGATCACTTAGATGATTTATGAAGAAAAAACATGTCTTGGTCTTCAAGCAAATAGACAAAAGCCACTCCTTATTTATTCAAACATTTCAGTCATACGCACATGTAACTTGCTGCAGCTTGTTTTGAACACTGTCAGGCCCTCCAAGTATTAAAGCAATTGTTCAGTCTACGCCATTCATATTAATCCTCACCGGCCTTAGTCATGATTATATTCTGTCATCATCAGCACTATTTGTGGCCCTAACTGGGAGGGAGCCAGCTAAATATTCAGAGTGAAGTCACCCCGTCCTCACCTGTTGTCCATCCCTGCAGGTACAGCAGTGCTGGACGCTCGCTGCTCGAGCCTCTGATGCAGCGTTACTGGGAATGGTTGGTGGGACGAGTCCCCTCCTGGATCGCCCCAAACCTCATCACCATCATCGGCCTGGCCACCAACGTCTTCACCACGCTCGTGCTCATCTACTACTGCCCCACTGCCACCGAACAGGTTTGTGTTTGTGTTAAAATGTTAAGATATGTTACCAGATAATGTCAAATACTGTTGGTCTGAACAAAATGAGTAGAAAGATGAACACGAAATGTCTGATAAAGAAGAAAGTAAACAGGATTTAGACCCTTTATTTATAAAAGCTCCATTTTTATCCATCAGCTTTCTGTAGTTGCCTGTACTTTGCTGTTTTTATGCCTCTGCGCTGGTGATATCTGTGGCCGGGGACTTTATATATTCTAGTTGCCTGCTCTTCTGTCTGGCCATATCACTCTCATGAATGCAATACTTCAGAAACGGCTGGAGAAAATTTCATTACATCTGGAACAAACATCCACTTGGACTGAAGGATGAACTGATTAGAGTTTCATGGTCAAGCTTACTCTGAACGTAACTCAAGAATTCATACGCTGATTATTTTTTTATTCTATTTTTTCTTTATTGCTAAGCTAGTAGTGTTAGACTGCCTCTCTTCACTTCCTCCCTGTGGATGGCCTCTGTTTTACTGATATTGAGCTTCAGGTGACCGTTGTTGCACTGATGAGTGATGAAACTCTCTTTATATGAGCGTGGACAGACGTGGATGTAATCTGTAACCTGGCTGCTTTGTGGAGGTGTACAGTTTTACTTTATCATCAGATATTCCTCCTGGCTGTTTTGCGACCTGAGCGTTACCCCGCTCCGCCCAGCAGCCACCTGTGGGCATATCTGATTACAGGGATTTGGCAGTTCTGGGAAACAGACTTCCAACACAACAATGGCAAGAAACCTGTGATTTGTTGTTGGGTATCTGCGGCAGGAAATAAATGTATATGTAAAAAATATCCTAACCGCTGTACAGTTATCTTTTGAATAGCTCGGACTTTTCAGAGAAGGTTCAGACTGTCGATAAAGATTAGAAAAACTTGATGGAAACAGATTCCATGGATTTGATCATAAATACACTAAATACGCTCTTCTTTACTTGTCCTCATTGCAGCCATCCAGGCTGGGGTCAAAGCAGAGCACTGTAATAAATATATTAATTTAAGTCTAAGAGACTGACCAAAAAGTGTCCTTTATTCATTCATCAGCTAACTGTCTGCAGAATGCATGATCTCCGTGTATGTTTTGAGATTTTATGTATTAATGTGTCCAACAAAAAGCCGTCCGACCTGACCTGAACCTGGAGCTTGTTCGTTTCAGCTGTACGTCTGCGGTCTTTCAGGCGCTGTGTGATTTTATGCGTGTGCTGTTTCAGGCTCCTCTCTGGGCGTACCTGCTCTGTGCCGTGGGCCTCTTTATATACCAGTCGTTGGATGCCATCGACGGGAAGCAGGCCAGACGCACCAACAGCAGCTCCCCGCTGGGCGAGCTGTTCGACCACGGCTGTGACTCGCTCTCCACCGGTCGGTTGCTTCCTGTTTGACTTAGTTTCCACCTTCATCCAGCGAAACTGAAGCCATTTTAACATGTCTTCATGCGTTTGTCTCTGCAGTGTTCGTGGTGTTGGGCACCAGTATTGCCGTGCAGATGGGCACCAACCCGGACTGGATGTTTTTCTGCTGCTTCGCCGGGATGTTTATGTTTTACTGCGCCCACTGGCAAACATACGTGTCAGGAACCCTGCGCTTCGGCATGTGAGTCAACAAAAAATGCTTTTTTTTTTTTTTTTTTTTAAAGAAAGATGTTCATTCCCAGCCATTTGAATTTTAGATATGCTCTTCTCAGGAGTCACTGTTCAGTCTTCAGCAGGTCTGAGTGTTATTATTTAATACTGCCACCCACACTGATCCCAAAACATCTTTCCTCCTTTTTACATTTAACAAAAAAATCCAAATGCATATCAAATGTATCTCAGTATTTGATATTATCTGAATAGAAAAACCTGTATGATAACGTCGGTGAAATGAATTGACCTGAAAGATGATCAGGAAACATCAAACCAAAGAATAAGTAAACAAGATTTGGACTCACAGTTTCAGACATGGTTCAACGGCGTCACACCTGCTAAACGTTCACAGCTCGATGCCTCAGTGTTTTGATTGTGGTGCTTTGTCTAGGTTTTTCTTTGACTAATTTAATCCCCCAGTCTGATTCTGTTAAACTCATCTTTCCACCTAAAGCATGTATTAGTATCATCATTCATTCACTTACTCACACAAATAGTCAAACAAGTATAATGACGAATTTAGTGACACCTGTAAGTTTGACAGAAAAGACAAAAGCACATTGAAACATCGAGTTAAGTGTGTGTAGTAGCATAAAGTCTGAAACACATCTGGTGGTCGCAAACAGGTTTGGTGTGTTCAGGTATCTGCAAACATGAAAATGAATCCATTTTAAAACATATTTTGCTCACTTTATTCATTAAAAACTGGTTAGACTAGTCTGACTTCAGCGTTAGTAACTTCATTAGATAAATGTGGATGTATTCTGTGTGTAGATTTGACATAACAGAGGTGCAGCTCTGTCTAGCAGGACTGCAGATGCTCACAGCCGCTGTGGGTCCCTGCCTGTGGAACATGATGGTAAACGTCCAGGCTGCTGCTGTTTCTGCATGGCTCACTGCCGCCTCCGTCCACAACCACCGCTGAATCCACAGAGTCGCGTGGAGACTTTAAATTCACTGCTTCAACTCAGTGAAATACGGCCCTTCAGGAACATCAGCTAGCTGTCTGCAAAACGCATGATCTCTGACAAAACTAACTAAATAAATATAAAGAATAAATACTAAATTGGGATTTGACTTGAAGTTGCCTTATTAGACAATATTAATTAAATTCTAATACTAATATCCAAAGGTTTATTTTTGCATTTCAGCCCAAACATTACCAAGATGAGGCAGGATGAGACACCTGCTGAGTGTTTGTGAAATGCTGCGTTAATTCGACCACCTGTCAAGAAATTATGTTTTTTGTCATGGTAAACTGAACATATTTGAGCTTTAGACTGAGAAAGAAAACAATTTACATTTTGTTTATAGAAATTTTGGCTGGTATTTTTCACAAATTTCTGATATTTATGGATAAAAACTTTCACTTCATGAAGAAATAACTTGTTTGGTTACAGCTCAAGTGTGTTCGTCACAGATTTTAGTTTTCTTAGCCTACCTCAGCACAAAGACTGTAAGCGGGGAAACAACCCGCCTATTTCAAACTTCATCTACCAACACTTCTAAACTTTGCTAGTTACCTCGTAACTTTCATGTGTACAGAAACAGAAATGTAGAAACGACAGCTTGTGGTTTTCACGAGGAGCAGTGACTTCCTGCAGTCTCGTCTCGTTGCCCGGAAACCTCACAGTGATAACAAGATGCTAAAATACATCGGCAGTCATCACAGAGAAGTGACCTTTTGATTGAGCTGGTGAAAACGAGGCTCTTTAAACGCAGCTGCTCCGTGTCCGGCCGAGTGTTGTGGAAAGAGGCTGCAGATGACTTTGTGCTCGCAGACGTCACTAATCCTCACTGTTAAACTCTCTGCTTTCTCCTCCCACTCAGCATTGATGTGACTGAGGTGCAAATCTTCATAATAATCATGTATTTGCTGGCCGCCGTGGGAGGATCTGCTTTTTGGCAGTCACTGGTAATTGTGATCGGTTCTAATTCCTACAGATTGAGATTAATGAGACTGATGATGGTTTGATTATGTAACGATGCCGGTACTTAAAATGCCGCCTTTACATTTTTTGTTTTCACTGTTTTACTGTAATTGTTATCAGAAATACGGATAATATCCCTCTAACCTTCCTCTATCATAACTCATGACGCTATTGTTGTGTAAAGCTGAATGTACTCAGATTAGTTTGATCAACACATCTTTTCATGTAAACGTCTGCGCTCTACTATCAGTCCTTTTAATTTTAATGTTTCGACGTCCTCCTTTCTAGATTCCGATCCTAAATATCCAGATGAAAATGATCCCCGCCATCTGCACTTTTTTAGGAGCCATCTTCTCCTGCACCAATTACTTCAGAGTTATTTTTACAGGAGGTGTGGGTAAAAATGGATCCACAATAGCGGTAAGTCTGCAAAACATCCTGCACACATCACAGAAGTGGGTGGAAAATTACATACACATAATAGGTGCTGGTTATAATGGGTAATGTATTATAACTATCGAGGAAGAAGTAAAAGTTTTAAAGGTGTTTAATTAATAAAGTAAAAGTTTGCTTCAAAAGGCTTGGTGGTAATATCATTTTTATATATGATTACTACAGAGCTGATCCAGAACGAGAATTATTTAAACCCTTTTCAGTGTCCCGTTAGAGCTAAATGCTAAAAAATATGTTGTTTATATGATGTTATGTAATATGATGTTTTCATGTGTGTTTGTTTTCGTGTCTCTGTCCTCAGGGAACCAGCGTCCTCTCTCCGGTCCTACATATTGGTTCGGTTATCATTTTGGCGATGATGATATACAAGAAGTCTGCTGTCCAGCTTTTCGAGAAACATCCGTGTCTTTACATCCTGGCGTTTGGTTTTGTCTCCGCCAAAATCACCAATAAATTAGTTGTAAGTGAAAAAACTTTTATTACGAGAGAAACGTATTGAGTTTCATATCTGAGTTTCCGGTGGTGTTTAATGTAGCTCCGCACAAATACAGGAAGGAGATGATTTGTTACAGCTAACTCGAATAAAAGACTGCAAAATCTTGTAAACTTGGTACCAGAGACTGTAAATAAAGAAATTACGTATATAAAGACGACATGACAGCTTTCCAGAAGTGAAACCAAAACATCTGGATCGCCCCCTGGTGGCTGGTTGCAGTACAGGTCATAAACTCGCCTCCTTCATATCAGCAGATGGGACATGGGCTGAACTAAAAATCAAAGTATCTCATGAAGTGTTCTGTTTCTAAGAAGTTTGATTTGTTGCTGTCAAAATGGGCAGACTGATGAAACCATCTTATAAAAAACTACATTAAAATACTCCAAATATAAAGGATAATCTATATGTAAATGTAAACTGCCTGCCTGTTTGTGACTGTTCTGTTCGGGCTTTTTGTCCTCAGGTAGCACATATGACAAAAAGTGAGATGCATCTCCACGATTTAGCCTTTCTTGGACCAGGACTGCTGTTCCTGGATCAGTATTTCAATAGTTTTATTGACGAGTACCTGGTGCTGTGGATTGCACTGGTAAGTACACACATGATTTTATCTTTAGGTAAATGCTCTCAGTCATGAAATATACTGTTTGTGTGTGTGTCGTCAGTTTCACAGTGATGAAAAGAATTCAAATGTTAGGCCTGGAAAAAAGAAAATACTCTGAGATAATACTATATTGTCTTATATGATGTGATTAGTCAAACTAATAGGTAATAAGTAAAGCTTTTGACTCTTTTTATATATTTTTTAGCAACCTTTCTTTCTGTCAGTGATGTTTTTAGTGTGTATTTTTGTTTTCTGCCTGAAAAGAGTGACGGTGTTTCTTTCTCTCCTGCAGATCATTTCCTTTGTTGACTTGGTGCGTTACTGTGTCAGTGTTTGCAACCAGATTGCCTGCCATCTTCACATTTTCGTTTTCAAAATCAAGCCTTGTTCAGTGCTCAGTTCAGCTCCTCACTGAGGACACGCCGGCCATTACTGACTCTGTCCCTCCCTCGTTAGTCGCACTCATCTTTTCTTCCCTCTGTTTTCCGCGTAGAGATGCAGGGGATGACGTGGTGTAAAGTATGTGCTTCTGCCAACTGAATGTGAGGACAAATAATATATATAAAGATACTGGAGTATTACTGTCATTGTTTCTTTTTCACCAGTGCAGAAGTGAATTTGTACCAGTTTCATCTTCTGCCCCAGTAATAAGAAATCTCCTTCTGACAAACTCACGGTTACACAGAGCAAATATTTCAGGAGAGTACAGGTGCTACTCGGTATGTTCAAGGAGAGAAACTTAAGTGTGTTTTAACTGTTCATGTGCAAAGGATATGTATAGGAAATGAATCAAACTTTGCTTTTCATGATTATAATTTTTGTAATATTTGCATAGCTTTACCTTTTGCTATTGTAAATACCAAACTGTTACGGTGTCTGTGCTTCTTTTAAGTTAAAAAAACAAAAAGAAAAATCCTGCTTTGACACATTTATAAACATTTTCTTCATGTATATGAATGGCTTCATCTCCTGCACATGACGTGAAAGTGTGTGCCTGTTTCGAATCAGCACAATGAGGTTTTGGGGGAAACTTTAATTAGACTTTAATGCATTTTTCTGTCACATATCATAATGTTCTGCAAAATATTCACTGCCAATGTTTTCTCAATTGAAACCGCTCGGTTAAAACTGCACTTGGGATTTTTTTGGGGGGGGCGCTGCTCACGTCTGGGTGCGGATTTTGTTTGTATTTATTGTCACATATAATATTGTTTTCTTATATATTCATTTGGGTAATGCTTCATGACGTTTGGCTTCTTCTAGACTTCACTCTTTTTATTGTAAATAGATAAAGACACAGCAGAGCATCAGACACAACGGCCGCAGAAAACTGTTCAGATTTTCACTCGCGTCACAGCTGATATGAACAAAGTTAAAGATGTTTTTAAAGTGAAGCATCATAATGTGAACTCGTCTGTCCTCATCTCTTCTGGCCGTAGCTGCTTTGAATCTGTGTGCTGATCAGATCAGAGTTACAGATCATCCCACATCTGAACGGTCACTTTATTTTCTGTCACATCTCGTCTCCACTGGTTGTTGTTATTCTATATTTTCTTTACTGTCAGCAGATCTCATGAAAGGACCAAACATGGTAGCTTGTTTGTTGGCTCACAAAAAGATTTTATTTTTAAGAAAAGGCTTTGTGATTTCCTAAAACAAGAAGTCTCTTTAGTTTTTACCAGATGTTGGTCAAACAGGAAGAAATGATGCATTTGTTTGGGACTATTTTCAGCGGCGGATTAATTTACTTTACTGTTATTGATCCGCTCTTTGTTGGTTTTGGGCTTTTCATGGATTTGTTGACAGCAAGAAAAGTTCTTGAAACCCCCTGTTTATGTTGAAAATGAACAACTACCTGCAGCTATATTTATTTTAACGTCACACTCCGTTTGTTCGTTACTTACCTCCTCTGGTTGGCGTTGTGTTTCCCCCAAAACGTACCTGCTGAGGCCGAACAGGTGGGGCGAGTGTGCAGGAGATGAGTTCGCACGATGGCGTCACAGTTTTTTAAAAAGTGTTGACTGACGAGAATCAGATCAAACGTGAATAAAAACCTGTTTGTTTGAAGTGGCTGCTGCTCGCTCCATCATCAGATACTGTTACAGAGCCGCTTCTGAGGAGAAGAGGTGGTGACGGCCTGTGTTACTGTGGAGAAACATGTCTGTCCTTAACAACAGAGATTAGTCTCTCGCTTTTGCATATTGTGCCTGTTTTATTTATATTTGGTCGAACAGTTACAGCTGCAGATTCTGTACTAAGCTTTGTTTAAAAATGTCCAAGAAGATCTCCAATGCCAAGTGTTGACTGTAGCGAGAGTCATGTACAGCAGCGTCAGATCAGCGTTTTTCTTTTAACTGGAGGAGTTCAGGATGGAGATTAAAAAAGACTGTTTGTCTGATTCAGAGAAAGAGAAAGTGTTAAAAGTGTCACTTCAACCAAATCACAGAGACGTTTGTCCTCGATTGCCTTGTGGTGTCTTAAAATGGAATATTATGTAAATCTTAGGAATATTATGAGATTTATAGAATAAAGATTGAATATTCTGAGAAAGAAAAAAGTTGTTTGTCATTAAAATAAAGTCATTTTTAACAAAAAAGTCACATAAGGTTGGAATTTATATGAAAAGGCGAGAATGAGAATAAAGTAGTTATAAGACAATAAGTTCAATACTTTGAGACTAATTTATTTATTGAATACTTTTTTTATTTTTAATGTTTTGACAATGAAGACATTATTTTGGAGAAGAAAAATAAGTTTTGATGTGAAAATAAAATCAATTCTCAAGAATAGTTTCAGAATTTCAGGATTAAAAAAGTCTCATGAGTCCAAGTTTTAATTTTGAGAAAAAATATTGTGAAAATAAATATGTAATGTTTTGAGAAAAATATGATATACTGAGAAAAAGTCATTTAATGAGAAAAAATATCACAGTAAATTATGGCAAAGAGGAAGTCTAATGTTTGACATAATTGGAGAAAGAATAGTTCATTTATGGTCACAATGAGAAAAATTATCTCCATAAATGAGAATAAAGTATTTGTTTTACTCTTTAGCTGCAATATTTCAAGAATAAAGTTACGATACTTTAATAAAATAATCTGCTCATGTTATGAGAGAAATAAAAAGGCACTTTTGTTGAGTTTTTCTAATTAAATTTTCCACTACTTGAATACTTAAAGGTGAAATCTCAGTAGAGATATTAAAAGATATAAAATAGAATAAATGTATGATTTGATTCTCGGGTTTTAGTGGGGAAATGATTTTTGTGATTTGTGTGAACTGACCCTTTAAAGGTCACAGCTCAGCACTGGCTGCTTTAAACTGAAAGATTCGTGTGATTTGTGTGTAAATGATTCGGTACTTTATGAATCAAAGACCGGCGCTGACCGGTCGCTCCAAGAATGTCACGTTATTTTTTATCCTTTATTTTCTCTGTCGGGTCCTGTCTGCTGTTTTAGGAGAAGATGAACATGCATGTGTACTAAGCTGCTGTACAGTTTGTACGATGGGAGGAGATTCTTTGTATAACCACAACTTTTCATAACAACTGTGAGATAAAGCATCAACGGCTCATGTGCAAATAGTTTAACTGATGTCAGGTCGACTCATTGTTACTAGTAAAGGTTTGCCTTAAACAAGTTTGTTTTCTATTGTTTTGTGCAGAGAAGAAGCCTTTCACCACGAGCGTGTTGTCGCTGTGTGTGTTTGTCTTCTTTCTGGAAAGCTTGTGTCAGAGTTTGTCTTCTGTTGGCCAGACTGCCGAGCTCAGGTATATCACCAGTGTGCAGAACAGTGTGTTCACATAGACGAATACCGAAAATAAGATCACCTGACAATCTCTCCTTCACCTACCAAATGCAAATAAATTTCATACTCCCACCTGGAACCAGGTTTCTACTTGTGTTTTACTGGGAAAGGTCTCTCAGGGTGACGCTAGAAACAACAGTAAAGGTCTGAAAGAAGTTTTTATCGGATAGTTTTGGAGATTAATGTTTCCACTTTTAGGTGATGAGTTTGCACACATCTGTTAGATTTATTCAGGTAAACAGTGGTGGAGGAAGTTTAACTTGAAAGCACTAATACCACACGAGTGTAAAATGGTTATAATGAGAAGATTATTCACATTATAGATAGAAATGAGAGCTGCACATTCTCTGTCTGACTGAATATAAGATTAAGTTAACCATTTTTTCCTGCACGTTTGAGGATTGTCAGGACTTTATAGTAGCTGGGTGACAAACTGGACACTATCATGTGCCTGTTTCTGCTTTTAGGCCTTCGTGAGCATCAATCATTGAGATCATGTCGACTGATAAACAATCAACACCAGTCACAGGGTGTCAGGAACAATCCTGAGCAATAATCCTGCAACACAAACATCCACTGGACCTGTAAATGTTATATTATACAGTTTTTAACATGTAAAGAGCATCACTGAAACACAAATCTCTGCAGGCTGCACAGACTATACATCTCACATCAACCTACCTCAAAGCTTAAAATAATCAGATTTATTTCAGCCTCCTTTGCTTAAGTGATACTATTGTCTTACTATTTAGCATTGACAGTGTTGTTAAAAATAAAATAAAAAGTTAAATTCCCTCTAGAATCAATGATGATGATGATAGATAGATGCGGTGGATGTCTCGTTTGTCAAAATAGGTTTAATGTGTTTACATTTTTAATTTCTGCAAAACACCAATACTTCTAAATGCTATATTTTGGCTGTATATGTAAATAAAAGTTATGAAAAACATTAATAATTAATAATAATAAATATAGTGTTATTTATAGTGTTAGAGGAGGTTAACTTTGCCCTGCGTCAAACTAAGGTCGACAGCTTCCTGCTGTTCCTGTCAGACCAAACTCAGGACACACAGCGCCCACGTTTTTGTTTCGGATTGATGTGCGCATGCGCATTTCAGCTCTGACAGTTCAGCTTCATCTGCTCGGTATCAACTTTAAACATTTGTTTTTCTAATGAGAGTTTGACACAAAAACACCGGAGCCGACACACCGAGGAGACACGCGACATCTGCCCGAGGACCGAGCACCAGAGTCCGGCTGGGAAACAGGAGATTGAAGGGGATTATGGTTCTCCGGAGGTCTGAAATAACGTGAGTGTCATTAAGATGAGTTAAAATCTACTTTCTGTCTGTCAGTCCGCTTCACGTGATGTTATTTCCTGCAAATAATGTTTTCTTCCTCCAAATAACATCAGCTGTGTGAGGCTGCCAATGTTAGCAGCTTTATAATCTTTTATTTGATCTGTGTGTTTTTTTAATAAATATGCTGATCCATATTATTTAATCAATTACATTAATGCAGCCGTATGTTTCAGTATATGATTGTGAATGTATATTTAGTATGAGTTGTTCTGTGTAAGCTTACAGGAAGTGTTTAAGAAGTAATCATATTAAATTAGTAGATTTCTCTATGGAGTTTGGTGCGAGGTTTCACTTCCTCTATGAGAAAAATGGTACTTCCCTACAGAGTTTCTTTACAGTGCACAATAATATTTTGTTATTTTAAGGTTGTATTAAAAGTGTCATGTGATGCTTTAGTTGGAGGAGTCTCTCGTAAAGAAATAAAAATTTGTATTATTTGTTAGCGTTTCAGGCTTCAATACATGATGTTTACGTTGTTGTTCTGTGATAGATTAGGATATCAAAATACCATTACAGTGGAATTATATCAATGTTTATTTTTTAAATGTCATATTTATTACTTTTTATGCTATTTAAATGATAAATCTGCAGATAAGTAATAATTTTTTCAAAAGAAAGAGAACAGAAGGAAAATAATTGTCTCACATTCACATGCAAACACATGCAGAGAAGTTTCCTTTATTGTTATGTTGGGGCGTGATGAGACACTGAAGGCTGTAATTTAATCAGCATACATCTCTGTGATCGTCTTGTGATCACATGTGCTGTGATCTTTTCAGCCCGAGGCTCCTCTCAAACCGGCCTGTTTGAAAGACGTTTGTGTTGGGAGCGACGTATTTTGTTTTTGATCGGTTTGTATCACAGTCACACACACTCCTTTTTACCTCCGCAATGTCACAAACTGAGACAGACATAAAAAAGGTTCATAATAGTCCAAAACCTCAAAATTTTCTGTTTAAAATGACATAAAAAGAGAAAAAACATCCATTTTCACGTTGAAGAAACAGCTGCATTGTTTTTTGCCAGTTAGATGGTAAATGAATTTAGTCAAAATCAAATTAGATGATGATGAATGTTTGTGTTTGCAGGAGAGAGTGAACCAGCAGCGCACACACACACACACACACACACACACACACACACACACACACACACACACACACACAGGGGCCATGTGGTGGTTCCAGCAGGGTTTGTGTTTCCTGCCTGCAGCGCTCGTCGTCTGGACGGCGGCGTCCTTCGTCTTCGCTTACATCACAGCGGTGGTGCTGAAACATGTGGATCCTCTGGTGCCGTACATCAGGTCAGAGTCTGCACACACACACACACACACACACACACACACACACACACACACACACACACACACAAACACTTTTTTAAAATCCACATTGCAGTTTCTCTCTGTAGTTCTGTTCATCCACTTCTCTCACTCACACATGGAGATTATAGAGACAACGATACAATGAACAGCAACATTTTACCATCAAGATTATAAGTTTTTTAAACAAGTGCTCTGCCATTTCAGACAGAAGTTAACAAAAGCAGCTTTTCCTTTTCAGGGTGTTTTGAATCTGTTTGCATGCTGCTGCCAACATAAAAACTTTATAAAAACAAAATAGAAGAAACGTCCCTGTAATGAACTTTGTTGTGTGTTACAGTGACACGGGAACGATGGCACCAGAGAGGTGTGTGTTTGGCATCATGCTGGATGTGTCCGCCTTTTTAGGTAACACACACACACACACACACACACACACACACACACACACACACACACACACACACACACACACACACACA